>JAGFMF010011446.1:7441453-7495831 GCA_019455555.1 Galemys pyrenaicus | reverse complement strand
CCCGCTCTGTCTGTGGTGAATCCTCTCACCCCCCCACACCTCTGGCCTGTACCCCAGTGCTTGTATGCATAAATAAATAAATCTTTAAAAAAAAAAATTAAAGCCTTGGTTTCTGGTGATCTTCTGGTGCTTCTAAACCCTTTCTGGACTTAAATCTCCACATTTCATTTAGATGAAAGTGAAATAAACTTTCCTCTATTTTAAACTACTGTTATTTTTATTTTGTATTATATGTAAAATGTGATATTTTATGAAATATTAGCTTCATTGTTAGAAAAGGTATTTTATTTTAAAGTAACATAAAGAGACTAGAAAATCCTTATGCAATTAGAAAATGGCTAGAGAATTAGAACATGACTGAGTTCTGTTGGGTAACAAGTAATAACTCTGAGGATATAACTAAATGTGAATAACCATGTAAAGTTTTTTTTTTTTAAAGATTTATTTATTTGTGCATACAAGCACTGGGGTACAGGCCAGAGGCATGGGTGAGGGGTGAGAGGATTCACCACAGAGAGCGGGGAGCAGAACAGGCAGATCAACGGAAGTACACTGCTGAGGGGAGCAGCGGGCACAGCAAGAGAGGTCTGCCGCACCATGTGGGTCCCCCGCCTGGCCGGTAGCAGGGATCGAACTCGTGCTGCAGTGGCTGCGGTTTGCTCCATAGTGCGATGCTTAACCCACTGTGCAACCAGGGAGGCCCGTAAAGTTATTCTTACTTACCACAGATATATCTTTGAAGAGGAAAAGCAATTCTAGATTTGTAGACAATTACTTAACTAAATAAAAAATTAATATTAAATATTGAGGATTAGTGCCAATTTATAAATTTATTGGGTTGATACTTGGTGCTTTGGGACCCAAGTATTCTGTAATTATAGTATGTCAATAGCAGATGGTCTTTTTATTTCTAAAGCAACAGAGTTGTTTATTTAATCACAGAAACCATTACCCTTAGTTGTTAACAAATACCTCGCAAAGCAGGGCTTGGATGGCTTTTCATTTTTGATAAGTCAGAAGGCCTCTATCCCCTGAACCCGAATTTTTATTATAATTTTGTATTTAATTACTAATTTTTATTTCTTTTTTGGAAGTTAAATCAAGATGACAGGAATCTGAAATTTTGTATCCTGTCTGTCATACTGTACTGAACCCCAAATTAGATTATTGCTCTACTATATATGTAGATAGCCTTAGTAATTGGATATACATTAACATCTTCTGAGGAGAATTACCAGAGAGACAATGCTTGAATAAAACATTAGATTTTAAAAGCTCCACAAGCTGAATCCTATGGGAGGATGCTTGCTTGGCTTATTTCACTTTCATTTTTACATGATGAGTGACCACAGAACTGAATATGGATATTAAACTGGGGTAGGGAGGAGTGTGTGTGTTAGAAGGTGAAAGTGCATATGGAGAAAGAGAAATAAGAAAAGCCTGCAGGCATCTAGTCTTGACTCTTAGAAATGAGGACTGAAGTAGTACATGGGAAAGGGAGTTGTGAGTAACACCTCCAGGTGTGTTTAAGTGATGCCTTATAGTGAAACAGGTGGTTCATTTGACACTCTGTCAACCAGATATTTGCATTAACTGATATCGGCTCATTCTACACAGCAGCAGTTGATACTTGTAATGATGACTCTGAGGCACAGTAAATCCTGTGTGAGTTATCAAAGAAAAGTGAAATCACATCAGTGCAGTTTAGGTGTTAAGTGTATTTTATTGTATACTCTTATTAAACTGGCCATTTATATAGAATACATACTGCTTTCTTTTCACCAGCAATCCTTTGATTCAATCAAATAGCACAAAGTTCACTGTAGAAATTTCACATCGATTAGTTGATTACCTACTGGGTGAGAGGCTACAAGCAAACAATAATCAATAGAATTTTTGTCTCCTCAAGAAATTCAGTTATGGAAAATATATATTCATATGGTTGTCATAAAGTGTAATAAGACCTTAATGGATATACCTATACAATAAAAATCATGGTTTTAAAGGTGATTGATAGTCTCTGAGGTCTCAAGAATTGTCGCTGAGGAAGTGACACTTGACATTAAAGGAGGAGTATATTTCTCCAGTCAACTAGAACTTTTAGTGTCTTTGCCCAGAAAGAAAAGTTTATGCACTTTGCCCCTCTCTTTCTCTTTCTACTACTCATTTCCAGGACTTAACAGTAGATGCGTCAGGTAATAGAAGATGGAAGCTGTTGTGAGTTAAGAGCCACTGTTCTGAGTCCCTCGGGGGTCCTGCTTTCAACTGTCATTATGGTATTGGAGTGGACACTGCAGTGATTTGAAAATCTGTCCCTTCAGGTTGAGGAGGAAGACTTAGAAATTACATAAAGGATTCTGGAGAAATCATGGTGGCCTACAGGATTATTGGCATAGTTAAATCATCTCTTTCCACTGTTACAAAATACAGATACTGCAATTCCTTTTGTATCACCAGATCTTACGCTACGGACAGAATGTGCAAAGGAGGAATCACCTTCAGCAGTGAAAAAGGTCACAAATAATGACAAGTATTTCTCCCAATGTAAGCTTCTGTTTAGCCTGCTTGTTAATAAATAGGTAGTTATTGTTTGGACAGCTGCTAATTCTGCCAATGGTTACAAGACACCGATATATTCCAGCTGCATTTAACCCTGGGCAAGTTGCCCAAGCAGAGAGCAGGGCAAGGGGGTAACCTCATCAGCCAGTCACAATTCAGGATAACGCAAGTCCCAGGCTAGAGTCCTGGTCTCATCACTAATCAAGGAAGCCAAAGATTTTGACTTTCCATTTCCTATCTGGATCCTTTGGGTGCAAAGAAACTAACAACACTTAATTAACTTATTTTATTGTTATTCTTTTCTTGCAAGTGGTGTGAAAAAGGCACTGCACTGACAAGGCCTGGATTCTGGCATTATATTCACTGAGTGACCTTGGGTAAAACACTTAGCTTTTCTTGGCCTCATTTTCTCAGCAGTAAATGGACTAAGTGGCCTGCACAGGTGGAAATATGTGGAAGTGTTTTTCACACTTACATGTACACATTGAAAGTCTTTCTGACTTGACATTTATATATTCTAAATGACTGTCCTATCTTTAATTAAGTTTACTAAACAAACTCTGATAGCATTAAAGAAATAGCCAAAATTACCCCTTATGATTTTTTAAAAAGACATAATTCCATGTACACACATTATGTTTATCAGCAGTATTTGAAATAGAAGGTTTATGAAGAGGTTAAAATATTTACTACATGATTGGTATACATATATTATATGGTCCATATTAAGAAACATTATATAACTATTAAAAAGAATGAGAATCTACATACTCCTATTGAAGGGGACATGTTGAGAAAAAACCACTTGCAGAACTATTATTTCCTGGTATTGACAAATATTTATCGAAGAATTAGCAGTGACTGCCTCTTGAGGCTCAGCATGTATGTCTAGGAAGGCACTCAGAGGTCACTTTCACTTTTAAATCATATATGTTTGTATTTCTTAAACACAAGATATATTTCTTACAATAAGTATACATTATTTTTTAAATCAAAACAAAAAGTTATAGCAATTACATTGGCATTACCTTTTAAATATATGAAATCTAAAAGCATTGCTAACAATCCTTAAACATGTAGTTATTATTTATTTTTGCAATACTTGTGAAATTTGTGCTCTATTCAGGAATTGAACAGAAAACTAATAGACATTAATTTTCTCCAGAGCCAGACTAACCTATGGTAAAGTTTTTAGCCCAAATATGTTATCTCTTTATCTCACTATTCTCTTCTTTATTAAGGTCTTTGAATGCTGAATTCTCATATATTACTTTCCCTTGTTATACTACTATATATATATGCTTCAAAAAGGAATTACTAAGTCCTTCAACTTTTTTTTTGCCTTGTTCCTCAAATAAATGGCATTATTAACATGAGTTACACATCTTTATCTACAATCTTAGTTCCCTTTGTCCACCTTATTCTCTGTGCTAAGATCTTTCCCAGTCACTGTTATGCTAAAGCTGTTCACTTTCCTTCAGTAAGCCTTTAAGATAGTCACAACCAGGTCAGAATAACTGACTGTGATTATTTTTGCAAAAGTCTCTCCTAAATTAGCGATGAAATATTTTGGTTAGGGTCAAACAAACACCTGTATTTATCACTCTTTCTATAATGAGTGATCTTTTCCTGAAAATTTTTGTCAGTTTTGTTGTTCACACTTCATTGTATTTTAGTTCTGTCAGTAAAACTTCATGCAATCTGTATCCATTGTTTAAAACAAACAAACAAAAAAAAAAACCCTTAGTTGTGGGCATCATGCGAGGCAAAATATTTGAATGAATCATTTGTATATTGTGGCTCAATTTTATTTCTGGGGAATATTTGTACTAATCCAAGTGCAGATAATTCAGTGAATGTCTTTGTACATACATCTTATTATAATATGGGTAAGTATCACTGTGAGATAATTTCCTGGAAATGGAACTGCTGGGTCAAGGACATGCACATATTCAAGATTGAAGGATTCTGAGAAATTGGCTTCACTGAAACCTCCAGATTGAGTGCTTGAGTGCAGATTGTTGACATTTACCTCTCCTATCAGCCTGCATTACTCTCCCTAATGGAGATGGATTATATGTGTCTGTGATGAAAGTTTAACATGCTTAGTATCTTTAGAACTCAGGGATTTGTAACCTGAATCCACTGTGACTCAATTCTTAGGACAGGTGGACAACTAAATGGAAAGAATAGTAATTAAGATTACATGAATAATCCTACTGTTCACGTCTTCAAACTCTTGTAACTTTATGAGATTTCCCTTCAGTTGTTTATTTCAAATTTTACTCATTTTTAAGGTTTTATTTATCCCATAACACTCAGGCATACTATCATCATTTTGTTATTAAAAAATCCCTATTACAAAAACATTTTGCCATTTCTGATTCTTATTCAGTAATTATTTGGAGTTTCAAAGCCATAGCCAAGACAGAGTTGGAAAATATAGATGTTGAAAAATATAGATGTACAAAAAAATAGGGTAATGTACTGACAGAAAAATTCATTGTTAACTTCAAGAAATCCTGTATGAAAGGACCTTTGGGTAGGGAGGCATTCATTATCTTGTTGCCACATTATTTTTCTTTGTGTGTATAAAGTATCAATCTTAAATAATATCTGTACAAGATCAACAAACTGTGTAACTTGTATGGACAGCTTAGTCCAATGATTAATGGTCATAAATGTTTTAGATATTTAGGATATCTGTGGAAATCTGAGCTGACTAGAGATTATGGCTCCACATCAAATTGACTTTGTCATTAGGGGATGTCTTTGACAAGTCCATTGAAATATTTAGTTCATAATACTGATGAAGGAAAAAACTTTAGAATTCCCTTGTGAGACTGAATGGTTGGCTTTACTCTAAAGCATTGCCAAGAACTGAATCCCATATCAGACTAACCAGATCATAAAAGATGACTTTGGCACAAATGGATCCTCACCTGAAATGTTTCATAATATAAATACAAAGGACAGCATTGCAGGTAGACATCTACAGGTTTAAGTCCACTCTGCCACCTAAGTTCCTTAATCTTTTAAGACTCCATTTTCACATTTGTAAAACTAGAATAATATCATCTACTGAAATATAAGTGTAGATATTAAATTACGTGGGATCAGATAATTAGAACATCTATGTGTGTCTGGCACAATAATAGTTTCAATAAGTTACCATTTTTATTTAATTTGCCAGAGTTCCTCTTTATTAAAAAGAATGAATAGGTTTCACTGGCTGGTTAATTAGTTGAATTGTTTAAGCTTTCCAAATGTTTGATTCATGTCCCCATATCATAGATATGATGTCTGATTCCAAAAATACTTAATTTTGGTAATTGCCTAGAATATTTAGGAGGTATTTTTTTTTCTGCATTGTTCCTAAATATACCTAAATATATAATGACTAATGTGAAAAGAAATACCTAAATATATAATGACTAATGTGAAAAGAAAGCAATGGGAATTTCTGTGTATTACATTGTATTCTATACGCATTTTTTGTGTGTGATTAATAAGGAAGAAAGATATTAAAATGGAACCCAGGTGATGCTTACATTTTTTATTTTCAGATAAGTATGAAAACCTAATCAATGAATACAAGTTAAATTACTAATGAATTTCTCTCAGGAAAATTGTAAAATGTATTTGCAGAAAAGCTTATTTTGGGTGGCTCATTTGCATTTATAAATAACTTTTTGTTCAGGCATGATTTTTTATTACTCACCCTACTAAGTCATGACAAACTGGAAGTGCCCCTGTGAAGAAATTATATTTGAGATATTCCCATTGACTTGATATCTGATATCACCTTAATTAAAACTTAGTTTTTTGGTGTGTGTGTGTACCAATTTGGCACTTCATTATTTAAAAAATTAGCAAAACCTCATTAAACAGCTGCTTTTCTATTTTTTTTGTTGACTTGTGTGAGATGCCAAACAACTTCAATCTTTGCCTAGCAGATTAAAAATTTTTGATCTGCTTTATATTTCAGAGTTCATTTAATGTATAATCATCCATGTAAATAGATCCTAGAGATTGGTGGTGTGAAAATCATTTAATATATGCAGAAGAAATATATTCACACTTAGTAATAAAGCACCAAGTCTAAGGCATTTTGTATTTTTCTGCAACCCTTACTCTACATTTAGTCCCTTTTTTGTGAAATAATTTTAGATACTTGGCAGGACTAATCTTGATTATCTTTATGCATATGCAGATATTTCAGAATTAATGTAAAAGTAATGCTTATAGACAGAACTCTCATGCTTTCAAATGTACTTATACCTAAAGCTTTTTAAATTTAGGTAGCAATAGCCTTTGTACTGAACCTTTATGAGTGATATTGTTGCTGGGAATTTGAGGGGGTCTAGTATCTCTTCTTTCCATCAGAATCTGAAACTATCTAAAGACAGTTCAGAGTATATATCTAAAGACAAATAATAGAGTATATGGGAAGTCAAAACATCACTTTATATGACTGATAAAGTTGGTATTGGAGTAGGCTGCATATATCTGTGGGTACAGAGAGTTCCAAATCTGAATCCCAAAATATGGCATATTTTCTCCTGATCATAGGCAGTGCTAAAGCCTGAGTACAGGAACTTTATTTGTAATCTTATCACATGTCCTGGAGCCACCTCGATTACATGAACTCTGCTGGGAGCTTGGCTTACTGGAGAAATAAAGAGGGAGGTAACTGGATTTTGCATGCACAATTTTTCATTCCACTTTCCAATCAGTAAGACATTCCATCCCTCTGAGAGGAGTGGGTGTGGGAATAGAGAGGAGTTGGGAGTATCTTGTTCCTCTACATGAAAGGGGATGTCAGAAAAGGGGAATATAATTGTATTCTCCACCAATGGTATTTCCCAGATTCGTTTCTCATAACACTTTGGGCTTAACCATTAAGTCCGTGGTTAACCTAGGTTCATTTTCCTGGAGAGAAGGATCAGCAGTTGATATGGGTAGTCCAATTCCTTGTTAGTTTACAGGTAAACTTTGGATATCACAGTAGGACCAACTGGGCACAGCACAGATTCTGTTTACAGAAGGCACTGGATGAGTTTAACTAAAAAGCTTTCCCTCAAACTTAGGTCTAAATTTACAGTTAGATTATAATTCAAAGATTAAAAGTGGCCACTTTACCTGGAAAAATCACCTTGAGCTTCAGTGATTGCCTGTGGTTAAAAAAATCCTTATCTCAAGTCTTTCTAAAGTCAAAACTGCAAGCTTTCTATTCCAGAGGCACCAGAAACCTCAACCCCCATGAATACCAGGTTCATTCTTTGACTGTATCGCAAGAGCTCTGGCCAACACATCAAATGTCTGTGTGGGAGGGTGTGCTAACGGACAACTCTGAGTTCAGAATACATGAGGAATTACACAGGGTTTTGTAGATGAAGCATGTTTGTGCCCAGGCACGAGGAGCCCTCTGCTGAACTACGCTGACTATGCCTAGTCAAACAGGGTTCCTCCAGGTCAGCCCTGAGTGCTGTCCTCACTCACCAACTTCAGCAGCTCTCCATTATCTTTTCTGCTACTGTAATTTCTGACTCTATTGGGCAATTGAATATGTTGGTCATCACTTTCTTGAACCTGTAAGTCAAAAACTCATTTCTCTTTTCGTTAATAACATCATTCCTTGAAACAGTTGTACTTGCTGTTTCCAATAAAAGTTGTCATCTTCGATTGAGAGGGAAGCCTCAACAGCTACTGGGCAATGCTGAAGGCCCATGTTGGAATTTTAGTCATGTAGGTAAGGTGTGAGCGACCAACCGGTTGTGGGAAGTCGTGGAGTAGGGGAACCATTGAGTAAGTCTTGATCTTGTGTTTTGCTAGCTGAGTTCACGTAGAAAGATAACAAAGAAATGGAGCAAACTGCAAAGAAGAAATTTTGTTAATGAACTAAGGTGAGCTTAAGCAAGGAAAGAGAGATACGAGAACACCCACAGGTCGATGGCCAGTATAATTTACTGAGATCAGTAGTCAAATGCAATCAGAGTTAAATAAGTGTGTGGGACCCAGAGTAAGGAGACTGTGTAGAGAAGAGTGATTTTTTTTCTGGGGTCTCTAATGTCTGAGCTACTTTGTATGTAGAAAAGAACACTTGCTGCTATGATTCATTATTTCAAGTTTTAATTAAATTACTGATAATTCTGTTAAAATTTTTAAATGTAAATACTACTTATACAACTAATAAGCTGTTAATACATCAAAATATATTAATGTCATAAATATGATTCTTTTAATCATTTAGATGTTAATTTCACACCAAAACAAACCTCCTAACATATTAGGGAAAAGAATAGGATTTAATATATCAGAGTTTCTTAAGTGCTTTTTCTACCTTAAACATACACAAATTATCACAATGATAAATGTTATTTCTTTTATGCTGTTTCAAAATAGAAAAATTATAGGTTTGCTTCTTTTCTTTATCTTCGTACTTCTTTCTCCAAGGTAACCACATCAGATCCAAAACAAAAACGATGTTTTAGACTAGCTGAGATGTTCATCTCTGACTAAGGATTCTTTTGGGACCAGACAGCTATCACACATCTGCATTTGCGCAGCACTGTGGCTGATGGGCCTCCAAGTGTAACTACTGCACCTGTTAGCAGGTTTGCCACAGGACTCCATAGCTTAGCTGGTGAGAAAACAGTGTACCCAAATGGATTCAGAAAGCATAAGCAAGACGATCCTGTCAGCGCCCTGTGTCCCTACTACCACAAGAGGGCAGCAAACTAGAGTTCAGATGACGAATGCTGGGCTCTTTCGGTGTAAAGAGAAAATTCTAAGCAAGTTTTTTGTCCTACCCAGAAGCCTGTAGTTGTAACCTAAGGGGGCATCAAGACCAAAGTCCTGTGCATGACTGGAACCAGGAGATCTATGAGAAGAAGCATTGTGAAAGTGTATGTATCTCCACACATAGAGATATGACACTGTCTCCCAGTGTCTTCTCAACAGGCTTATTTCTCTTTTCTGGAGAAAAATTGCAGGACATTCCACTAACATTGGTCAGACTCTCACTAAGCTTGGCCTGTGGGACTTTCGTGAAAAGATGCTAGGTCAGTAAACATTATGGCAAGCTGCTTTCTTATGGGGATACCTCAAATCAAATCTTTACAGTTAATGTTGAGCTGCAATTTTTAAGGTACAGATTTTTTTGATGTCGGATGATGTTTATATCTTTATTCCTATCAAGTACTTGTCATAGATGTCCTCTGTGGTTCATGTGTTTACTTTGTTGTCCTCCTTATCATTTCCTTATAAACAGCAGGAACAGCCAAAGGATAAAGGGTAGTTTTCTGCAGTGAGTTCTCCTTTTAAGATGTGGGTTAGTCTATAGTTTGGCCTCTGTTTCCACCATGTTTCTTACACAGATAATACATGTGCTTATGTATTGGCTAAACCATGTGAAATTACCATTTTTTCTAAGTCAAAATGGCCAGATACTGCATTTCAGTTTTTAATAAAGCCATTCACAGAAAGAATGCTAACTATGGAAAAACAGCACAGATATAGCCAAAATTTCCAAATTCATTAAAATTAATTTAAAAAAGTGATCAAGTTGTTTTTTTGCTACATTTCTTTTTACTGTAAAAACTTTTAGGGAATATATGACATATTAACTTCTTCCTTTTTGAGGAACCCTAGTACACTGCTGGTGGGAATGCTAGTTAATCCAACCACTATGGAAGGCCATATGGAGGTTCCTCAGTCTACTAGAGATGGAACTACCATATGATCCAGCAATTCCACTCCTAGGGATCCACCCAAAGTACACAAAAACACTGATCCAAAAGTGCACCTGTACACCTATATTTATTGCAGCACTCTTTACAATAGGTAAGACCTGGAAACAACCCAAATGCCCAAAAGTAGATGACTCGATCAAGAGGATGTGGTACATATACACAATGGAATACTATTCGGCAATCAAAAATGATAAACTAGGACCATTTATAGAAACATGGATGGAACTAGAAGGAATTATACTCAGTGAAACAAGTCAGAAGGCAAGAGAAAAATATTGGATGGCTTCACTTTTGGGAGGAATATGAAAGAGCAACAACTACAACAACAACAACAACAAAAGTAAGCACAAGGAAATGGGCAATTACAACCAAAAACAAACAAACAGAAAAACTCAACAAGACCAAAAGTTCAAAGATAAACCAAAGGGACTATTGGGGGAGCACAAGGGACTGAGGTGATGGCACACAGGTGAAATGGTGGTGGGAACTCCCTGGGGAATACAAATGATGTCGAATATAATTAAATAAATCTAATTATAAAAAAAAAACTTCTTCCTTTTTAAATTTTGTGTTAGACTAATAAGTTTTCACAAATTCAACTTCCTCTAAATGCTTGCTTTATTTTGGTATAAATTGTGGTAATAGTCCATAAGAGCAACTTTAACTAACTCCTTTGTCATTTAAGCACTTTCAAAAATGTTCATGATTTTTGACAACAACATATTTTAGGCCCATTGGGATTAATTCCTGACCCAAAATGTGAATTCAGCCACTTTCACACTTGTCTGGTTCCTTTGGCTGGAGAATGGTATTGCAGACAAAAATCTGGGAGCTAGTGTGCATATCAGATTGTTATAAATGAAAACCAGTAGTAGGTAAAATCCAGCTTTTGTGAGATTATTACTTAGGTATTTAAACCCTTGCATCTGTAATCCTTACACATCTAACTAGCGATTTCTTTAGTGAGAGTGCAATGCTTAACATCAAGATTTCTGGTTTGTTACAGTGCCCAGTGATAGCTTAGTACAGGCTATGAGCATGGGAGAGAGTGGCTGAGGAGAGTAGAGGACAAGATCCTTGATACTGAGGATTTCTATGAACTGAAGAGTCCAGGGTGTTGGTTAGATAATTTGCGAGACATCTGATGATGTCAGAATGATGACAATTAGTGATAGAGAAGATGATGAGCTAGGATAGAAAATCTTCAGTGAGTTAAATAGATACATTACTTGGTAGATAACTATACCAAGACAGGATATTGACTTGGGGGAGGAAGAAAGAAATGGAGCTTGGCAAATACGTATATCTCATAATTATCAATATGGTGGGTAAAAAAATTATCTTTAATTGTTATGCTTAAGTTTCTTTAATATTGAAACTTAAAATATTAATTGAAATTTTTAATTCTGTTGTGAATTGGTTTTTTAATTCTTTGGTCCATTTTTCTATTATTGATTATTAAGAAAATTTTGATAAATATTGGGTTATTCAACGTTGTCTGCCATAATTTGTTCAAACAGTTTTCTGGATTGTGCATGTGTATAGAAATTTGTTGTAGGGATTTCACCTCACACAATTGTAAAAATTAGTAACATAGTCTCCATAAAGTTGTTATCTTAGTGTTGGAGGCTAGAGCATGATAATCAGGTGAGATAGAGGAAAAACAAACTAGAACACAGACAAAATTGGGAACCCAGGAGGACTAAAGAAAACCCGGGTCAGTTCTTTTTATATTGTGTAGTGTAGAACTAGGGTGAAGTAACTTTGACTGTTGGGGTACACATTTAAGCAGCATGCACTCTCAGGTTCATGAGATTACATAGTGCTACTTGCACAAATCAGAAGTGAGTACCCTTGGCTGTAGCATCTTACAATCTCTTGCTTTCCTCATTCTAGTCTGGTTTATTTCAGCTCTTGGTGGTATGAGCCCTTAGTCTTGGTCCAAGAGACACACACACACACACCTGACCTGGGAGTCAGAGAAACTGAAGGAGGATCCAGGAGATGTTGACTAGTTGCATATGTAGCTGCTCCCTCTTGTAAAGAGACAGCAGATTACTGATAAAGTACGTAAGCTACAAAATGGTCACTGCTTCACCTCACTCTCTAAAATCTGTACAGAATTCTGGGAAATAAATTGACTTACCCAGGTTAATACCTCACAAACTACCAGCAAGGGCAAAAGTAAATTCTTCTTAAATTTATTTACTCAATCAATCAAAAGTCCAGGCAGTTTTTGCAACTGGACTAAATGTTTCTATAGTTCATCTAGAAGAATACTTAAGAAGAACTAGAAAGTTTATGAAGGGTTTTTAAAATTATATTTACATAGATATACATTTGCTATAGATATAAATACATATCTTTTAACTACAAAATTAAAGCTGATGTTACTGCACTAAGCGATCAATTGTATTGTAGACAGACTGACAAAAGATCACCATGTACATGACAACTGTGTATATGAGAGGGCATTTTATTATATTTATTTTTTAAGATTCGTTTATTCATGCATATAAGAACTGGGGTACAGGCCAAAGTCATGGGAGGTGAGAGGATTCACCAGACAGAGTAGGGAGCAGAACAGGCAGACTGACTGAAACACACTGCTGAGGGGAGCAGCGGGCAAGGCAGGAGAGGTCTGCTGTGCATGTGGGTCCCCTCCTTGGCCAGGGATGGAATTCATCCTGCAGTGGCTGTGGATGCTTCATAGTGCGGTGCTTAACCCACTGCACCACCAGGAAGGCCCCGAAAGGGCATTTTAAATGACTAGCTAAATGAATAATTTTTTTTCACTAAAGACATTTGTTTAGCCACTTAAAATTTAAAAATTCTTAATTCCTACTCTCATCTTAATTCTTAATTCCTACTCAAGATCTCCTGGATCCTCCTTCAGTTTCTCTGACTCCCAGGTCAGGTGTGTGTGTGTCTCTTGGACCAAGACTAAGGGCTCATACCACCAAGAGCTGAAATAAACCAGGTCAGAAATCAAGACTTCTTTGGACCAAAAAATTTAAATGCAAAAGTAAAATCATAAATTTACTAGGGATGATTAATTTTCTAAGTTTGTCAGTGACATGAGAACCAGAAGTATAAATAGATGTTTTAGCATTTTGATTACAAATATATTGATTAGAAGTTTTGTAAAATTAAAAAATACTGTGTATACTAAGTTGAAAGATAACTCAGAAAAATATTTCAACTAATCATGGCAGACAAACTAGATTATACCAAATATATATTAAGATATACACTTTGGTGTTAATAGTACCAAAATAGTAGCAAAACAAACTGAGAGCTTACAGAAGAATTAAAAATTCAAATTAGTATTTTAAACTTCACTATTAATCAAAGAAATGAATATGAACAGCAATTAATCATCATTTTCACCTATCAAATTGGCATCAATGAAAAAGTTAATGGAAGCTGGTGTTTGAAACAATACAGTTAGTACTAAAAAAGTAACTTAACTAAATCATGTATTATTTCGAGAGTGTCAAAAATATAAATGCATAACCTTTGTCCCAAAAACTCCAATTTTTTTCTTAAAGTCTTAATTGCACAAATTTGCAAATACATTAGCTGAAAGTTGCTTATTGAAGTAATTTATAATAGCAAACAATTGAAGACAACTTAAATTTTCATCAACCTAAATCTACATATATACAATAGAATGCTATGCACTTGTTTAAAAATGTATTTAATAACATGAAAGTATTCATGCTGTGTTGTGGAATGAAAATAATATTGCACAATGTCATCATCTATAGGCAAACTTGGATACACAATTTTACATGCACTTATGTATGTATAAAGATAGAATGATGCTTATAAAGAAGTTAAAAGCAGTCTGGATAAGGACTGTCAAGTGGTTTTAATTTTGTTCTTTGTAATTTCTTCATTTTTAAAATATTTTTATTAAACAGTGAGTATCTGTAATTTTACAATGAGCAAAATGACACATTTTTATTTCAAGTGAAAATGCAGCTGCATTGAGGGATTAGATAATTATTTTATTTTTATTTTACTCTGGCAGATTTTCAAAGCTATAGATACAATTTGGGAACTAGTAACATCTCTATTGGGTCATTTATGCTACTTCCTGGGTTAGTATAATATTCAATCCCTATGGCTTTCAAAGAAAATATGACCTGTCATAAACACCAAGTGTACAAAGGCAGGACAGATTCTTTAGTATCTTCCATGAAAGAGCATCAAAAATAGATTCTGATTTGCCTGTCACTATCATGAAAAGTAAAATGGAAAGATTACTTGGTATTTAACTTCAGACATCTGATATCAATTGGACACAATCCATCTCTCAGTTGAGAGTAGTTATCCCTCAGCCTGCTTTCAGGCCTAATCCTTTAAAAAAAATCTTAACAGTTTCCAGAGTTTGGTCTTTTTCCAATTTTCAGGGCATAAGCCTTTGGGAAAACTTTAGATCTAATCTTCCCTGTGCCTTTCCTTTTCCAAAAAGAACAGAGTATTTCTTCACATGTGGGGTTTTTGTGGTTATCATTTATCACTTTAGGCTTTCAACCACAAATTCATCCACTGTTTTGTAAACTTCTTAGTCTTACTGTAATGTATACGAGCATTCTTAAAATAGTTTTCTAGACTGGTGAACATTAAAAATAATAGAAAAGGCTCTCGAATTATTAATAGTGATCCAATGACCCACTTCAATGATGTAAATAAACACAAAGTATTGGATGTGAAGGACATGGTTCTTTGACCACTGAGTTACATCATAAAATATTGTAATTGTGCTATACAAAAGGGGAGCTGCATTTAGGCTAAGGGGGAGTAATAGGCATAACCTGACCAACTTTAATAAGACTTTAGATTTCCCTTGCTGCCACTTACCTCCTCACAGTCTTGTCTACAAGCTAATAAGATTAAGTCTAGATCAAAGCACTGTTACTGGGTTCAACAACAAGCTGAAAGATCACCCATTAGGAATTACTCCCCAGGATCTCCTTACGGTCTGATTTTATTGGATAGTTTTGACCTGGATTAAGAAATTGAGATTTCATGACGTCTGCCCAGGGCAGTAAATTAGCTGGGGCAGATAACACCTCCTAGAGTTTCCTTGTTATTTTAGAGAATTGCAAAATAGTTCACTTAGGGACTGAAACTAAGTCAGACCACTCTGGGTTGGGGAAAATCCACAGAAATGCAGTCAATTTCCAAGGGTCTTATTAATCATGGGGAGCACAAGACATGAATGTAATTTTTATGAAAAATATAAGATTTTAGTATATCCAGAAAGTCATTCATCGTTGTTTCTTGGAACTGGTTTCTGTATTTTCTTGCAGTGAAGGACTGATAGAGAATTGAGGATAAAGGATTTCATAGAGGATTCTTGATAACTGATTCAAGTTGATATAAAAATGAGAAAAGTAGATCCTTGGAGAAGAAACTAATAATCTGGCTTTACATGGGTTAAGATTGCAAAGATAACATCTTTGGGAGGTATTCACTGTGTTAAAAGAATTTGGTTAGACTTGAGGAAGAACATTAAGCTAAATAAATACTGAAAGAGCCAAAAGCAATGATGGATGTATTTTTGTCCTTTGAGACTAATTGAATGTAAAGAAGTAATCATTTGTTTCAAATAGTTTAGATTCACCTAAACTAGAAGTCAAAGAGTGAAGTGTACTCCTTTTCAAGTTCTTTGCCTGCTTTGAGATTCTAACAAATAAGTTACTTCTTATTGCATATGAGATGGGGAAAGGTAATAAAATTCAAAACTAAAATATTTCTAAAATGATATCTATAGATAGCATTCTTTGTCAAAATATTAAATCCAATATATATCTATTAATTACTTACAATATTCAAGGCACTTTATTATTGGTTTTGTGATACAAAATGTGTTAAATTCATGGTCACTTTACTATAGGAACTTAAAATTTAGAAAAGATCACTATATATATTACAATATATATCTATATATAGACATATATACAATATATATGCTATATATACACAATATATATAGTGTATATATTTATATCTATATATATCTATTGCATATATATATCTATTGCATATATATATCTATTGCATATATATATCTATTGCATATATATAGATATATATATGCAAGTACTAAAGTACCAAGCAAATGCTAATGATTGCATAACAAATGCTTGTATAACATTTACTATGTAACAGTCATTGTTCTAAGATCTTTGCATAGGATAATTTATAATAAACTTCAGAAGTTTATTATGTGAAGTATTATTGTTCCCATTTTACAGACAATGAATCGCAGCAAAAGAAAGTTAAATAACTTGTTCAAATTCATACAACTGGTAAATGGAAGAGCCAAAATTGAAACTGAGATAGCAATTGGTTAACCTAAAAACTGGCAGGGATTTTGAGGAATAAATTTGGATAATGATAAGGAAGGGAAGACCGTGTTTCTCATAGAGCTCATCAAGAAAATAGGGTGGCATGTAACTAAGAAGAATGTGTATTAGGAAATGAGTGGTTCCAGTTGTCTGGGACTGGTGTTCTTGTTGCGGAATAGTAGTGGCTGAGATCAGAAAGAGAAACTGGGTCAGTAGTATTGGGTCTTGGACGCTGGCCTAAGGAGCTTCGACTCAATTAAGTAGTCACTAGAGAAGCATTGAAGATTTTCAAACAAATAGATACCATAATAGAAACAACTTTGGGAAGACAACTTTCATGAACTGAGAGGGTGGGAAAAACCTAAAGGCTAAGTACTAATCATCTATGATTAAAATTATAGAACATTATTAATTTCAAATGTATATGACTTTTTAAAAGTAATTTTGTCATCTCTAAGAATTAGAAGAATGAAATGTGACAGAGCATTATTCCAGGGATTAAAAATAAATAGTTTTCCTCTGTATTCCAAATCTGATTAATGATAGTAGCTGTATGTGTTGGTTGTGAAGGATTCTGAGGCCACATTCAGGAATAGCAGGTAAGAGTGCAGTGTCAGAGTGGGGACAGCCAGCATAAATGTCAGCTATTTGTCATTCATGCTCTTTGCCTTAATGCCTAGTGTTGTGATGGGCATGGAAGATTTATGGGTCATTTTATGCAAAGCCATGCTCAGGTCAAAGTGAATCCAAAGAAAATGTAGTACATAGAAAGATGACTGACTATAGTGAAAATCAAACCATATAATTTCAGAAGAGTTGAATTTGAGTCAAATCTTGCTGCTTACTACCCAAATTTATCAGGGTAGGCCAGTTAACATTCTAAACAATAGTTGTTTTATGGCAATAATTGTTTTAAATAAGTATCACATATAACTATTTTTATTTTTTTAAATTGAAGTTCCATTTGGTTTACATTGTTAGTATTTTAGGGGTATAAGATTTCTCCCCTCAGGTATAGTCACCATAGCTCATCCATCACTAAAGCACCCCTAATCCTCCACCATAGTATATTGTACTCTCTCCATCTTATTTTCACTCCACCCTCTTCCCTTCTAGATGTCTCAGTTCTGTGATAAACCTTCAAAGCTTTTAAAAGATTGTTTTGTCCAATACTTTGGTTTCCCTATATTCCAATATAAATGACACTATCTGGCATTTATCTTTCTCATCACTTTTTTTGCTTAGCATATCCCTTCCAGCTTCATCCATGTTGCAAAAAGGACATGAGTTCATCTTTTCTGATCATTGAGTAATGTCCCATTGTGTATATATACCACATATTCTTGATCCACTTATATGTTTCTGGGGCACTCAGGAAGTTTTCATAGTTTGGCTATTTTAAGTCATGCTGCAATGAACATAAGAGTGCAGGTTTACCTTTGAATCAGTATTCTTTGGGTAGACACTCAGGAGTGGAATTTCTGTGCTATGTGGCAGACCCATTTTTAATCTTTTGAGAAACCTCCATATTGCTGGACCAATTTACATTCACACCAATAGTGTAAGAGATTCTTTTTCCACTATACCCTCCCCAGCACTTCTTATTTCTGGTCTTTTTGATATGGGCAATTCTCACAGATGTAAGGTGGTATCTTATTGTTGTAAGTGATGGTCAACATATTTTCACATGTCCATTGGCCATCTGTATGCCATTTCTGGAGAAGTGCCTATTTAGCTCTTCTGCCTATTTTTGATTGAATGACTTATTTTTTGTTGAGTTGTATGGAGTCTTTGTAGATCTTTGATACCAGTCCCCTGTCAGATGTGAGACATGCAACTATTTCCTCCCATTCCAGTAGGATAGTTCTTCATTTAATTATGGTTTCTTTTTCTGTGCAGAAACTTTCTAGGTTGATATATTCTCAGTTGTTTATATTCTGCTTAGTTTTCTTTGCTGCTGGAAACCAGTCCTCAAAGATACCACTGAAACATGTCATGAAGCATCTTGCTCATGCTTCCATATATATGTGAAGTTCTTAAATTGTAAAACTGTTTAAAGAAAAGATTCAGGTATTAATTTACCATATTAAATTAAATATTGTTATTTTTGAGAAGTTAGTCACATGGTAAGCTTCAGCATGTTTCTTCCATTTGAGACCTTGTTGTAAAATCAGGTCACTTGAACATAAGACTTACCATTTTCTGACAGATAAGCCCTAGATTCCCATAACTAAGGTCCAATCTTTCCATTAACTCTGCTTTAGATTAGATGAAAATTTTCAGCTAAAAACTAGGCATTGGTGATTTATTATTATTTCTTATCCAATAGAAATACTCTCTTTTAGGTTCAAAGGAGGCCTTGTTGATCAAATATTATAATAGTGATATAATACCAAGGTCATTGTCAATTTTACTCAGTTAAAAAAAATCAACTTACTGGGGAAAACACTAAATTGATTTATAATTGAATTAACGTTTAGACTATTAGTCCTAACTAGGCAAGTTCTGAGTTTATGAATAACTAGGCAAGTTCTGAGTTTATGAAACTATCTTATTCCCAATATAAACAAAGTTGTAGTTGCTTCACTCAGTTCCTTAGCACTTGAGTAGTGATGAAAGAGTTATTTAATATTAGCAGTGACCTAAGACAGCAAAGGGTATTAGCTGTTCCCTTGCTGCCGTACTTGGCTTACCTGATGAAATATAACAACATGGTCCAAGTTGTAGAGGCAAATAAGTTATTTACCCTGAGAAGTATGACTCAGAGCTTCTGTACCTTTAATAACTATTTGAGATATTGGTAGTAATACTCTATTTTTAGAGAATGACAGATACTAAGTAATTGTGGCTTTCACTATTTTCTAGAAAAAAATGCTTAGAGATATATTCTCTAATTCTAGTATACGTTATCTGTTTGACAGAACTCAGCCAAGGAGCAGAGGCAGAATACACAGGGGAATTCTGTCTATAGTCTTTGTAGCTAAGGTCCCCAAAACTGAGTGAAATCTTTGAATTCTTCACCCGAACTTACTGGATTCACACAACTTTCATATGGCACAACTGCAGCTTAAAAAGTACTGAAATTATACATTATTTTGAATACCTAAATATATAAGTATTTTAATTCTCACAATATTGCAACAGGATACAGACACTTTGATTTTTCATTAAATGAAGATGATTTCATCTCATGTATTTTTCCCTGTAACTTCTTCACATAATGATATTCTTTACTTCTTTAACAGTCTTTTGGTAAACAGCAATGTAATCATGTTTAATGACTGAATAATGGTCTATCGTATGAAGATTCTATTTCATTATTTGACTCCTTATTGTTGATCATAAGGTCCAGTTTTGTGAGATAGTAGCAGTCCTGTTATTCATAGATGTACACCAATTACTTGACCCACTAGTAGAATATGACCTTTCATGCCCTAACCCCAACACTGTGTTAATTCCTGCTTTTCCAATATAGCAAAAGTAGTATCTGATTATTTAAATTTCATTTAGTACATTATTAATGAATAGGAGCATATGTGTTCAAGGAGTCATTTAATTCTTGCCTGATAACATCCTTTCTTTTTTATCTTGGTTGCTGCTCATTTTTCTTTAACAACTTATGATGATATTAATCTTCTCAAATGGAAGCTTCATAAAGGTAAAACCTATCTGTTCCTTTTTTATATATTCAGTGTCAGCACATAGAGGCATTCAATAAACAATAAATAAGTTGTAAATAATTGTTCATAATTTTTAGGTTACTTTTTCACTTTTTTGTAAGAGAAAAGGCATGGAAATAGACCAGAAATTTGGGATTTAGAAGGGTTGGAAATGGCAACTGTCTGTAGGTCCTGTTATAAACAGAATATTTGTGTCTCACCTTATATCCATAGACTGAAATATAATTCCCAATGTGATAGTATTCAGAGGCAAGTTTTCTGGGAGATAATTAGGTATTGAGGGTATAGTCCTCATGAATAGAGTTAGTGTCTTTATTAAGAAGACAAGGAGAGAGTTTACCTTGTCTCTCTGTTCTCTACCATGTGAAGAGAAGACAGCCACCTGAAAACCAGCAAGCATGTCCTTACAAAGAACCTGGCCATGCTGGCTCCATAGTCTTGGACTTCCAGCCTGCAGAAGTGTGAGAAACAAGTTTCTGATATTGATATCACCTAGTCAGTGGCACTTCGATATAGAAGCCCCAGATGACTGAGATGGCCCCAAAGGAAGTAAATTTTCAAGTCTTTAAATAATAAAAACCCATTAACCCCTCAAACTTATGGAAAAGATCATGCTATTATTGTAGCTCCCCCCCAACTTGTTGTCCTCAAGGGAGATATTTCAAGTTGAAGGGAAAACAGTTTGAGGAAGAAAAAAACCCCACAGAAATTGGACTTGAAAATCATTTCTAGCATTTTTATTATTAGTATTAACTTCCTATGGCTGCATAAAAAATTTTTCACAAAGTTAGCAGCTGAAAACACTGATTATGTCATAAGTCCACAGGCCCATTCCTGGGCATAATGTAGCTGAATCTTGTGCTTAGGTATCACAGGACTGAAATAAAAGCATTGGCTGAGCTGTGGTCTCCTCTGAGGGCAAAGTTCCATTTTCAAAGTCACTGTTTATTGGAGAATTCAATTTCCTATGGTTGTAGAATAGAGGTCATCATTTTCTTACTGTGTGTCAACCAGGGATTGCATTCAATTCCTGGAGTTTCCTTTTAGGGTCTGGCCATGTAGCTTCCTCCTCTTCAAGGGCAGCAGTGGAGAATCTTCCTCTTGTGGAATCTCTCTGACTTCAGGAAGGACTCTGTTCCTTTTAAAGGCTCACATGATTACCCCAGACCTCTTTGATGAACTCAAAGTCCATTGATTAGTAATGTAACCATGGAAGTGATATTCTATCATATTCACAGGTTTACCCAGACTCAAATGAGACAAAACAAGTTTACATTTACTCTGCAAAGAGTTTTGTCATATGAAATCAAATATTCAGATGAAGAATTTAAAAGTTAAATTTATTGAACTGATAGGCTTCCCTTTCTGATTTTGGGAGGGAGTTCTCCAAAGCTTACTGCTTGATATAATATTGCCAACAGCCCTGAAAGACAGAAGACATGAATCTGAAAGCTAGCCAAAATCTCTCAGCATGGCCCAGAGATCTGAATTAGGTGGAGCCTTGAGAACCCACTCAGGTGCCAGAAGCTCCCATGTGCTTTCTCAAGATTTTAAATTTGAAGCTGGTTAACAAAGAGTACATAATCAATGACATGCTACAAGTATTATAAAAACTCATTTAGGGCAAATATCTTAAATTTATAAAAGGTAAAATTTACAGAGCTTATTAGACATCAGTTACTTAGGTATCTGAGACTGAAACAGGAAAAAAAGACAATAAGCCATATATTTAACTTCTTATAAAACTTAATCTTTGATTAAGGGAGGCCAATAGATATTTTGTGAGAATAAATATTATTTAGTTGTAAATTTGGTAGACAAGCTGAAACTTAAATTGAAACTTCATTTGAAAAACAAATTTTTCTGGAATATTTATAGCAGTCTAATCAGTTGCTGCTTACCAGTGAGTACTGGTTTTATTTCAGTGGAGGGAAAATCGTATCTTTCTGATCTATTAGGTTATATAAGTTAATTTGTTAAGTCATTAACTAAGGACTATCATTTTCTATAATCAGCGCTAAAAGACTTAAGTTTTTATTCTTTTCTAAATATAGGTTTATTATGTTCTTTCCCTTTTTTTTCCGTTTTACCACCTCTCATAAATAAATATCTTAGCTCTCTTTTATCTGAATGTTATTTCAAACTATAGTGCCACCTAGTGTTTATGCAATTTATCCATCCTTTTTAGAAATGAAAAAAATCATTGTTATATGGTTGAATATTTTAAAGTAAAAAATCAGTACCCTTTATTAAATTTTTCATACCAATGTGTTCTAAGTAAACCAAACTTATATCTTTAACCAAACTTCTAAATTTAATTAAAGAAGTCAACCATTTATTTGTAACAAGCTTCTGCTAGGTCATAGATGAGATGTACAGTGTTGTGCAGGTTTCATTGAAATATTTGGAATTCACAGAGCCTCACACAGTGTCACTTGACACTGTGTGAGGTGGAAAGTTAAAAACTATGGCCAGAAGTTTTCAAAATAATCTTACTGATTTAGATAATATCTAAAATTGAGCTGAAGGTTTTCATAAACTCTGAGTAATGATTTTCTTCTAAAAAAAAGCAGGACCAAATATCCTGGTATCTTTTTATGAAGGAGATTATATCTATGAGAAGTTAATTTTATGATTCATTATTCTCCTAGATACCATCTTATCTTCAGGAAAATCTTTTGTTTCAATTCTGTCTGTACTAACTTTCAAAATACTTTACAGGGTTTTCTAATTTGAACTCATATGAACCAATGAGGAAACTCATAAAAAGGAAATAACAGTGTGTTTTCAATGATCCCTGTTATTCACCACGGACCCTTATCTTCAATCACTCAGCCAGGACGTTTTGGCTATAGAAGTGCTTTGCATACAGTAGGCACTCATGAAAGGGAGAGCCCTCCAACACACACACGTGTCCATATGCATTTGTCCATGAACACCAGCATACTCAGAAGATTCCGAAGCTAGTTTATCTCACTCAGCAAAAGAAAAGCTCAGTAGACCTGGGTATCTACTGTGGATGGTATTTTGTTGATGTATTTAGTATATGAGTTTATTAAGAAGAGACAAGGCAAAAAATGACTGCTGCTTCCTGATGATTTTATTCTTCAGTTCTCAGAGTGACTCCACAATGGCATCTGTTTTGTTTTTTCCCCCTAGCTTGTCACAGTGTGATTTTTGCAATTATACTAGTAAAGAATATTGTAGACCTCAGAAGTGAAATATTTCCTTTACATACTGCTGTTTTAATTAAATGTTACCCTAGGAGGACAGTGTTTAGTTGCACAAATGAAATGGGCTGAGCCTTGGGGCGCTCCCAACCCAGTAGAGGAAATTGAACCGCAGAGTCAATTGGCACAAACTCCGAGAAGAGTGAAGCAATTTTATCAGGCAGACTGAAAGTTAATTATTTAGTCAAAATATAATACGTCATCATATGTCAAATGTATCAAGTCACATGAGACAAATACGTAAATGTGACGACTATCCATCACTGCCAAATTAATGCTTTGGTTATTTAATCAGGTCTGTTTTTGTTTTTAGCACTTTAAAATCAGTTAAAAGTCAGTGCAATAAAGGTTGGACGTACTTCAGAGACCAGAGCCACAATCAAATTTCAAAGTACAAAATTAAATTTGGGTTTAAAATCCCAGAAAGCATGGTTTCAGAAATACTATATGGATTGAGTTTTATGGGAAGTTTCTCAATGGTATAACTGAGATCCACAAACAAAGTAACAAAAACAGTAATCATCTTTCCTGTAAACACCTCTTTGACCTCAAATTTATGCATCATCCTATACAAGATATGTATTCTCATAATTCTGGGAGTAAAGTGGCATCCAAAATGAAAATGAGATGGGGAGCTCTGCATATTAGGGACCTGTTTTTAAATATACTCAGGAGTTTATTTTTTTAATTGAAGTAACTTTGCATTATAGCATTGAAATAACTGCATTATGTTTGCAAAATAAGATTCACGTGTGCATAACTGCGATTCAACATGTTTATATAGTTCATTCAGTTCACCACTGAAAGTCCATTTCTACCCTTTACCATATCATTGTCTTCCATAACCCAATTTACTCATTCCCCTCCCCTCTTCCCTTCTGGTAACCATTAATTACTCTTAAAGTCTCAAAGTTTATTTTTATTTAGTTAATCTGTTTGTTTTCACTATGTATCACATATGAGTGAAATCATACATACAGTGTTTGTATTTCTCTGTCTGACTTATTCCACTAAGCATAATATCCTCTAGGTCCCTCCAGTGGTTGTTTTAATTTGTTTTGTAGAAGATGGAAAGACGTGGAATGACTATATTGAAGGAGGAAGTTTTTATGCTCACAGATTCTTAGAAGCATGAGGTCAGGAATGGCTTCTGTGAGAGGAAATGGGCAAAGCAGGGAAGCAGGCTGGGATTGGCTAGTTGGAATAACTTCACCAAGGTCTGGGATATAGTGACTGTCCTGAAGGGTCTTATACCAGGTTCTAGGGATGATTAGAACAGGACAGTAGTGGCTTCATGTTTGAGAATTCAGTAAAGCAGATAGTTGGGGAGTAAGAGCTCTTAGTTGTTTGGTTGGCATAGGAAAACTTGCAGGCAAGTCCTTTAAATATGTTGTCTGGGAATTCACTAGCCCCAGGAGGGGGCAGCCTCTCCAAGGCAAGTGAGACCTTTAGAGCATGAAACAAAAAAGAGGGAAAATACAAAAATATGGTTAATACAAGACTGTTCATCCTCTGGGTTCTGAGAATATGCAGAATATTAAAGTATTGAAAACACCAGGGCTGGCATCACTCAGTGTGTCACTCAACTGTGCTAAGGGCTGTCTTTACTTTTATGCTCTGTTAACCATTCAAAGATGCTATCTGAGCTTTGCCGGTTCTAACCATGCATTCTTCTTACTACAGATTATTTTGCAGCTCTGCTGCTAATCATGTTTTCTTCAATAGCAAGAAATTGTAAAAAGTTAAATAATGAGAAAATGAGTCTTTAGAAGCCAGTAATTCTACTAAAGTTCTCTTGAAGACTCTTCACTTATGGAGAAATGCCTAAAAGGGTTGTCTGCTGAGGGTGTCAGGAAAGGTATTAATAGCTCAAGCATTGTTAAGGAATGATGAATATTCCATTGTGACACAAACAGAATACATTCCAGAAATTAAGGTTTTTCATACTTCAAAGAACTGAAGAAGTAATATCTTCAGTCTGAAATAGGTGGGAATGGCTTTCAGATTGCCATTTTTAAACTTCACACACAGGATAAATTTGAGCCAAACTGTAGATAAATTTATGATGTCAAAGGTATATTTTACTTTTCTTTTAAAATGTGATCTCTGTAATGTTTATGGTTTCATTTGTGTTAAATTTTCAGTTATAAAATTTGATTTTCAACAGATTAAGTTTAGCAATAAAATGTTCTCTGTGCCAAAGAAGAAAAGGAAAGGCCTTAAGCAATGGTGTTTTTCCAATCATTGTTTTTTGAAATGCATTTGGTTATAATAAACACAACCACAGATGGTAAAATATGACAACTATTTTTTCATTGTTAGCATTTTTCATCTATGAGCTTGAAATTTAGCCAACAATCGTTCTTGTCAAGAGGTCAAGAAGTGCAAATATCCAAAAATGGTTCTTTTCACAGGCAATAACATCACACTGATCACATTTAAACTCCTCTAGAAAAATAACAAAGGACCAGTCCTCTGTCTCCAAGGGAACAAACCTGTCCCCCCCCCCCCCCAATTCAAATAGTAGCTATTGCCTTTCACACCACTGTGTGGTGCTGCTTACTTTTAAATAGTGTGTGAGTGTGTATGTGTGTGTGAGTGTTGTGTTTACATTTAGGATGATTGAGGTTGAAAATATAACATACATTCAGCCTTAGAAACATTAAGTTCTGGATTCTGTTTACTGAATCTGAGCTCTCTGAGTATGTCTATGGAGATTTAAATGATTGCCAAATGATGCATTCTTATCTCAACACTGAAGTTTCTTACATTTCCTGCTCACAAATTAACCTGATTTCACACATCTACACAGATTTGATGTAGAAACTTGACAAAGACCTTTCAATATCTGGAAACATTTACCTCTGTTTCCATTTGAGATTCCCATGTTTTACCATTTTAGTGGAAGTATGATGAAATAACAAACAAGACTGTTCTATATAGGTGACAATACAGACTTGCTAGTTAGAGCTTAAAAGCAAATTTCCACAAGCCTACTCGAACTGGGTAAAGCTAAGAGTGAATAATTTAAAGTCTATAAGAATAGCTTAAGGAATGGAAGAAATATGGAATCCAAGATGGGAGGAAGATAGAGAATTAGATTTGGTGATGTAGCAAGGAAAAATTACAAGCAAGCTAAGTGTTACGAGGAAACCAAAGTGAATATATGAGTAACTCACTAAATTTACCAATTGTTTTCTATAAGAAATAATCTGTTAAGGATTATGTGATGGTGAAGTATTCTTTGGCATCAGAAGTTTTATTGCCTATCTGTAGGAAAAGGGTGTGAAAAGGGAGGCCTAATGTTTGAATGATTAGGTTATTTGTGTATTTGTGTTAGGAGTCTGAGGAGTTAGGGAATAGAGGGAGAATTTATATATTATTAAAATATTTATTTTATTTATTTATGCATACAAAATCTGGGGTATAGGCCAGAGGTGTGGAGGTAGTGGTGAGAGGATTCACCACAGATGGAGTGGAGAGCAGAACAGGTAGATCTACTAAAATACACTGCTGAGGGAAGCAGAGAGTGAGACAGGAGAGGTCTGCTGCACCGTATCTGGATTAGCTCCCTGACTGGGGATCGATAGTAGTGATAATGCTGAGACTTAGCCCCTTAGCCACCAGGGAGGCCCCAATGGAGGATTTATTTAAAGATAACTTCCTCTCTTGATTGAGCTACAGGAAGTTTTGATAATTTCGAGTGCTTCTAAGATGCTTTAAAATAATTTCCAAAGGAAATGAACCATGAATATGGCTGTATTGAGTGATACAACTCTCAGTCCACAGATGGTGAATGTGGCTGTGCTTGGTTCACACCTTCCAGCAACACTGGCCCAGAGTGGGGCTGTAGCCACTGCTTGCTCAGTGTCACAGTGACAGAAGAGGTTTGGTGGCTCTTTGGTTTCTTACTGCCATGTTCTTTTCCTTGAAGACTGACAGTAGAAAGAAAGCAAAGGTATAAAGTGTTATTAAAAATATAAACCCACCCTCTAGGCTATGGCTTTTATTTTGGCTATTTTTACTTCCACAGGACAAGAGGCATCATTAATTTCTAGAATCCAAAAAAAGAACCCAGTGATTCTTATTCTGTTCTCTTACTGACAAACTATGTGACTCAGGGAGATACCTCATCCTCATCCCAGATGAGGTATCTCCCTGAGTCTCAATGTTCCTTTCTATTAAGAAAACCCCAACAAGAGCTGTTTCCTGCTCTAATCGTCTATGCTGTTCTATTTCTTGTTATTCACAAGAATAACCCATCCCAAAGCAGATGAAAATCTTACTTTCCCACCCCAAATCAGGATAGATAAGAAGGAGAACATACCAATTTTAGATTTTTAGGAATCAATAAATTAAACACACAACATTCCTCTCTTAAAAGATGTGCTTTTGTCAAGCATTTGTTTTGAAAAGAGAAAAAGAGAATCCAAACATTGTTTGTTCTTCAATGCAATTAAACCATTTCACCTCTTACCCTCCTTCTCCACTCCTAGTGCCATACATAAGGATTAAATTGTGCACCCGAAACCCATTTGGAGTGCCAGGAGAGTGCCAGTTGTGTCAGAGTGTAGAATCTGTAGCCAGTCTTTTCAAAGTCCAGCTGTGCCATTTGCTACTGTGTGATCTTGGGTGTGATCTTTACTTAGTCTCATTGAGCCACATTTTTACCACCTGTGAAAAGAGAATTAAAATAGAATTTCTTTCAAAAGTGGTTGTGAGGTTGTATAAATGTGCCCAGGATTTTGTCTAGCACATTGTAAGTGCTGAAAACTGTTGGTTGTAATTATTATCTTGATTACTGTTAAGGAAGGGGTTTTGAGTCCGTAGACACCAACATGGCCTTGGAATGCTTTAGCATGAAGAAAATAGATACATATGTTTTTGTTTTCTACGGATGTGTTGTTTTTTTCCCAGGGTGCATGCCCTCAAACTTGTCCTTTCCACCTGAACAATTCTGAGCAGTAAATAGACTTTCCTCTTTAGTAAGTTCCAAGTACCAATATGGAAGAAATCTTTTTAGGCAATCCTAATTGATTACACACACCAGTGCGCTGGTCAGTGTTTTAGTGATCCCCAGTAGGAGAATTTTTCACCCATGTTGGAGAAAAGGAAGCAGCCGCTGTTTGGTACAGCATAGAGAAAGCTGTCTCAGAATTCCCTTCTGGGGGAGAAGTGAATACAGGAGAGACTCTTTTGAAGGAGGGCAGAAGAAAGAGGTAGAAAATCTAGAAGTTTTAAGACGTTTCCACAAATAGCTCCAGTAACACTCATGCAGGGTGGGAACAGAGGAATATCTGTGAGTGGGGGGTCTGTGGGGTCCGTGGCATCCACAACAGCTCAAATGGACAGGGGACCCACCTCCTGCAAACTCAGGAAGGGGTCCTAGGAGAAATGGGTGAAGTGTTCATAGTGAAAGAGACGCGGAGAAACACAGTTGCCAACTACTGACTTGCCTACACATACTGTAATTTGCTCAGTGTTTATTTAGTCTTTAATAAAACTGGTTATCATTTTGTCCATATTGCTTTGTAGTTATTCTCAGATAACATCTTTTTGCTAAAATCCTGATAGAAGCTCTAATTAGCTTCTGAAGGAGATTCACCTGAATGCAGAGGAACTCTAATGATAAACAGCTGGTTGCTCTGCTGGTACCCAGAGAGAAGGCCTGCCCCTAATTGAATTTACCTGCATGATTTAGTTATCAGTAAAGTAGAAGCATTGTAATAGAATAAATATGTGGAAATAAGGACAGGTGTGTGTGCACAAGAAACAGTCAAATATCACATCTTGTGCTGCCTGCTTATAACGTTTTGATAATAGACAAGACTAGCCAGAGTTTTTGAGATCATAGCATAAGTCCTCACTTGTCAGATGAGGAAACTGAGATGTAGAGTACCTGGATGCTCTCCCTAGGTCACCTCAGCCAACAGGCTGTCTGCGTCCTACTACAGGGTTCTTTCCAACTCAGGCCACTGCCTCTCACAGGCACCATTTAATCTGCATCCTCTGGGGAGGGAGTTATTCCTCTCTGTTTTTATCGTGTAGGTTGGAAGACTTCTTAGTAAAACAGTAGTGAGAGTAATGGGTAGCTATTTCCTAAAGAACAATTCTTTTAGAATAAAGATGTCAAAGGTCATTTCTAGCTAGAAGAGCCCTTCATAATTATGGGTGAGAGGAACATACACTGGAACATCCCAGCCATCATTTCTCACAGAGCTCATTGGCCTTGGCTATGGAGACTGGACAAAGCTGATGGCATTTTGTAAGAAAGGAAAATGTGTTGATGAGTGAGCCTGTGTAGACATGTGCAAAAATCCACTTTTAAACATGAGTGAAAGGAGGGTGGGTTTTGCTTGTGTAAAAGTGACTGAGTGTATGCATAGGCCAAGTCACCTGTACTTGTCTGAGAGAAGAGGTGGTTTATTCAACCACCTATTAGGAAGGAGTGTCTCAGTGCTGTGTGTGTGTGACTCTTCAGGTTTCTAAAACAGGATTACCAGGGAGGCTGACAGCAGTGGGAATAATGAAGTGCCCAGAATAAGCAGCAAGGCAGCTTATGTCATGTTGCATATAGCATCATGGGTAAGAGGTGATTTATCCCTTTCATCAGGCCAAGCTCTTCACAGCACAGAATCTTATTCAAACTGTGGCCACAACCTAGACCATCAATAAAATCCCATGCAACAAAAAGTACTCTTGACCAAATATAATTTAAAATTGAACTGCATTCATCTGATTTTAAAGGTAGGAAAATGCTTCAGGAACATTTTATACATAGTCTCTAAATATGATCTTCACAAATTTCACATTTAGAGTTCCTGTTGGTAAGTGTTGTTGATTAGCCTAGTACTTTAAGGGAACATGGAGAGTATTGTAAGCTACTTGAAGCCAGGGAAGCTTGAAACTACATGGGAGAGCTGATGCTTCTCCAGGTTTGTGTGGAAATGTACAAATAGAGTCACGATGTAATGGGAACAAAAATATGCATTTTTTTTTACAAAGGAAAACAGTGTGAGAATCTTGTATTTAAATATCACCTTAATGTTAAAAAACATCAAGATACTTTTATTTTTTTCCTGGTGCAAAATATTCTTATACACAAGGAGTCTCTACAAACCATCCACTTGTTATCTATGGGAATGAATAAGAAAGTAAGAAGGCTTTAATGAATGATATTGAGGTAAAAATATCATAAATTGGACTTTTACCATCACAGCTCTCCTAAGAGGTTTTGGTTATTATTTATTTTAGTTACAGCAAAACTAAAAGATAGTGTATTCCCACATTTGCCAAGGAGAACTTTTAATAAGGTCATGAATATGATTTCTGAGTTCTGCTGAGTTTTTTTTTTTTTTTTAAATAAAGTTAAGGAAAGACTCTCGTGGCAACCTCTGCCCTTTGTTATAAATTGACCTCGCACATGCCTGTCTGGTATGTGAACCATGACAAATTTGGGGGGAACTCTTTCAACCCTATCTCTTTACTCATTGTGGTAGTTCACATCTACAATGAGTGATAAATCCTAAGAGGCACACCGCAGCCCTGCTCATCAGTTACAACACGTCACAAATTCATAGGTAAACTGAGGCTGTGATGATTCAGTTGGGTAAGTTGAGGGCATCATATCGATATAATCCCTTTGACCTTCATGTGCTCGAGTAAGGACATGCTGATGCTACCAATAGAACAAAGTCCTAGACATCTCTCTTACTAGCTCAAGGATAAGTTCTAATGTCAGAAGGCTGGTAGCTTTGGACAAATATTATAAAACTGCAAGACATTCGTTTCTTCCTTAAATTTCTTTTTTAATTGGTAAAGTTTTTAATGGAATATTTGGTAAACTTCTAAATGGAGAATGCAATGCTCACTTGCCAGTTTTTAACTCACTTGTTTAGACATAGAAACTATACCACCAACTTGGTTTATCTAAAATAAAGGATCAAGGGCCTCCCTAGTGGCACAGCGGGTTGAGTGCTACACTGTGAAGCATCCATAGCACAACAGCATGAGTTGGGCCCCTGGCCAGGAAGGGAACCCACATAGTGCAGCAGATCTCTCCTGCCTTGCCTGCTGCTCCCCTCAGCAGTTATTTTAGTCAATCTGCCTGTTCTACTCCCCACTCTGTCTCTGGTGGATCTTCTCACCTCTCGGGACTCTGGCCTGTATCCCACCTCTTGTACGCATAAATAAATATGCATTTTTTAAAAAGGAAAGGGATTAACTGGGTTATACTAAGTCTCTAAAATAGAGATTAAGGAGTATTAAATGACTGCTTCTCATTCACTATAACTTGGATAAGCAAAACTAAAAAGGTTATTTTAGAACTTTCAAATTTAGGTGCTGTAGACACCAAACATCACTATGTATTTAGAGGACAATAAGACCTAAGGTTATAGTCACTGTAAATAGGCATCTTGAAATGGACCTAGAATAAATAAATGATTATATTGTGGCGGTCTTCAGTGTGTGGATGCTCGCAGGGTGATTTCTGGTGTAGGATTCTAAAAATTCTGATCCTCATTTACTACTCTATCACTCTGACCAGATTGCATCATCTCTGCAGATTCAGAGTAAAGTGGAATAACAGCAACGACTCCCTTGTGGGACTGAATGGTATAAATGAGATAATAGATGTAAAGCTTCAGTTACCAATATTAAGTAATTATTATTTTAGCTTAATGAAAAATTTATGTGATTAAGTTAGCTGCTTGTTTTAAAATAGTCATAATTCTGGCTATCTCTATTAGTAGTCATATTTAAGTCACATTTATTTACTTCAGATGCAGAACAGAGGTACGATCAATAACATGTAGCAATCAATCTTGACATTGAGTCCAATATTAAGATATTTTATTTGTTTTAAAGGTGGCCTAAAAGTGCTTTTAATATTAGGACATGTTAACCCAATTTGGAATATGAGTCACAAAATCTGTTGTGTCTTGTGACTTAACTTGTCAAGAACAATTACATTTTCCCCATCCTTTATTTTTAGAAGCTGAACATTTTGCTTTTGAAGTTTCATTTGAAATAAAAATGTCTATACTATACCTTTTGTAAAGATTTTAGTAGAGATTTTCCCTCTCTCTCATATGCCAAAATCTACTCAACTGAACCAAATTATGGCCAAACCATTTCTGTGTACTAGCAAAATCAACAATGAATCAGACATTTATTCTGATGATAAAAGCTAAGTTAAGTGACAAATGCTAATGGTAAGAACAGCCAGATTATAAGGACTTGACACCAGAAAGAATAACTCAACCAAAAGAGGAAGGTAAAGAAATTCCTGTCAAAATGAAATGTGCAAATTTATCATGGAAATGCCAGTTGAGTTTGCCTTCATTTCCTCATTATGCTGGCATTCCACACAAGTAGAAATGGAATGGCTGGTTCTGGAACAGTGTCCTGTGAAAGGGATAAAAGGGGCATCCACTGGCTGACACCTTCTTGGTGCCCAGGGCTCTCTGCGCAATGTGGCTGATACTTGTTAGTAGCATTTGACCACTCTCAGTGAGTTCTTCCCTTATCCTTTCTTTCTCAAATCCTTCTACACTGTTTAGTTGATAAATACATTCTCTAACTGTAAGACACCAGCTCCTACCTTGGAAAGCTTATAATTAAACGGGTGTGCCCTGCGTCATCCCGACGGAGCCTTCCACATGGCTGTCAATGTCCAGTCAAGATCATTCAGGACCCCTCAAGTTAACTACTTTTGATGGGGCTACCTTAGTAGCATGAGAGTATAAACAAAGAGAAAGCATATGAGTCAACAATTACATTTTCTAAGGGAAAACTGAAAACATGTCATTTTGCTTTCCTATACACACACAGTGTTTCCGATGGAAGCGGATTCCGCACTCCAAGAGGGCTCTCGTAAGTGCCAACAGAGTTCCAGGTTGCTTGGCAATGCACATAAAGACCAGAAAACACATATGGCTGTCATTCCAGGGATGATCCGTGAGAGCAGCCCAGAACAGAGCTTTGAATGAGGGGCAAAAAATGTGCGGGCACCACTGTGCTTTATTTCTTAAACAAAAACAAAATAAACAAAAACCAAGCCGTAAATGTATTATTTCCCCTCAGAAGGGGAAACACCAATAATGGGGTTTAGGACTGTGGTGCCAAGTTCTCTCAAGCTATAAACTAGAATGATGCAAAGCAGATGCAATTTCATCTCTAGCTTGCAAATTAAAGCTTTTAAATGGGTAAATGGAACCACTTTTTCCCCATAGAAATGCTCAGGCTTCAGGTTCAATAGAAGTTCAAGTTTTCTTTTTCTCAGCAGGTTGGAAGCAAGCATTTGGTAAATACTCTGCTGGAGAAGCCATAGAGAACTTTAAAGAGTTAATGGGGGGCTTCTAAAAGTCAAGAAGTTAAAAAATATTTCCTCAAATTAACAGTCTAAGTTTATTTTTAAGAAAAACATCAATCTAGTGTACATAGAACTAAAGCTTCTGAAATGGGGATGAATCAATAAAGAATACCTTTGGTGATATATTTCATTGTCTTTTCATTTATAGAAGATAATGAATTTGGTGACCACCCTGCCCCTTACTGAAAATTTAGGAAAGGGATCTCATCTATGCCTAATTTCTGTGTTCTCTGAGCAGAGGATTTTTTAAAAAAAAAATCTGTTTAACTGTTATCCTTGTCATAGCATTGATGCTGAAAGAATTGTTTCAACCTCAGTGAAAAAGAAGCCCATTTTATTTTTCTCCAGTCACTTTACATTGCCCCTGGGAGTGAAGTTAGGGAAGGAAGAGGGAATTGTATGATAGGATTCATGCGTCCAAGTGGTCTCCAATGAGGAAGGAAGAAAAATCTGCTGTATACTGGTGCCTGTGGCCCCTGATGCTGAAACTTTATACTGAGGAGAGCCAGGTGCCACCAGCAATCAAGCAGTTTGCCCCCTGTTCTGCAGTATCCCCAAAACTGGGCAACTGTAATTTTTAGTCTTATTCCTCATAGAGTAAAATGACACCGGCGACCGGCGGTTACCCTTGCTCCGTAAGGTGACTGTCCACACGGGCAGGAAGAGTCCTCAAGGTGGCAGCACCTTCATGGCTTTCATATTTTCCTCTCCAGTAGTTTTTAATTAGAAATACAGTAACTACATCAAAACAACTGAGCCAGGAATACACATGAAACAGCACCTCGGACTGTGTGACGAGCATCAATTAACGCTCTCTTCTAGTTTTGAATAAAACAGGGCTTGTTTTGACTTTCATAGAAAAATGCTCCCTTTGCAAGGAAATACGGAGTTTACAGTCTTAAAAATAAAAGAGAGCTTCGAGGTCAAAGGGAGGGGCTGTGGCCTGTGACTTGCAAGGAATACAATACCGCGGGTCTGCCTGTTTTTCATCATCACTTGGTATTTCCTGTCCTTGACATCCGCCATGCCGTCCTGTTGTGACTGTGGCTCTGATTTCCCTGTCCCTCGGCATGAGAGTGAGCTGTGAGGGCAGCTTTGAGCTAAGGTGCCATCAGTAAAGAGACTTTGAAAACCAGGGCCAAGAGGGGAGAGGGTCACAACCCTGCAGAAGGAATAATGCCCTCACAAACGCCACGTGCTTTGTTTAGGACAAACTGCATATTGGTCAGTGAAAAGTTCTCTTGTGTTTTTGGCCTTAGCAAGTGATCTCACGGAAAATATTACTTATTGGAAGTGTAATCAACTCAGTCAACAGTCTTTTTTGCAAAAATGAAAGTGTAGGATAGGTTTGCAAAGCTTCTATCCCTAACGTGGTTCCACCTTTGTGCATTGATGAATCTCAGTCTCCCTCACCCCAAAAGCAACTAGGTAAGACGAGGAACAGGCAAAAATGAGCTGCTACATGCTATGACACTGGCCAATTTGATGCTTTTCCACTGAATTTGTTGAATTAAATAAACTGACCTCAAATTACCATCATTTTAATTTTTTATAATTTCAGACCCTAAGCCAGTTTGAGGGTGTTTGTGATGTTACCATATATCATTTATTGTCTATCATTCTCTGTCACCCAGGCTCAAAATCTGAGATTTCATCAACTCTCTGTTCAAACAAAATCTGTTGAATATTAACTCTAGCACACAATGTCTAAGGCCTGATATTCAGCACTTTATTTTCTTTTGAATCCTTTGGTCCTTCCCTTACGTACTCAGTTTTATTCTTTCCTTTTGAGTCCCAAGAATTCCACCATGAAATCCGATCACGTAAGCGGTATGTTACTGTAAAAGCCCTGCTCTAAATATTCCTGCTTGCAGATGCTTCATCGTAGGGTCTATTCTATGTGCACTGCCACTGACTTGCACGATTCATTTGTACTGATTGAAAAATCTACCTTGACTCTATTGTTTATGAGATCAATTGAAAAATCTCCCTTTCTGGGATTGAAACTGTCTTATCACCTGATCCCTCCTCATGGAAGTGATTTTATTTCTCAAGGCTCATCACTGTGTCCTATATCTGCCATGCTCTTTTGTGGCATTTTGCTTGGGATAGTTTTCCTGCCCTCTTACCAAACTTCAGGCTTCCCCTAACATCCTTTCTCTCTGCACTGCAATTATTCCTACTCCGTATTTTACCTTGTCTTACTTTCCATCTTTTAAAAAATACATCTTTTCTGTTTTCCCAACAAAATAATATTCTTTGAGAGGTATATTTTAGATTTTTTACTCATTTTGTCTCACTCATTGTGTTCAACACATAGTAGGTGATCAAGACACACTTATCACAAAAGGCTTAGCAAACTAAATGTTTTCTCCATACCAACTGGTCAACCAGTACATGCCACCACGGTCATTAGTCCCCAAGGGAGCACCTTTCAGAAAGACTAAATTCATATTCTACTCATCAAAAGGAAGTCTGAGAATCTGAGAATGTTCTTAGTGTGTACTAGTAAATGTTGAATTCTTTGTGATGTAAAAGCCACCTTTAGAGAATTTCATGATCGTTAATGTAATGGAAAAAGCTTAGACTTGATTTTCATTTGTAATAGGAAGGTCAGGTTTCTGTAACATCTTCTCTCTTGTTATGACATGTTTAATACCTGACAACCTGACCTCTTGGTCTATCTTAATAATTTTATTTTCTCTAATAACACGGTCTCTTTAATGGTGGATTATGATATTTAGAAATATTTTTGAAGTCTGCCTGGTATAAAGTGAGTAGTTCCAATCACTGAGGACATTTCTCTGCACTAAAATAAGGTCTCATAAGGCGGGTGCCCTTTGCCATCATCCCAGTTGACTCTGAAGAGCATAGTGACAAAGCAAACAAGCTTCCCTTCATGGTGCTTGTTAAATGTGTATCTTGCACATATCTGATTGTCTCCATTACTGATATTGCCTCATTCCACTGGGACTTTTGAGAAAGTGGGAAGAGAGGAGGGTTTGGTTAGTATTTCCAGCTTCACATATAGTAGACACTTTAGAGACACATTTATTTCTGAAGCTGTCTTCTAAAAAAAAATAGATACCTAAATTATATGTCTTAGAAAAAAATAGCATCTTTTCTCTTTTATTTTTTGCATTAAAACATTATGTAATTTTCAAGTGGGCATTATTGAAAGTCAATATATGTATTTTACTAAGTTAAGCTTACCACTAAAAATAAAATTCTACTCTCCCCTTCACCATAAAATTGACTGTATTTTACCAAATTTACTTATCCCATTCCCCTTCTTTTCTGGTAACCATGAATTAATCCTGTTATCTAAAAGTTTGTTTTTATTTGATTTGGTTCATCTGTTTATTTGTTTTCATTTGTATACCACATATGAATGAAATTATATAGTGTTTGTCTTTCTCTGGTTTATTTCATTAAGTACAATGCTTCCATGTATATCCATATTGTTGTACAAGGCAGGGTCTCATATTTGTTATAGTTAAATAGTATTCCATTGAGTGTATACACACACATTACATCTTCTTTATCCAGAGTCAGTGAACACTATATTTTTTCCAGCTCTTTTCTATTGTAAACAATGCTACAATAAAACAAGAGGGTTGTATATATCTCTTCAAAAGTTTTTTGCATATGTGCAACCAGTGGGAGGTAAACCTATAGTAGGTAAGGCTAAAACCCTAGGAGTTTGTCCTTGGCTTCTGTCATTGGCTAGGGGCACTGTTAGTCATTGTCCTGATTCCACCTTGACTTAATGGTTTATAAAGGTTCATGTGTTCTGGTATTAGCAACCAGGGAGACTTTTCAACCTGTATTTTCTAGCTTTTGTGACAATTCTTCCATTTGGTGAAATTTAATTAAGCACCTATGTTGGACTTCAGATAGGAAGAGCTCTCCTCCCAATCCTGCATCCTCTTCAAGAGGAGTGGAGGGACTAGCTGCTGGCTTGCTTCTCTCTGTGAGTACTGCTCAGGTCAAACTAGAGTATTAGAAGTAGATAGTAATGGAAACAGACATTTGACACAGTGGGAAAAAAGAACAATGTAATAATAATGTGCAGGCAGAATGCTGAAAGAACTGGTCATATTGCTAGAGATAGGACTGTGTTGACCTATGAATGCTTTACTACAAATTAATTGCCTAAAGAACTTAAAGACTCCCAACCTGCCCTTGTTCCTTCAACCTGTCAACCTGCCTCAGCTCCCTTGTTCTGTGAGAAAGAGGTAGGGAATCTAGATGGGACAACATAACTGAAATCTAATTCAGTTATGGGGTGAATATAGAGGAGAAAAAAAGATAGTCTGGACTGTTGGGGGGGTGGTGAACAAAATAAAAGGATACAGAAAAGGAGACATCCTTGACTCTAAGGATGGCATCAGTATGGAGTGATGGGCAATTTGAGAGGAAAGTAGATTTGGTGTGCTCCATCCTCTGACTAGATGTGATCTTGATTATCTAAAAAAGTATTTCTAAAAATGTGTTCTGCATTTCCCCCAAACTTTAGGGTATCAGAAATATATATACCAAAAGTGAAAGAGAATTCCAAGAGTGGCAGTTCACTAGAAGATAAAAATCTATGAATAAAATATACACATTTTCCATAGAGGCACCTGGCAGTATTTACAAACAATTGTAACTTCTTTTTTCTTTCCTGATGCTGTCACTCAGAACACGCCCCATGGTCCCTTGCAGGAGCGCTATACTTTATCAAACACACTTCATAATTGCTGTAGGTATAACCTAAGTGATCCCAGAGGAGTTCTGCATGAAGGAGGGTGAAGAGTCTGCCCCCTCTCTCTTAATTGCCTTTGCCTTGATGTTTCTCTGCACCTCCCAAATCTACAAATTTTGCAAGACCTTGTAGAAGTTGAGAAGTCATGTAGTCTTTCTTATTAAAAAGCTTATTTAAGGAAATACATTTAAACAAAACCTCTTTTATCTATTCTGTGGGCTGCTTGTGGGAGGGGCAAATCAAAATGTGGAAAACACTGAAGAAACTGACAAGTACCACATAGGCAGCAGCTTCCTGCAGAACTGCTGGTTCTGAAGCCTTCCCTGGCTCTGTATCTGGCATGGCGCCTGAATTGGTTTCTGATGTCTATCTAAATTAACCCCTTGTTATTGAAAGTCAAGACCCATTTGGATGAGTCAAGAAGGAGGTTCTCCTGAATTCTTGGTGGCCGGCAGCTATGCAGAGCAGCCCGGAGTTGCTGGTGGAGGGAGAACATTGATTTCCCTGCTGCTCGCCAACTCGTCTTTTCACACTCAAGAAAACCTGGCAGAAAACATGTTGGTGCTCAGAATCCAAGGGCTGAATTAAGGTTACCATGACTCCCTACCTACTTTTGGTACATTTCTATTATTGTCATAAGTGGAGAGAAAGCTAAGAGCAGAGAAAGTTGTGTGGCTAGGAGAGTACTCCAGTTTTACTCATTGGACATGAAGAATGACCGAGGAGTACATTCAACTCTGCTCTGTAAATCCCATACTGATTTTTTTAATGCATATTTTATACCATCGACAGTAATTGCCCTGATTTTAAAGATCTGAAGACAAATTAGAGTAGCAGTGGAATGATAACCCACTGATCGCTGGACTGGTGCCCACTTACTTCTGTGTAACTATGATCTATTTTACTTCCTTGAGCCTTAGTTTTATCACATAATATGAAGATAATAATAAATTTCATCTTATATGTTTGGTGTGAGGAGTAAATGCATTAATCTGTGTAATTCAGTGAAACAGTGCTTAGAACATAAAACACTCAAAAAATGTTGGTTATTAATGGGCATTGCTGACATTGTTGGGGTCTGTCATTTCTCTTATCCTGAACAGCAATAAAAATTTTACTAAAAACATTATTATTATTAATATGTTTGTATAGAAGAACTGGGGCATAGGCCAGAGGTGAGGGGGTTGGAGGGAGTCACCAGAGACAGTGTGGGGAACAGAGCAGGTGGATTTACTGAAATACACTGCTGAGGGGAGTGGATGAGACAGGAGAGATCTGCTGTGCCATGTGCCTTAGTTCCCTGGCCAGGATCAAACCCAAGCATAGATGTGATGGCATTGAGACTTAACCCCTAGGCCACAGGGAGGCCCGAAAAGCTTATTATTGGTAGTAATTTATGATTTGTGCAATGTGAATCAACTGTAAATTACTATGGATTTACCTTATAATTATTTCCCAAAGCAATACAGTTGCCCATAATAAAGCAAATATCATAATTTGTAATTTCCAAATTAAGGGAAATTTCCAATGCAATCCTAGGGATTTTAGAGGGAAATAAATCCATACTATACTGTTAATTTACTTAGAGGAAAGCTGAGATAACTGATGACAGAAATCAACACATTTTGGATTTTCCCACATACCACAAAAAGAGATAGACAAGATATTTTAATTAAAAACCTATGATCAATATTAAAAAATGATGGAAAATCTCTATTAACTCTAAAATACCTAAATAAGTGACACTGACTCTTAGCTACTACTATTATTTTCTAAAATCTTTCAACATTATGATAGTCAGCATATTCTTTTTGAATATATATAATTTTGAACTATTTCAAATATATATATTTTTATAATTGAATTCTGACATGCCCTCCTTCACAATGTCGTTTAATAAACTTCTGCTTACCATTTATGTTCTAGCCAATCTGTAGAGAAGAATGGGACCATCCTATGGGATACTCTCTCTTTTCCTGTGACCACAGCTATCAAATATGTCATAATCTGATGAGCTTCTCTAAAACCATCTTTAATCATCTTCTAGCCTATATTCTGTTCCTTGGTGGTTGTTAACTTGAGTTTGAACCCTGGCCCAGTATTTCTCCTTATGGATTCTAACTCTCTTCTTCCAAATCAATGACATTCTGCTCTAATCCAATCTCTTGGCCTTTAATGAGTACATCATACATTTTTTTGTTCTGTCTTTCTGGATTAGATTCTAAAAATTCCTTAAGAGTAGACAGTAGGAAGAACATGGACTTTGCACTTGGACCTGGTGTCGACACAGTATATACAGAGATGTTCATTTGGTAACTTGTCTGAGCCCCAGTTATCCCACTGTAAATGGAAAGAATTTATCACATGGCTGGGCATGAAATAAATATTAGTTTCCTTCTTTGCTTGTGTCCTTTCCAGCACCCACTGGAACACTGAATGACCAGCAGGTGTCTTGTACTCAGGGGAGTACAATTATGTATCCAAAGGAATTCACTGGAAATTTGCATCCTTAACCATTGCTTCTCATTAAGATTATGGGAAATGAAGAAATCTTTCTTCTTTTGTTAGAATCACGGTCCCTGCTAAATATTGTAGTGATTTCTCCTTCACTATTACCAGGACAAGAGCTAGAGTGTGGATTTTTCCAGCCGTTCATCCTGTGATTTTTGTTTCTGATCGCTCAGATTCATCTCCAATGCAGCCAGAACTTCAACACCAGCTCCTGAGGCTATCTGAAAGGCTTATTTTTATTTTATTTTTTGTAGTCAGGATTCCATGCTGCTGCACAAATTGCACTGCAGGAGGGATGTGGTGTATGAGGGTTCAAATCCTCCAACTGGAGAAGGAGGAGCTGCCCAGCTTCCTCCAGACATGCAGAGTGGACCTCTGTGGCCAGATTGATTTGACGCTGCTGCTCAGTGGTGAGTTGGGTGACTACTGAGAGAAAGGATCAGCTTAGATTATTAATGACCAAATCTCAGAGAGTCAAAGACTTCTTTCTTCTAAGCAGTCACAAAACAATCTAGGGAGTTTAATTCTGGATTATTACGAGTTTAAGCCTAAAAAACTTACCTAAAAATTTTGAGCGATGTTTGCTACTGTTTGAACCAAAAATGCCACAAGTAATATCTTTCTGAGAGATGTCTTCATAAACTAAAAAGACCAGACATGAGGCAAAAGGAATCACTTGAATCAAATTATTGAACATTTTATAAAATAGGTAAAATATATTTTACATATAAAATATGTAAATTCAATCTTAGCCTGTATTGAGGCCATATATATATATATATATATTTGTATTCCACCTTGTGTAACAAACTTGGTATATTTAGAAAGTATCTCTGAGTCACACTATGCCATACAAGGGAACATTAACAGGTCAGTTGTTAATGTGTTAGCCTTACTTGCAGTTATTGGGAATAAATGCGACAATTCCTGATGTTTTATTCCTGAGTTATCATTCTACAGAAATGGCCTCTGGATTTAATGTAACCCAAATTCAGGATCATACCATACACAGTGGGAGACTGTATTAGCATTTTTGGTGATTTCTAGATTTGTTGCATTTAGAAATAAATCTATTTTGTTATAAAAGGAGATTCATGGGTGAATTGTGGGAAGGTAGTGTTGAGTGACAAAGGTAAGTACCGGAGGACTTCCAGCACTAAAACAAGCTTTACAAAATGTTCAAAAAGCAACTAAACTAAACAATATATCAATATATCACAATTAGGATAGATGTGATAGAAGCCACATTTGCAAAAGTTGAGACTACAGATAAAAGTAAACTTCAGAATAGTGGCTCTTGTGCGTTGGAGGTGGGAGCTGGATATATAGGCTGATCTGAGTCAGGGTTCGTGTCAGATGGTGTGTCCACCAGGCTCTTTATGTTTTTAAATAAAATAAATAAAAGGTTTTAAGACGAGACCATGTAGAACACTGTGTTCTAAGTGCTAAATTTGGATCAATTCAATTTGGTTTCACTTTTGAAAATAACTTAATTTTTTTATAAAATAAAATAATTCAAAGGAAAGTACAGGAATGTACTTTTAAAATTAAAAAAAGTTTCAAAATTGACTACATGCACTGTCATTATAGCTTCTAGAAGTATATCAATGAGATAGGAGATAATTCCCCCAAAGTAGCCACACCTCAAACCATGCAGGTGTATGGGGGAGAGAAAGAAGGGAGGAAACTGGGAGGGAAGAGCAATAAATTAAGAGAGAAATTAAGTGCACTTGAATAGACAGGAAATGTCTAGAATATTTTTGGAAAAATCCATTATCTGACAGTGGTGTCGTTGGCAGGACCAGTTCATGAGACATACATCTGACACGAGCATGCAGTAATCTAATGAGCAGCTACTCTGCTAGGAAAGAGATATGTTACTCTCTCAAGGAGGCATCCGGCCTGAAGGTCAAAAAGCTTACCAGATCGTCAAGTTCAAAGAGATCTTTACCTTCCCCATCTGAGAAACAAATCTCTAGAATAGATGGTGAAAAAGATCAGAATCCCAGCAAGAGATACTTGTTTTTCATAAAGACACTAGACAGAAGTTTGGGAAACGATTCAATCTCCCACAGCACAGCAATCACCCCTTTCCCCTGCTAGTCACAGGTCTTAACTTTCCGCTAGTTTGGAGGCAGGGAACTCTGAGCAACAAGACTGAGAAAACTCTTTGTAACATGTACTCCCCTCTTCACATCTACAGGATTCATTTAGCACCGCCACTGTGTGCCTGCCCTGTATGGGCCATAGTGCTGTAGATGAAGGCTTTCAAATAGGCATTGAATTAAAAGGAGGGTTTTTGTTTGTTTGTTTTTTTCTGAAGAAGACTGTCACCTAAAGCGGCAGCTTTAAAAATTGAATCTGTCTGATTTCATTCTGCCCAGTCACGGCATACCCCTTGTGAACATTTAGGTTGGATTTTGATTTGTGATGCCCTGCGAGGAGCATCTGTCCTTGCTGCTTGTGGGCACGCTCCTTCTTTGTTTGTGATATATATGACCTAGGATTGGGGTTGATGGACATCTGTAACCAGCACATTTTTGCTCATATACAGCATCTTTTCTGAACTGCAATCTGTTTTGCAATAAAACTTACTTTCTGGTACTTATTGACTTCTTGAGCTGAACACCAATTCCAGCAATTAAGTTGAAACCATGGCATGATTGATTTAGAGGCTGATATTAGCTGCTTAGAACAGCACGTTTAGGACCTTCTATGAAATGATATTCCTACAAACTGCCATCGCTTTATGGTAGGTGAAAAGCAATATGGGAGGTGAAAAGCATGGAAGCCCTCTGACATCCTTCCAACTTTCGATTACTCATGGTAATGAGGATCAGGAAGCAGCTTTACAGGTCCCAGGGGAGCTCAGGTCAAATCCTGATAGTTTAGAAATACAGACAGGCTCTGACTCAGTGTACCCTAGAGTCTGCTAGGCATTTGCCAATGGCACTTTGTGCATTTTTCCAAGGTGGTGAGTAGTAGTCTAAGTAATAGCCCCCTACTGAATGACCCTTCCCTCCCCATGGACCTCCAGTGAATCCAGATTCTGCAGAGCACTCCAAGAACCACCTAGAGTTTCAGCATTGAGGCCATCCAAATGGCCTCTGCACAAACCCTGGATCCCTGGTGGCAGCTTTTCTCTATGTGTAGAACAGACCCACCGAGGAGGGATGTTCTGCTGGAGTGGAGGGAGCAACTTCTGGGGCAGAGACACTGTCGTGGGAGGTGGGGGCTAAGAGGGGAAGGAACATAGTGGGTGAGGTGTCAGGTGGCCCATTACAAGAATGCTGACTGGGAACCTGTGGGAAGATATGGAGGAACTTGTCTTCATTTGCTCTTATTTTGTAGAATCTCCAAGCCCCGCCATAGCCCAGGACATGGAATTAGTATGTTTATTTAAGGATCCTTTTGAAATCCATTAAGAAAGGATTGTGGTCCAGATTGCATTGGATGTTGAGAAAGATATGTAAAAGTCACTGAGTAGATACAGCAGAGACAGTATGTGGAAGTGAATAACCTGATAAGAGTGGTCTTATATTTCAAATAAAAATTGAGGAAAGCACTATTCCAGTGAAAGCTGATGGGGAACACCCTATTAATCAGTGTAAATGAACTATGTGGTTTGGGTCATTTCTAATGAATTAGCAACACCAACTAAATTTGCAGATGCATGTTTCCTATTGGTTAATGGATCCTGAAATGGTTCTTGTCAGCCACAGTCGACACGGTCACAGGGAGGTTGTGTGACTGCCTAGGAGACACAGCTAAGGAGACTGGTGACGAGAGGCAATAGTATATGGCTAAAGCTCTCTGGTTAAACAACAGTTCTGTTTCCTAAATCAGACGAACTAATTAATCTTGGTACAGTAAGCAAGAAATTTACCTAACTGCCCACGAGATTCCTCGCTCATAAAATGACAAAGTTTAAAGAGATTAATTGTTCTCAACTCTAACTTGACATCAGATTCCTCCTCCACACTGGAAAATTTTAAAAAATATTAAATCCCAGACTCTAGATTTCACCCAAATCCGTTAAATCTAAATGTTTGCGGGTTGGGCCCTTAAACACTACTGTTTATTTGCTGGTTTGTCTGTTTCCAAGCTGCCCAGGTGACCCTATCCATGAGCAGCATCAAGAGATCCCAACTGGATGAGTTCGCAGGTGGTTTCGGCTTTTCCATTCAGCATTAATCTACTTCCCAGGCCTCTGACTTAGGGTCAGGCATTTTCAAGTTCATTTGCTTCTAATTGCTTCATCTCCTGAATGTGAAAACATGGTGGGAAGGGCAAAGATAGAATGGAGAGGCGTGGGAGGCGGCGCTTGTCCTTGCCTCTCAAAGGTTCCTGAAAATGTCAGTCCCTTGTAAACTAAAACCTCATCAATGTAAGAGGTAAACAGTACATTTTTATTGAAACATAACAGTTTAAGGAAAAATCAAAACAGAGAAAAAGATAACTGCCTTTTTTAGCTATCCGATCTGGTGGCTTAAAAATATGCTGGCAAGAATGATGCTCTTTAAGAAGAAATAGAACTTAAAATAATCCCTTTCATCAAGGGAAGAGCTATTAAACCTCAACTTTCTCATAAACAATTGTCCTTTCAACAAGAATTTAATAGTAATTAGACTTTTAGTAATAAGCATAATGCAGTCTATACAGCTGTTGGTTTATAATTGTGCACATGGGAAATCTATACAATGCTATAAGGCTATGCTACTTCAATAAAAAAATTAAAAACAAAAATAAAATAACTAAAAGGATTTACAATTTCATTTGTTAGTTATTGGAAATACTAAAATCTGGGAATATTTCATTGTTTTCCTCAGCCTTATAATTTCAACTGTCTTGCACTATTCCTTAGGTAAGAGGAAAAAGTTTCCTGTATAACTATGGAAAACACTTGAAAAAAATGTGGGTAACTTTACACTGTCTACTCAGGCTATAATATAGTAGCTGGCCCTGGATATTTCCAAAAATGATACAGCAGCGCATCCTCCCCTAAACTCATCTGACTTCAGAAATTTTTTTTTGGTGGACAATCCTGTGAGCAAGGTATGCTTAGAACAACTCTGGAAAATGATGTTCTAGAACAAGAAAGGTATTTCTGTCATAATACTTATATTGAATTTTGCCACTCTAAAGAATCCATGTTGAGGGAATTACTGGTGGCTTGGGGATTAAGTCTCAGTTCTCTCATTGCTGCTGCCTGAGTTCTATCCTGTCCAGAGAGCTAACCCAGTATGGCGCAGCAGACCTCTCCAGCCTCCTCTCTGCTCCCCTTACAGTGTATTTCAGTTAATCTACCTGTTTTGCTCCCCATTCTGTCCCTGGTGAATCCTCTCACCCCTCACAACTCTGACCTATACCACAGTTCTATGCAAAAAAAAGAAAAAAGAAAAAGACATAGAGTCCTTCTTGAATTTTTGCATAAGGCAATAAAGATCAGAAAAAGGAAAAAGTCACTATTTCCAATGCATTGAATACCTTCCACAGAAACTCTCAGAGGTGATAGCCTTAATCACCTATTTAACAACCAAGATGTCAAGAAGATAGCACAAATCAAGAAAAACAAAACAAAACAAAAAAGACCACCAAATTTTAGAAAGAATAATGGATGCAATTTAAGTTATCTGTAAGTCACTTACTAAGGGGTGGATAGGTGAACCCCTTATCAGCAAAAGTCAGAAAAAATGTGCCATCAAAGGATTAAAGGGTTACTCAAACACTTGCTTAATTTAGGTAATGATGATTATCTATTCAAAGAATGCTCTGTATTTATACTCAGCAATAAAACTGTTTTGTGTAGTGAAAAATATATTTGCAAACTAAATTGAAAGTCAATTTTGTTTTGATAACATTACCAGTTTAATTAACAAATACATAAGTGATGAAATTATAGGCAGCATATTTTAAATGAAGTTTGCTAACCTAAATGTCCGAGAGATAAACTAAATTTACACTTGTTCAGTATTGGCAGGAATCATTTGGAACTGGACTGTGTTCTTGCATGAAACTTCCACCCCACTCAGGGTGAACACAGAGTTCCTCTCTGGGGTTAGGAATAACAAGGATAAGTGCAAATTTCAGATAATTCCAAAGCTTAATTTTACTTCACAGTTCCAATTTCCTCCTTTAGTAAAGCATGCCATCACTGCTAAAAAGTAGGAAATAGGACTATTTTAGTTCTATTATTTTTTCCTACTCCTACCCACACACCACACAATAATCTAATGAGCAATGAAAGTCCATAAAACAGGGAACAGGAGAGAGAGTGGCAGCAAAAGAAAAAAAAAAAATAAAAGAACATTAGGAAAAAAAGCCTATCAGCTGGGTAATTGTTTTCTGAGTTAATCAAGAGCATGCTGGCAAAATTAGAATTCAAAACGATGGAGATGGAAATGCCGTTTTTAATGGTATTGCTGAAAAATACCTACTGAAAGGGTGCCTACATTTCACAGATTGGGATTGTTTGGAAAACATCTAAATACTCCCTACAGTCAGCCAAGCAACCGGTTTGTATCTTATCAGTAACAATATCTTGTGATGAGGCCTCTGGACCATCCCTTATCCTACCCAGAAGAGCACACTGGACCCAGAATCATATTGCCAAGGACCATACTACTCTATAGCAATTGTAGCTGCCTGGGCGAGGAGAAGACAAAATGAAGAGAAAATGGAAAGATGTGGCTCACCTTTAATGTTAGCCTAGCTCTTTTTAATGCCCTTAAAAGGCATTAAGGTTGGGTTGTTCCCTAGTGTCAGTCTTTTTGTGAATTTCCAAATACCATATTTCCTCTAACTAGGATCCTTCCTTTCTACCCACTGTTTTGTCGTGCTCCTGTTTCCTCCTGATGGAATTCCCTGATCCCAACTGCCTTCCCAACCGCCTGATTTCCAAGTCTGCATATTCTTGGGTCCTCTGCATTTCTGCTACCATCCTCACTGAACACCCCTTTGGTACCACTCAAATCCACATCCACCGATTTCCTGGACGCCTGTATATTGTCCTTCTCACTTCTTCCCTATTGGGTCTGGTCCCCTAGTCCAGCCATTGGCTTCAGTTTCTTTGCCCCATTGGCCTGGTGTTAACTGAGTATCTATGCAAAAATATGGCCATGAATGTGAATATACTTAAACAAGTAACTACTTTAAAATAAACATTAACAGGTTATTCTTTCCAACCCCATTATCATGAGCAACAAAGAAGTTTGTGGTCATATTCCTCGTCCATGAGAAAACTCTCCATATGTACTAGTCCACATAACCACTGGGGGAGCTTTAGGCAGCTGTAGGTTCCCAGAGGTTCTAGCTTAGGGTTTCTGTTGAGTGGATTCTGATGCACAGTCAGACTCAGGAACTCCAGGGCTGTGTGTCAGATCCTTTATATCAAATTGGCTTCTGAATACCAGCTGTGATTCATCTGACTGAAGCCATTGGATTGAAAAACTATAGTTTCTAATATTTTCTACTTTAGATGTTCTGTTACATCTTAGACTTTTGGAAAAAATGTAAATTTCACTTTCAAATGCAAAATGGTGTCAATGCTTTGGAAAACAGTATAGTAGCCACTCAAAAAAGTAAAAGTAAAATTACCATATGCTCCAGCAATTCTACTTCTGAGACTATATATTAAAAAAAAAAAGAAAACAGTCTTTAAGAACTATTTGTACAATCTTGTTCATAGCAGCATTATTTACAATAGGTAAAAGATGGAAGCAAACTAAGAGTCCATCATGGATAATGGATAAACAAACTGTGGCATCTGCATACAATAAAACATTATTCAGCCTTAAAAAAGAAGGAATTCTGACTCTGATGCAACATGGATGAAGCCTGAGGACATTCTGCTAAATGAAATTAGCCAGCCACAAAAAGACAAATACAATATGACTCCATTTAGATGAGACAAATACAATATGACTCCATTTAGATGAGGTACCTAGAGTAGTCAAATTCATAGACACACAAAGTAGCATGGTTGTTTTCAGGGTTTGAAAGGAGAGGTCAGTGGGTGTATAGAGTTTCAGTTTTGCAAGATGAAAAGTGTTCTGGAGACAGATAGTGATGGTGATTACATAATAATATGAGTCTACTTAATACTATGCAAATATACACTTAAAAATGGATAGGATGATAAATTTTGTGCTATGTATATTTTATTACAACTAAACATTTTAGGATACTACTTGCCATTTTTTTTTTTGAAGAGAGAGAAAGAGAGCAAGAATACCACTTTCTTGGGTTTTGTTTCTTATTTCTGAGATGTTGTGTTTTTATATATACAAGTTGCAAAGTCACAATGAATTTTCTGTGTTGAGAATATATTGTTATCAGAACTTGCTCAAGTAGTATTATATTCATTTGACATTCACCATATTCCAGATGCTGTATTGGGGACTATATTGGGTGCTGTATTGGGGGGAGGTGGTTATAAGAGTATATGGGACAGAATTTTAGGAATGGGAAAACTTAAAGTCTACTTGAAGTGCTAAAATACATACACTAGTAACTACATTGTGGGTTGAATACTCTGTGAGAGAAAAGAAAATTACATGTCGGGGAGAACATAGGAGGAATAGGTCACAGTCATTTGGGGGATAAGAGAGGTCTTCATGGAGGAGGTGATGAATTTGAATCTTAGAGGCTTGGGTGATATTGGCAGGTAAAGATGTGGAGTGGGCATTCCAAATAGGAGGAGCAGTAAGTAGAAAAACATGAGCAGCATTCCAAGAACAGAGAACTGAAGACAGGCAGACTCAGTGACAATCAGAAACAATTGAAGGTTTTTGAAGTAGGATAATGAGAAAAAAATAGAGCTCTTTTAAAGATTTTAACTATGTAATCTTAAAATTGAATCTTCAGTTGGTTACCTTACAATGAATTTGAGAATGTAGGTCCCACCTACTAGCTAGGAAATGGCTACAAAAACATAAAAATAATGACCATCTGGAACATAGAGTGGCTGTAGAAATCAAAATAAGGATGAGCTGTTGAGATAGACTTGAGGGAAAATGCTGAAGAGTGGGAAGTACACTAGGTTGGGCGCTCAACTTGTAATTACGGCTTAACTAGCTCCCTCTTTGTATGCATTCAGAAGATTACTTGACATCTAAAATCTGGGGTTAGGGTGGTTTCAATGGTTACTTCCATTCTCCAAGTTCCATGATTCTAAATTGAAGTTATGGTTGGAAGGGTCATCTCAAGAGTAGTGTCAATTACAACCTGGATATCAGTCAAGTCCCCAAGGAGGAGAAAGCCAAAGAAGAGGGATGAGTCATCATGAAAGGCTTGTCTCTCCCTTCCTGTGTATGGTAAGCACAACAGTTGTGCTGACAAAGGGAAATGAAAGATGAAAATATAGGAAGAAAACAAAGAGAACAAGCATTTGGATGAGGGAGTTCCACATGTGACCCTCTCAAACACTGAAGTTAAAATTTTTCTCCCAGAGAAAGTTAATGAAGCTGACTCAGATTTCTTTGTGTCTCTCCAGAAGTTCGCCTGTCTCATATGGTGTTCTCTATTTCCACACTACAGTTGTGAAGCAACTGGGCTGGGCTTTGGTCTGGCAGGAGAGCAACACCAGGAAGGAGAGCAGCTGAACTAGCAGGGGCATGTGTCTGTTCTTTTATGGTACTGTTCCTCTTGTCTTGGATGATGGCCCCACCATTGCTCTGCAGACCCAGTAGCAGGTGCGGGAACACTGTGTGTGCTGCCCAGCTCTGCAGCAGTGAGCTGGGCCAGGGAAGTGGCAGCTGCTGAGGGAGCAGGGCAATGGCGAGGCATTGTTTCTAGATGACTTCGCAGCTGACATGAGACAAACCATTATTATTTACAAAGAAGCTTTCTCCTGTCTTTTAACATTCCACAAAAAGATTAAAGGACCAAATGAACACAGTATTTGTTTTGATGCTGTTTTTACCCACAGTCTAGAATTTCAAGAAAGTGCCATTCCAAGCCAGCTAATTTGTGCCATGCATTGCTGCTTTTAAGTTCCCCCATTAGTGAACTGTACTTATCCAATTGCTAAAGAAAGCCCATCTGGTCAAGACTTCCTTCTTTGAGCTAACAAATATTCGTATACAGCCCTCTTACTCCAATGGCTGTAATACCTTACATTAAAATACTTCTCTCCCTGCTGTTATTAAGATATTGACATGGGTCCTATTCCTCTCGCCAATGAGTAAGAACACATGTCTATTCCAGTGCATCAAAAACTTGATTCTTATCTATCTCAATAAAATGTCTGTTCATTTCTACTGTCCCTGATATCCATTTTGGAACATTAGTCCTACTAGTCTTGGGAATTTAGTTAGGAAATAATAGATCTTGACAGTGTTTGATCTAATAGATCTTGATAGTGGTTGTGGGTAATAACAGTGATGTAGAAAACCAAGGGAAGCCCAAAAAGCTTATGATGTCACTTATATATAGGGCTAATTTTGTTGGTGGCTTTGAACAAGCACAATTGAGGAGGTGTAAAAACTTATTTTCACTCAGGTAAAAACTTATATTACCTATGTCTGAAGGTCACATGTTTAGATGTATTCATACATAAAATAATGAAGAACACCCAGAGTTATAAAATATTATGTGTCCTAATATTATATTATTTAGTCATTTGATAAGCTAAGTTGTATGCGAGTGAAACTACTGATAAAGTAATTTATTTTGTAAAGATGGTTTTCATACTATTTTAGCATTTAATAATATCACTATTTTAATACTAATTTAATTCAATACTAGCCTATTTATTTAGGTTCTCTTTCTTCCCAAGTGTGCAGAGGTCCAGATCCAGAAAGAATACTTCTATTCATGCGTATTTGGCAACTGAGAGAAAATAATTTTTCCCAATTTCACTTTAGGTGAAATTTTAGATTTCAATTTAATTAGGTTAAATTTGATATTACACATATTATCTATTTTAAGAAAAATTTAAACCTTATGTTTAGTGACATTTGTACAATCCAGAGAATATTAAATTGGATGAAATTTCTTTAATAGAAATTTAGTGGCGTATCCAACCATGAAATTTTTAGTACAAATATACAGATCCCCAGGAAAATAGATCTGCATATAAGAAATTAGCATGCCAGTTTATGCACAGACATTTTTGGTGGGACAGAGAGGTTCACTCATAGAGGCTAAAATATATGTTCCTTACTATTGTGGTGAAAGAAAGCACAGGGCATTGCAGACTGCAACATAATAGTTGGTAAGGCAACCCAAGGAGGGGACCTTTTGAGGGCTAGTATAATTGAAGATCACCAAAGTATTGACAGTGACTTATGGGCACATGGAGAACAAGCAGAATCCTGTCAGCACAGCTCCTCCAGGGGTGAGGAGGGACGATATGGAAATGCATAAAGCCAGAGCACTGGTGGAGTGGCCATGCATTTGAAAGCTAGATCTGAGGGAAAATATGACATGAAAGCAAACATGTGAATAATTGAAGACAAACTCTAGTGCTGAAGAACTTCTTACACTAAAAATACTTTCTGTTTAGTTGAACGGCTCCTGGATAAATCAATGAGTTCATGCAGATAAAACTGGAGTGGGGGGTAAGGAGGTAAAGAATTTTCTGGTCAATACTAAGATTTCCAAGAGTGAAGAGTAGTTATTTTGCAACATGCAATGGAAATCTAACCTGGTATTGCTTATGCAAGTTCTGGGTCATCAGATTGCCCTTTAATGGGGCCTCCCTGGTGGTGCAAGGGGTTAAGTCACAGCACTATGAAGTTATTTACAGCCACTGCAGCATGGGTTTGATCCCTGGTCGGGGAGGTGACCCACATGGCGCAGCAGACCTCTCTTATTTCTCCTGCTTCTCCCCTTAGCAGTGTATTTTCAGTAGATCTGCCTGTTCCGCCCTCCACTCTGTCCCTGGTGACTCCTCTCACCTTGTGCACCTTTGGCCAGTACCCCAGTTCTTGTATACGTAAATAAATCTTAAAAAACAAACAAAAATAACCCCCAAATTAAAAAAACAAAACAAATTGTCCTTTAATTCTCTTTATTTCCTCTGTGTGAAATTGCTTTGTTTTTATGAAAATGGTATATTTTATATTTCCCTTTTCCATTGCTACTTGAAAAAACCGGGAGTTTCTTAAGATTCAAGGTAATATGTTCAGCCTGAATGATTAATTATTAATTACATCTAAAATCATTACTAGTCACCAGAAGGAAAGGGAGTAAAGGAGAAGGTTAAGCTGGGTAAAAGAGATCAATTTTATGGTGAAAGAATTATAATTGTAATGATGAACTTAATATAGTATCTACAGATACTGATTTATCATGACACCTGAAACTTATATAATTTTATCACACAATGCTCCTTTAATAACATTATGAAGAAGTAGAACATATTTGTGAGTATTTTTCTGATCTTGGAACAGAAAATTTACTTTCTGTACCAGGTTGAAAAGTGCCCTGCAAAGATTCATGCCCATTTGGAACCTGTGAATGTGACGGTAGTTGGAAATAAGGTCTTAGTAGGTATAATGAAGATGAAGTCCAAATCAGACTTGACAAATATCTTTAACAGGAAGAAGAAAATTTGGAAGAACAGACACAGACCTATAAGGGAGAAGAATATGTAAAGAGAGATGCAGAGATTAGAGTAATGCAGCCACAAGCCAAAGAACTCCAAGGACGAAGGGTAAACACGACACTAGGAGGGAAACAAGGGAACAGATTAGATTTGTCTTCAAAACCATCACAAGGAACCACCCTACCAATACCGTAATTTTGAACTTCTAACCTCCAGAACTGTGAAAGAATAAATTTCCGTGATTTTGAAACCACCCAGCTTGTGTGAATTTTTTACAGCAACCATGGGGAAATAATACACTATATGAAAGAAAAAAAAAACACAAAAAAGTTTGGTTAGATAACTTAAAAAATTTAAACATCTGCATGGAAAGAAGAATAAAAATTTTAAAACTATAAACAGAAATATTAGAAACTTTTATGTTAAAGGATAGTGTATACTAATATCCTTAGCATACAAAAAGTACATAAAATAAATGAGAATAATCAAGGTACCATTAGAAATGTGTGCTAACCTGTACTCCTATGTTTATCGCAGCACTATTTGTAATTGCTAAGACCTGGAAACAACCCAAAAGCCCAAAAGTAGAGGACTGGATCAAGAAGATGTG
>JAGFMF010011446.1:7361038-7441298 GCA_019455555.1 Galemys pyrenaicus | reverse complement strand
AAGGGACTGAGGTGATGGTGCACGGGTGAAATGGTGGTGGGTACTCCCTGGGGACTACAAATGATGTCAAATATAACTAATAAAAAAAAAAAAAGAAATGTGTGCTAAAGCTCTGAATAGGCAATCAGTGAACAAAGAAATAATGTCCAATAAATATATAAAAATGTAATATATATTCTTAACCACTATGAATGAAATTTGAAACTGTTTTTATCTACCAGATTTACAAATAATAACAAAAATGTAAATGGTATTGTTCTAAGTACTTTACCTATTGCTAACTCATTTAATATTTACCACAACCCATAATATAATCGAGTTACTTTTAGGATATTAACTTCATTTTCTGAATGAGGAAGCTGGTTAATATAGCCATATCATTGATATAAGATAAAAAACTTCAGCTTACAAAGGAAGAAACTGTGCTATAAAATTAACAAGGATGGACTGAAATGACTATCCACATATACTGCAGATGGGAAGTTAATCCAAAGAACACACACAATAAGAAAACAAGTAACCCAGTCAAAAAATGGACAGAAGATTTAAATAGACACTTTCAAAGAAAACATACAGATGGTCAGCAGGCACTTGAAAAATGTGCGTCAATATTTACATCAGGGAAATACAGAGCAAAACCACAATGAGATACCACTTCACATATGTAAGAATGATCCATATCAGAAAGACTAGAAACAAGTGTTGATGAGGGTGTGGAAAAGAAATACCTCTTCTGTAGTACTGGTGGAAATACAGACTAGTCCAGTCTCCATGGAAAACAGTATGGAGGTCTCACAAAACATTTGAAAGATCTACCATGTGATCCAGCAATCCTGCTGGGATATACCTAAAGAGTACAAAAGACACTAATTCAAAGGGCTGTAGGCACTCCTCTGTTCACCCCAGTACTGTTTACAATAACCAAGCTATGGGAATAACCTAAGTACCAAAAACAGATGAATAGATGAGGAGTTGTGAGATAAACATACACACATGCACACACACAGATACTGGAATAGTACTTACCTATTAAAAAAGGAAATCTTGCCATTTGCAAAACATAGATGGAACTGTAGGGGATTATGCTAAGTGAAATCAGAAGGAGAAAGCCAAAGGTGAGATGATTTCACTAATACATGGAAGATGAAGAAATCAAGTAAAGAAATAGATAAAAACAAAACCCATGATTTCTTTAAAATCTGACTGCAGAACTGAGTTTACCAGAAGAGAAGGATTGGAGTAGTGGGAGCCAGCTGGGGAGCAGAACCAATTCTGGTGGAGGATTACTGGGGCGTTGGTGGTGGACCTAGTGATAACATACATATGTAGAGGTGTTAACCTATACCTTACAGCATAGTCTGTGTTGTAAACTTACATTATCTCACCAAACATCATTTAAAAAAAATCAAAATTTTTTATAAATAACCCATTTCTTTTCTTTATTTTTAAAGATTTTATTGATTTATATATACAAGAGCTGCGGTAGAGGCCAGAGGCATGGGTGGGGGGATTCACCAGACATAGTGGGGAGCAGAACAGACAGATTGACTGATATACACTGCTGAGGGGAGCAGAGGGCAAACAGGAGAGGTCTGCTGCGCCATGTGGTTCGCCTGCCTGGCTGGGAATTGAACTCTCGCTGCAGTGGCTGCAAAAGCCCCACAATGCAATGCTCAACCCCTTGTGCCATCAGGGAGGCCCAATAATCCTATTTCTTGATGCAAAATTCCATTTTTAGGAATTTGTTCTTAAAAAGGTCAAATTCAAAAGGAACAAAGTATTACTAGGTATCATCTCCATGTAATTGAAATACATCTTATACTCTTCTGAATTTTCTTCATACTTTTCTGTGTTTTCCATGTGGCTTGTGAATTGTAGCTGCTAGTGTGGCAGCACAAACTTGACAGCCTTAATAATTTTTTAAAAAGCCCATGAGAATTTCTAACTGCCTTTAGGTCACTGATGATTTTCTTGGTATCCTGAAAAATCAAACATAGCTGATGGAAGTTTGAGGTACCTGGGGACAGAGGTGAATTTCAAAATATAAGGTTCTGTTTTCCCTGTATAGGAGTCACAGCTATGCAAAATCTATTTGTTATTATTTCTGTTTATACTGAGTTAGTATCTGGAATTTTTTTAAATTGGATTTTAAGTAGGAAAAATGAGGCACACATAATTTGCTTAACTGGTGTTCAAAACTGAGTTTCCAGTCACATCCATAGCCTTCTTCTTGAAAGGGTGTGTGTACCCAGGCCTGTGCTAGAATCCATGGCTTTCCCCAACTAATTTCCTTTCCTTTATTTTCTCCTCAATTTATTTTAATTTCATCTTATGTACTATATTACTTGCCTCTTTAGGGTCTTCTTAAATACTTTCTTAAGAATAAGATAGAGTATAAACAAAAATGTATCATGTTAATTTTTAAAATCTCAGTTGAATGCTCATTAATAAAAGTGGGATGAACAGAGAGAAAACATTTTTAAAAGACCTAGAATTAAAAAAAAACAAATAAAAATGATAGTTAATAAAAAAACTAGCATAAGTCACTTTTAGCTTAATATAAAGAGGACATTTTAAGTTAAGTGACCACCAAGTACCATAGAAAGGTGCATTGTGTCATATTTTGAGTGCATTCTGCTGAAAGCCCTCTTAAAATCTGGGCCCCTAGAATTGTTCCTTTCTTTTAATGGCAATGCTTTGGAGACAGGTGATGGTATGCTGAATCTCCATGGCCAAGGGTTTGATTTATTATTTATTTGGGAATATTCTGTGTATGAATTCAAAACAAGAACACATGAAACAATGGCATTAGAAAGCAATAAAATCTGAGGGTAAGAGTTCAGAAGAAATTCAGTATGCCTTGACAGCTTCTAAAAATAAATAAAAATTAAAAAGCATAAATGCACTTAGAAATGTTCAAGCTGTAGAGTTTCACATGTCTGAACAGTAAATAAATCACTTTATTCAATATGGCCTACATCAGGTGGCCCAGGGTATCATGTATAATTTTGCACTTACCAAAAGGAAACATCAATACCTTGGCTAGAATCCAAAGGTACCCAAAGAGGGCAACCACAATGATAAAAGGATAAGAGGATTAAGTCTGTGAAAAGAGATTAGAGAAAATTAATGTGAAGAGAGGGTTGAGAATTTTCCTTAAATACGTGAGAAAAAGTATGAAACAAATGAAAAGTTGGAACCTAAGACAGCAACCAAAAGCCTGGACTGACCTATTAGGCCTAGGAGGCAGAGTACCTGAAAGAGTACAAGACACTTTCAGGGGCAAGCTGCTGTGTTTTCAGGTCTTTAAAATATCAGAATAAATATGAACATGATAATAATGGACATATAAAAGTAGACCAAGCTTGAATTGCATTCCTTTTTATGTCAATGCATTATTAAAACATAATTTTCAATGTTTTATGAAGGAAGGAGCCCACAAGGGCAACTTTGAAATTAAAATTTTCTAAGATTTATTTTAGAGAGGATTTCCAGGGAGTTGATAGATATATGCTTGTGGACTACCACATTCCTTGGCATTTCTTATGACACAGAGTATTGGAAGTGCTGCATCAGGGAAAGTGAGTGTTTTATTAAAAGAAATGGAGAACTTTTTATTCTACAGAATTCCTCTTAGGAAGAATATTGTGTATTTTTAGAAAACAAAACAACACTTGGATGACTTCTTAGTATGATGGGTGAGATCCTTTGGGTCAGTAAGTTGCCTTATATGGAAGGTGGGTTGTGCTACCTGGAAGGATCTTTGGCTGGGCACTGAGCTATGATGAGTATGCCACATTTAACATTTAGCTGAATCATTCTGCACAGAAGATGGGTGAATAATTTGAAGTTTCCATGGAAAGACCCAGAAGGAGAGCACAATGTTCGAACAGGAGTGTTAGGAAGAGAAAAAGAGAGAGAAAGAGAGTGTGTGTGTGTGTGTGTGTGTGTGTGTGTGTGTTGGGGGGTGGAGGGTAGCAGAGGAGGTGGTGGTGGTGGAGTGGAAGGGCACTGTGGGGAGTTTGGGGGGTGGGGTGAGAAGAAGGCTTAGGGGAAGATTTTCTATTAATTTTTAAGTTCTTTGCCGTGAGTTTGCAAAGCTCTTTTCACTCCCCTCCAAGTGTTCCATGAAGTCTATATATCTCAATAATGCTTTCAGGAGGGTGGATTCTTTTCAACGAACTCCAAAATGTGCTGAGTTATGAATCAGGGTTGATCTAAGAAAAATCCAGATATCTTGGGCCTGGAGGCAGGAGTTAAAGAGCGAAGGGCAGAAACATCTGGGTCCCATTTAAGTTTTACTCTAAAGTCAAAAACACATGCTGGAAAAGGCAAAAGCATCTACCTCCTTCCCAGTGCTGAATCTAGAAAGAAATTAGTATCTGACAGGGAAATTATTTAAAAGTTCAGGACGTATTTTTCTCTAAAATTATAAGGATGAAAAACTAAAATGTACCATAAAGCTATATTGTCCATTAGTGTGTGTGTGTATGAACACACGCAATTATTTATTTGAGCTAACATTTGTTTACAGTGCTGTTTGTGGTTTAGAGGTATAGGCGCTCCCTCTTCAGGTGTTGTACCACACTGCACCCAACACCAAAGCACCCATGTCCTCCCACCCACAAGGACCATAGTCTATCGTGTCCCCACCTCCATAAACATAAACTTTATTCCTGATTTTTCTCCCTCCATCTCTGGTAGCCTCAGTCCTACAGTCATATTTCTGGAGTTTATTATTGGTTTGACTTCATCTGACTTTTCATTTTCTTTAAATCATCAATGTCCTATAAGTATTATTGGTATCACTTCATTTTGATATATCCAAAGATTTATATTATAAGTCTAATTCAATGATTCAAGTCAAGGCTGTCGATGAATATGATTTTCCCCAGTGACTTTTATTATTGTTACTGCAATAATAAAGATGAGAAGTCTTATATTACTGATTTTTTGGGGGAAATAACTTTACCCAACTGAATGTGGATATGATGATGACGGGGAAAGCAATGATTCCTCTCTGAGGGATTGGGACACAGTTCCTTGCTGTGACACAAATGTTTTCCACACTTGTTCCTATTATTTAGCCATGTACTCTCTCTATCATCTGCTTCATAATGTTTAAGTTTATTTAGTTCTTTATGTTTCCCTTAGACCCTCGGCAGATGGTATAGGGAAGACTGGTAAAATCCCCTGAGTAGGTGTGTAAAAACAGTCCATACAGACACTAATCATGATAATTCATGTGCTCCCAACCCTTTTTCCCTCCTCATGCAACTGGTGTTGCTGAGAATTACTGTAGGTATCCACTTCCTTTCTTTTACAAAACTGGGAGATAGTTGAGTCTCAGCATGTAATCCCTGGAGCTTTGTTTGCTTTCCATAGTGACCTGGGACCATTGGGTCACATCTCATTAATATGTTGTTGGTACAACACACTAACCAGAAGTTGTCAAAACTGAGTAATTAGAGATTTAGATTGAAAGGTTGAATTACATGTGCTATTTCCAGGGGTTACAGTGTGAAGCATAGAGCTGCTTCAAGTCTACAAGACACACTCACACATGCACAAGTTCATTAATGGATTTTAAAATAATCATAGAATATATTGCTAGTAAATATTTCAAATAGAACTTCTTTTAATTTTGTCAAGTAACAAATATTTGACGTTTCCTAAATGTGACACCTTTTCCCTTTTAAAACAGAGAGATGTGAGTTGAAATATTTTTCCTAGTAATTTTTGCACAAAAGTTTTGATAAGAAAAGCGAACTCTGGGGCCTGTATTCTTCAAATTGACTGTCCACATTAATGAAGTTCACTGTGTAAGCTGGACGTTCTCACTTATCCAATGTAAACATACTCATAACGCAGTATCTTTGCACATTTTATGCTATATTTGCCAATGATTAAAATCTCTGCAAACATTGGCTAGGATCACCTAGTGCTCTCTGGTAACAATGTTTATAAATGCATTTATTTAGATAGTCAAGCACATTAAAAATATTTCCTAAAAAGCATTTTAGAAATATTTTTGCGAACTGAAATTCTTCTTTCTTTGTTCTACAGAAAAGCTGCCAATGGCCACATTTATGTAAGAATGATGAAGAGAAGGTGTTAGTCAGTTCACTCTGTAATTCTGTTTTTGCTTCTTTAAGGGTATCTACATTGGACTACTGGGCTTATAACATATATATCTGCCAAGTTGATTGGTTATAAGACTAGGGAGCCCAGGCCTTCACCTGCTCCCTTAACATCGTCACTGACTGAGCCCTTGGCTACTGGTTGAGGTGGGTCCAGTCTGATGCTCAGCAGTGAGCTAAGTGCTGTGGAGCATAGATTTTTCCTTTGATAGAATAACATCTATTCCTGATTCAGAATCAAGTTTTTTGATTCATTTTTCTTATAAGCAAAGAATTCCTGATGTGTAGGTCAAAGGTTTATAAGTGGATATATATGACATCATGGAATCCCAGTGAAGAAAAATAATAATGCAAGTTAAAAAATTGTGAAAATCTAAACTATTGCTTATGATATATAACAAAGATCATCAACTTTAAGGAAATTGGAAATTACAAATAAATGGTGATAGCAGATAGTTTTAGAATTTGGTTAGTCAATTTAAATTGAGTTGGCAGTTAATCTGGTTTTTAATTAATTTTAAGGTTGCCACTCTGTGTGTCTAAATATATATCATCAATGCATAAGAACACGACTTTAAGTTCAAGTTCAAATGCAATATTATCAAAAGCCAAAAATAAATCAAAATTAGAAGTGACAAGCCAGTAATTCTACTTAATACAAGCAATGGTTTAATAATTATAAACTATTTAATCTTGATGTTCATAAGTGACTACTTATGAGATTTATTGAAACAGTCTATAAATAGAAAACAGGAAAAGGGGGACAAAGTGGTAATCAATACAACCATATTCCTCACAATTCATGGGGGATTGGTTTCAGGATCCTGGTGGATGGAGATGTTCAAGTCCCTTATATAAAATATTGTACTATTTGGGGCCCTACCTGGTGGCGCAGTGGGTTAAGCACCGCACTAGGAAGCAAACCATAGCCACTGCAGCACAAGTTCGATCCCTGCCCTCGGCCAGGGAGGTGACCCACATGGCACAGGCAGATCTCTCCTAACTCGCCCGCTGTTTCCCAGCAGTGTATTTCAATTAATCTGCCTGTTCTGCCCCCCACTCTGTCTCTGATGGATCCTCTCACCCACCACGCCTCTGGCCTGCACCCCAGTGCTTGTATGCATAAATAAATCTTAAAAAAACAAAATATTGTACTATTTGCATTTAACCTACACACATCTTCCCATATCCTTTGAATTATCTCTATAATATAATAATAGAGATAATTGAATTATCTCTAATATATATTTACATGATATAAATGTCATGTAAACAGTTATACTACATTTTCTAGGGAACAATGACATGAATGAAAGATCTCTACATGTTCAGAAGGAAGGCTACCACTCATAGTAAGCCTGAGTACTTAGTATGTATTTGCAATCAGTGGTTGGCTGACTGTAGATAAAGAACCTGCAAATAAGGCCAACTGTATGTGAATGGAAACACTGCATGTATTTTAGTTCAGAAAGATTTTGAAGACTACAAACCTGAAAGCATTTTCCTTTTAAATACCTTAATTTTTGTAAGAGAAATCATGTAAATTGTTCCACATCATGAAATAATATCTCATATATTTATTTAAAATAGAATCTCTTCATTATAAAAAAATTATAAAAGTTATCCAATTTCTTATCTGGTGTTGAATCCCAACTTGACCAGCACCTACTTTTACAGCACCTCTCTTCTGAATATATTTTAGTTTGTTTCTGTCTCAAAATGTGAAACTCAGAACCTGATCTAACCCAATCTCCATCAAATTGACAAATGTAGAGAAGAGGTAAACCTAACTTCCTCCTTTCTTTGATCCTACATTCTTTCTTTTCATCCCTTCTTCCTCGATCCCATTCTTCCCTTGGCAAATGCTGAGATTCTGATCTACATCTGGCACTATATTAGGTGCTGGAGATAAAAATGAGCAAAGGGAAGCACGACCCTTAGTTTCATAGAGCATATCATCTATACATTGGGGATACAGAAATGAATCAAATAATCACACAAATAAATATAAAATTTCATCTGTGGCAAATCCTAAGAAAAGGTGCCGAATTTTATGAGAATCTGTCAGAGGAGGATTTGAGCTAATTGTGGAGATTATAAAAGCTTTTCTTCTTTTGAACAAGAGGTTGCAGGAGAGGTAGGTAGAATTTATAGGGTAAAGGGTGGAAAGAGAAGTGTCTCAGGCAGAGAGAAAAGCATATACAGTAGGATGGTAGAAGAAAACCTGGTAAAAGTATGAGGAATGGAATGAAGTTTGATTAGAAGAGAGCACAGATGGGGGACCCTGATAAAAGTGGGGTGGACTGGTGCAATATCATGTAGAATCTTCCAGGCTATGTTTTATCTTCAGTCTAACTGTCCAGGAAGAGTTTTAAACATTTAAAGTAGCTAAGCCTTGTAATCCTTTTATTTTTAGGAACAGTAGTTTATGATGTGGTGGGTTAGATTTGTAGATTCTAGAGTAAGTAGGTTTTTGAATCCAGGCAAAACCAGCTGTGTGACCTTGGCCTACTTAATAACCTCTCTGAGCTTTCTAAAATGAGGGTGAGACTAGTACCAACTTCTGAAGGTAGGTGTGAGAATCAAGTGAATTAAAAGACCTAGAATGTTGCCTGACTTAGAGTGTTGCCTGACATGGTAGATGTTACATGTACTCCATGTAACAAGATAGTCATGGATATTGCTTTGACTTTGCATTGAAGTGTATAATGTTTTCATTATCTGCTGTATGTGAATGTTGTCGCAAATCAACATGTATTTTACAATTCTGATCATTAATTTTATTTACCTAAAAAAAAACAATTAGATCTTACAGTGAAGCAGCTTTTAAGAAATTTCAGACATACTCCCCCTTCCTGTATGGGTAATGAGCAGCTGTTCCACATCTGTTGTGCTGTTTTGAAGTATATATGTGTTTAGCAACTCCACACAATAAATAGTTCTCACTCTGACACTTGTCTTTGTTAGATAATGTTATGGGCGTTCTATTGAGCTTGTGCATGAACATACATTTCCAGCAAGCGTGATTCCGTTGTGGCTTTAAAAGCTGATTTGATTTATAATTCAACTTCTCTTAGTTTTTCAAGAGATACACAACTGGCATTTTACAAGATTTTGAATTTTGATCCTGTATTTCCCCTAAAAAGGACTAATGAGGAAATATATAGCTTTACTATACTTTAGTCTTTGAATACCATTATATTTAAGTCAAAGTGTACTTTTATTTTAGATTGATTGAACCATTTTTGCAGAATTATTTGTTATAAAAAAGTACATACTATAACCACAGATTAAAAAAGAAGATACCTATTTTTATAATGCTTGTAGCAGAGACATTATAGAACGCTATATTTCTTTCTTCCAGAATAAAATTTGTTCACTAAATTACAATTAGAATTTAAAAATCATGACTGGGAATATGTTTTTACTTCTAGGGGTAAAGTAAGGTGGCCATGACTAGTATGAAGTCTTAGATTTTAAGGACAAATTGGGAGAAATTGCTAAAAAAATAAAAATGCACAGATAATTTTCCATGGAAAAGGACAAAGAATTCGTGTAATTTAGTTCATAGAAAGGCCAAAAATCTCTCTCAGCTTTTACCATCCAACACCACAACATTATTTTTCATTAAGGAAAAATTCGACAAAAGTGTTTTCCCAGATGGAGTCCTCAGAGCAATCACTCCGTCTTCTCCACACATGGCCAGGGCTGGGGAGAGCAGAGAACTCTATGAGGAGTTGACCTTCACATCTGAGGTGGAGAGCCAGTGAAGCATGAATGTAAAAATCCTCTCCCATAAGCCTAGTGACCAACATAGCGTGTTTGCAAGCAGAGTGTAATGACAGGAAAGGGAAGAGGACAAATCAGATGCCAATGAATAGCAGCAGAATTTCAGGTTGGTTTTCTCCCAAAATGAGTACTCATAAACTAGCTTATTTCTATTGTGTCTATTATGTGTCTATTATGCTTGGAAATGTGAGGGTAATATTTAGCAAGCTGCTACATACAAATCTTGGCACTTGGGCCTCAAAACACTCTCCAACTTTGTTTTTGCAAACTCACTGAAAACTAAATTACCATATAAATAACTTTTGCCCTCACTGTGACTTTCATGCTCAAAATGCCTTTCTAAAAGTGATCTGTAAAATTATAGGTGTTTCAAAAATGCATCTTTGTTTCTTAAACCTTCAAGTTCATTTTTAACAGGTGACTTTTTTTTCTTGCTTGTTCTAAGATCTGAATATTGAAAAAAATTGACTTAGCTATAGCTTATCCTTGACAAATTTTCTATAAAATTAAGTCTGTCATGGCATTAAACAATTTGGCAAAATTAAATAAGAAGGTGAGAAACTATGACATACATTTATTATGTCCCTAATAATTTCATTTTATATCTCTTTAATAGAGCTCAAGGGTCTATGCTGATGGCCAGAGGCTGGGTTCTCTAGATAGAGAAGCCAGGACTTTTCATATACTTAAATGTGTGTATTGGGGAAGACAACATACATTCATGATGTGCCTTGGATGTACAGCCACTATGGTTTGTGCACATAATCTCATTTATTCTTTACTACTCATTACTGAGATATTTATATTCCCCCTTTTTAACAGGTAATGAATTGATACTTAGAAAACTGCAGTAATTTCTAGTAATTTCTGGAATTTAGGTTCACTTGGTATGAACCAAAAGTTCGAATACTTTTTCACCCTCTACATTTTGAGTGTTTTGCCATTTTATATACATTCATTCTATTTTCTCCTTAAAGACTGAAGCTACATGAAGTTATCAAAATATTTATAATACAAATGGCAAGCTAACTACTTTAATTGGAGTGGTGAGTGTCAAAATGTGCAATGAATTCTTGTGAGAGATAAAATGTCTCAACTGTGCAACAGTGTTTTTCAATCTTAAAAGTAGGTATAGTCTGGAAAGCAAGTTTTAAGTGACATAGCTCTGGGTACCACCCTGTTCTTTTACTCCTTAACTTGCAAATTAGGCAAAATATGTCATCTACCTGATCTTCAGTTATTTCAATGCAACAGGCACAATAAAACAAAGTTAAATGAAGTAAACTTAAAATACATAATAACTGGCATAACACGGGGTAATTAATGATCAGAAGCAACTGAAATCATTAGCATGACCCTATAGGTGTGGGCAGGGACCACATTTCTCATTTTGCTGGCAAGCTCCTGGCCTATCTTTCCCACTGGTGGCAGTGTGGATAGTCAGAGGTATGTCATTGAACTAGATAACATAGTGGGTGTAACTGTAGTGATTGCAACCTAAACAGTTCAAGACCAGACATATTTGGAGGATATGTTACTCTGCTTTTACAAATTCCAAATGATACATTTAACATAACCATAAATGAATTATTATTCACATTTTCTTGACTCCAGGTAAGGGTTGCATTTGACATGCCAGTTTAGCATGACTCTTACTCAGATGGACACAAAATGAAGAATCTTCAGAGGCCTGTGGGAGGTACAAAGATTTATCAGCTAGAAGGGGATAGAGAAAAGAAATTTGCATATTTGTTTACTGCACAATTAGTGCACATTAGACCCTTCAACCTAGGTCTTACTGAGTCACAAATTAGCATGCTTTTTCCAGTATCCTGATCTAATCTCACACCATTCTGTGGAAGAATACTAATCCAGCTTAGCAGAGCAAACCCATTAGAACCAGACAGGCCTGCAGGCCTGGAAAGATTTTCCTGGGGTGAGTTCTAGAGTTCTTTGGGTATCTGATCACACTTACATTCTAGAAGGAAAGTAAGAGAATTCCCTGAATGGCAGAAACAGGATCCAGGGCTCTCGAAGATCCTTATTAAGGCTTGCAATAACTTATCTGAGTGGCACTGCAGATCTGATTGGCTTAAAGCCCCAAAAGAAGCCTTAAAAAGAGCTTGGAACCCAGTGTAAGACCCTCATATACTTGGGTCGAAGGGCAGTAATGTGTGTATAGTTGACTTTCACTTCAGTCCTGGAAATAAAAGTTGAAGTACTTAGCATACTACCTATAAGCTAATAAGAAGACTGCTTCTTATTATCATCATCATCACCACTACCATCATCATCATCACCACATGAACATTTTTGTACTTTGCATGGGGAATGTTAGTAGGTATTCCAGAAATAAAGAAGTTACCAAAACAAATAGCTTTAAAGGTAATTTAGGGTTTTGACTAGAGATGGTAGGTTGAACCTGTGCATTCATCACGATTCCTTCCACTGAAACAAAAATAAGGGAAATTGTTTTAAAGTGTAAACCCATCAGACAAAAAGAAAGGGTAAGAAGTCAACAAGAACAAAATTTTGGAAGCTATAATGCAGATGGATGACTGGTTAATGACCTAGGAGATTTGAGAAAGCTGAACCGTAAATCAAGAGTGGGGAAATTTGAGAAGCAACCCAACTTCTACTGTATTTGGAAGTTGGGGGCAACTACCTTTGGAACTAAAAGTAGAGATGGGATTGAAAACACTGGTGAAAATTAGATTTCCAGATCTCTACATTATTCCATATAGAAAGTGACTGACTGTTCAGCAACTCAACCAACTCATTCTGTCTTCCCAATAGAAAACTATCATTTCCGGAAAGCCAGTCTTTGGACTAGAGAACTTATGGTATAATAAAATAAAAACTTAAACACTAAGAATTGAGATGCAGTTTCCAATACTACTACTATTCCTAACCCAGGTTATTTATCTCATTCAATTCCCAGAACACTAGTAACCAGATTTATTATAGCTTTCAAGTAAAGATTTTGAAATAACCTTTTTAGGGGATTTGACCAGTCCAAGAGAAATACCCTAAAGGTACAGACAGACTGTGCCATAATATTTTTTTTTCATATCAAATATTTACTCTTTAATGTAATTGCTCATGCTCTTGTTCCCTCTAAAGATCACCACTTCTTTTCATTTTCTTGGTCATTTTCTCTTTCAGTGAGGGCACCCAGCCGCCTCAAGTTCACTTTTTTTTTTTTGGTGTACTCTGAGGATCCTTCCTCCTCTCAGAAATCCTACTTTTCTATTATTATCATTATTATTGAGGTAATATTAGTTTACAATGTTGTATATGATTTATGGAAATAGATTCATACCTCAGATTTATATCACTACACCACACCTACCACCAACATACCCGTAGTCTATTACAATAGGCCATTAGACTCTCCCCCCACTTTTTCCCATCCCACCTTTCCTCCCCCTGCAATAGCATCGATTCTGCAATCATATTTCTATGGTTTGTTTTGTTGTAGTTTTGACAGTTCTTTAGTTTTTTCCCCTCTATATTCTATATATGAACAAATTCATCTAATATTTGTCTTTCTCCTTATGACATATCTCTTGGCATAATTTTCTTCAGTTCCATCTATGTAGTCACAAATGACAAGAGTTCATTTTTTATTTTTATACCTGAGTAGTATTCCATCACACACATCACATCACATTGTAATCCATTCCTCTGTTAGGCACTTAGGTTGTTTCCAAAGTTGACTATTGTAAGCAGTGCTACAATGGAATGAGTGTATATATCACTTTGAATTGTGTTTTTAGAATTCTTTGGGCAGATACTTAAAAGTGTAATTGCTAGACCTTCTGATAAACATATATATGTGTATATATATATATTTCTGATAAACCTATATTTAGTATTTTTAGAAACTTTCATACTGTTTTCGAAAGGGGTTGTACCACTCTACATTCTCATTAACAGTGCATGAGGAAATCTTTTTTCCTATACTTTTGCTAGCATTTGTACTTTTTTGGTGGGTCTTATTGTTATTTTTATATGGATCATTCTCCTGGGAGTGAGGTGATACTTCCTTGTGACTTTGTCTTTGCATTTATCTGATAATAAATGATGTTGAACAACTTTTCATTTGTCTTTTGACCATCTGTATGTCTTCTTTGCAAAAGTATCTTTTCTGTTCTTCTGCCTATATTTTGATTGTGTCCTTTGTTTTCTTTTTGTTGAGTTGTATGAGTTCTTTATAGATCTTAGATGTTAGCTTCTTATTGTTTTCAAGTCTTTAGTCCATCTTGAGCTATTTTTGTGTTTGATATGATAGAGTAGTCTAGTCTTATTTTTCTGCATGTGGCTGTCCAGTTTATCGAGCTACCTCACTCCTCTTCTTTTTTTGTCATATTGCTTTGGACTGTGCCATAGTCTTACAGTTGTCTTCTCTCATCCATTATTCCTTTCTTCCAGAGTAATACAATTTGTCATTAGGCATGTGACTGAATGTACATTGCAAAAGATCACAGTATTTCTGGCCCATGGAATGTAAGCAGATGTTACTTGAACAGCTTACAAGGATGGATATATAGTCTTTCTTTCTTTTTTCCTTTTCTTATTGAATAGAGTGTAGACATGATGCTGAGCCTTCTTGAGATGTGCAGTGCAACACTCTGAGACGGTGGAGTACCATGATTGAGGGTGTCTCAGACCTGGAAATGCTAGAGTACTATGCTAAATCCAAACTTGCATTAGTCATAAATAAGTATCTTATGTTTAAGCTAACCTCCTTTCAGTTCTCTGCTACACACAGCAAGCATATAAAATAAGCAATCTAAGAATATAAAATTTTTTCCTTAATGAGATTGCACAACTCAGTAACTCTACAAGGAAGCAGGTAGTTGAAGACCCTTGCCTAAGCACATGGAGTACTGAAATATGTTTTTATACCTCACTTGCAAAGTTGAGAGTTCAACCAAGATCACCAGAAATCTGAGGGAAACTTGAACTATCAAAGGACAGAGGCAACAACCCAACAATGATAACAATTAGAAAGAAACTCTCATTTCCTCCTCAGAAAAATAAGAAAAAATACACGGGTCCATGAAATAAGCAAATATATATACATATATATATAACAGGGACAATTATAGATTTTAATATTAAAAGTATGATTATAGAAATGAAGAATTTAGTGAGAGCTGGAGAGTAAAATTGGGAGAAAGTAGAGCAAAGGTAAAGAAATGATGAATAAAAGATGATAAGGGAGAAAGAATTAATACTAGAGTTCCAACATCAAAATAATAGGTATGACACACAATAATAGAGAACTGGAAAATACTAAAGGGAAGAAAAAAAAAAACTAAAGAGAAAAAAAACTAAGGGTGTAAAACCCAAGAAAGTAATCCAAGAGAATTTCCCCAAATCAAAGTACATACATTGCCAGAGCTCCTTGTGTATTCAACATGATGAATAACAGACCACACCAACCTATAGCTGAGAAACCAGGTCCTAGGAATACCCAGTGATAAACAAGAAAGTAATACAGTGAATTTTCAGAGATCAGAAAGTTGCCATACTTTTCAATCATAGCACTGGAAACTAAAAATAATGGACACCTGCCTCTGAAATCTTGGTGGGAAAAATGAGTTGAATAAAGTATTTTATTATTCAAGAACTAAGTAATTATCTTCCACACACCCTTTCTAGGAAATTATAAGAAGATGCCTTTCTTTCACTAGAAAGAGGAAGACACAGTTCTAGAAAATGAGGATGTCAATTCAAGAGAAATGTGAAAAAATTCCATAAAGATGATGATTGTCTTAGGTAAGCTCCCCTAGAAAGCAGAGCCTGGATTTATTGAGCCTTAGATTTATTGAGACAAAACCCTCAGGAGTGAGAGACAGGGAAGCTTAAGGCAGGGAAGGAGGCAAATAAGATGTGGACTCACCTGGAGGACAACTCAGGTTGACACCCCCCCTCCCCCCCGGGAGGCTCTGAAGCACCACAGAGAAGCACCCACCTACCAGCTAGGAAACCAACCTTTTGTTCTTTCTTGTGTCTACCCAGCACTGACTGTGAAAAGGCCCCAGTGAGAAGGATATAACACCTTACTTGAGTTGGTTTCTGATGTTGTTTTTTGGGGTCAGTGGGTTTAGAGAGTGGGGTTTTTGTGTTTACTCTGGGGAAGGTTTCACCAGAGCTCCCTGTTCAGCAGCATGCGGTGAGTTCTCAGGCAAGTTTTTCCATGAGGCAGAGATGTTAGTTATATTTAAAAGAGCGTTTTTCTGGGAAAAGGGGTAGGGAAGTAAAAGACACTTTCAAAGACATAAGCAGACAGGAAAAGCTGCCTTGAAAGGTGGGTGGCCTTGAGGAAAGCTGCCTATACTGAGGGAGGTCAGTGAAGAGAAGCCCCAGCATGGTACAGGTCATGGGTAGGTGGGAAGATTGTTGCCTTGCAGAGGAGAAAGTTGGTGAAAAGAAGCACCTGCATAGTCATAGGTGGGCGGAGGATGGCTGCCCGGTGCCAGTGCAGAAACTGCACTCACGTAGTCTTCTCTTTGGAAGGGACTTTACTCTTTCATGGAGTGGCTTGCTCGTTGACTTTTAACCAACTATGTAAAATTTGAAAGGGACCAGAGATTCTACAATGGGCTCTGGAGATAATGAGATTAATCTCCATATCTTTACTTTTGGTCTGAGCTGGGGACACTCCCTATAGTAGTCTGATACTTGCTTGGATCTTTTGCTTTGTGATTTAGGATTTGGTGCTGAAGGATCTTTGTTTCTGTAATTGGGTTAATGGCTGTTAATCACTTCTAAACCCCACCTCCTGGTGTGAGCCAGTTATGGCCCCTTCTTTCCAGTTTCTCTTATTTTTATCCTCCACCAGTTTCCGTGTAACTTCAGGTACTTCCCTGGAGAAGGAACATCCATAAGCCATTAGCATTCATAGAAACTGCTAGACATGTGCCTCAGCCCTGTATGATCTGGGCAGGGGACTAATAGTGACCACTACAAGGTGACACACTAAGGGGCACGTGTGTGACAGGCATTGAGTGCAAAAATTTCAGACTAGAGCAGATCTGAATCTCATTTATTCAATGGAAATTCAGTGAATGTCTATGATGTGCTGTGCATTTGGGAGGGTGGGAAGGTAAATGTAGCCAACATATGTGGTACCTCATCTTATTTTGGAAATCCCAAAAAAAGAAGAAAGGAGAGTGGGTATATTTGCGGAATCCACTGTTATCAATAACTTTGCCTTTTAACATGGATGGAACTGGAAGGGATTATGCTCAGCGAAGTAAGTCAGAAGGCAAAAGAAAAATACCAGATGGTTCTTCCCCTAGGAGGAATATAAGGGAACCAAATAATGATCAAGGAAAGGAATAAGAACAATAATAAAAATGATGACAACAATAAAGGCACAAAAACCAAAAATGAAAAGAGAAGGACAAACTGGGGACACTTGGTGGGGGGGGGGAAGAGTTGAGGGCAGACGGGAGCATGGGGGACTGAGGTGAACTGGTGAGATGGTGATGGGGAATACATGGGGATTACAATTGATGTCAAATATATGTAAATTTAAAAAAATTATATATATAAAAAAATAACTTTGCCTTTTGTCTATGAGATTCATTTCTGTATGCTTGAAAGTGACTCCACATTGATTCTTCAGCTGCCACATGCTTTGCTACAAGTTAACTCAGTCCAAGTAGTTTATGGAGTCCACCACTACTCTTGATTCAAGAGGTATACATTTGCATCTGGGGTCTCTACAAGAAGAGTGTGTTTTTGTGCTTTAGGAGAGACTGCTGTACACTTGAGAGACTGAATTGATTCTACTAAGGAAGGTCCAAAAGTAACAAGGAGACATGCTCAGGACATTTGAACTTCATCTTTCCCTAGTGATGCATCTGGGTCTTGTTTTTCCCTTGACTTGGATAATAGTTTAACAATAGTTTCAGACATAAACTCTTCATTTATATTGAATGACTAAAGCCCCCTGAGAGGCATGGACTCAGGATATATAAAGCAGAATTCCTTCTGCTTTGCTAGATAATGTTGATTTATTTTTAAAACTTCAAACATTGTATGTGTTTATTTTAGAACCTGATAAAATTATAGCAAATACCAATTCCAAAAATTCAACCATAGTTCCTTACTCTAAAACATCTCGTGGTATATTTTCTGGCAAGTTAAAAAAAAAGTTTTTCTGTATAGTCACCTGTCTTAATTTGTAACAAAAGGACAGAACAATGACCTGCTAGGAAGCCACCAGTGAAACAGCCTGTGGGTGCACACTTGGCAGCTTGTGCTACCCCTGGCTCCTTGTGCACTGGATTGTCAGGGAGTGATTCGTGCCCTTCCTGCCTCATCACAGAGGGATTAGAGCTGGGGCTACTTTATCACTCTGAGCATCTTGCTTTTCATGTATCAGAGAGAAACAAATCATTGAGAGAGAGAGAGAGAGAGAGAGAGAGAGAGAGAGAGAGAGAGAGTGATAGAGAGAGAGAGAGAGAGAGAGAGAGAGAGAGAGGTGTTTTGATTGCTAAAACACACAAAAGACATGGGCTGCTGGTAGCAGGCCTACATCAGCGCTGTGCCTTGGAGCACGGATCCCTGGCTGCACGGATCCCTGGCTGCATGGATCCCTAGCTGACTTGGGGCAGAAACAGAGGCGCCTGAACGTCAGGCCTGCCAGGTGGGGGGAGGGCATGAAGCTATATAGATTCCTCAGCTAGGGGTCACTAGGAGCCTTTCATATGCTGCAGAAGAACATCCAGCAATTGAAAACAGCTATGCTGGAAAACATGCCTTTTGATATAGTTCTTTGGCTTTTCTCTTTTATTTAATGCTCCTACCATGTCATTTATTGCACTTTACTCCAAATCTTATTATTTTTATTATTCAAATGACAGATCATGTTTATTATTCAAACTACAGATCAAGACACAATGTGTCATCTCTTTTCCTAAAATAACTTGCCAGGTTTTACTTTTAATAAGTGAAGATGATGTTCATGTTATGTTTTTCAATTTTAAATCATTATAACTATGTTGTGTCTTTGGCTTGTTTAAATTTTTTAAAAAATCATAAATAGCCAGGGTGAGAATAAAATTATTATTCTAGGAATTGCTTTACCAGTACAGAAATCAGCCCTGATTTTCAATAGAATACTTGCTGGACAAATACTCCTTTTTTAGCTCTGGTTATATCATTTAACTAAATCTTATCTCTCAAACTGGCTTTACTTCATATACTTCACATAATGAGGGCAAGAAAACCAAGACTACGAAGGAAAAATTATTTGGGTTTGGTAACCATAGAGTCAGCGGGGTGCCAAGAGAAATCCCCTGTGGAGGCCATTGGAGATCTACAACAAAGGCCAGTTTGTAATAAAATTTATTTCTTCGGTCAGCAAGCTACGTCTTAAATTATATGAAGCCTGCAGAGCTTGCATATAATCCAGTTAATGCAGCTAGATTACAAAGCGGCAGTTTGAATATAGACATCAATGCCATACTTAAAATGTAAGAGTGGCTTCCATCAATATCATATAAAAGGATTGATGGATTACTTTATCTTTGGAGGTCCCATACTGCATGCATTGTCACTTCTGCATGAATTTGGCCCCATAGATGAAAAGAAACCCTAATGACCATCTGTCCAGGGAAGCCTAAGACAACAGGACAAACACTGGAATGGTGCCTCTGCTAGGGCATGTACCAAGAGCTGAGGGCAAGAATGCTGTTTTCCACCGCTCTGGTGAGGCTGCACTTTCCATAGGAACTTACATGTTGCTGGAACAATGCCCATGCTCCTTTCCACCTGAAGTGGCCAGAGTCCTTCCTCTGAGTTGCCAGATAAAATACAAGCTGTCCAAATATGTTGTGAGATATACTTATGGTCAAAGACTTGTTTTGGTTTTTTTGGGAACTTCAGAAAAATTTTATTCATGGGACCACTTACGAAGGGAGTAAAGACAAGTATCAGGGATCAAAAATGTACTTGTTCTTTATTTTAAATTCAAATTTAACTGGGTGGTCTGTATTTTCCTTTAGGAAACCTGACAACTTTATTCCCGTGGTCAAGAGAAATTACTACCCTTTTTGGATTAGAGTCCTCCATTTTCTTTTTCTTCACTGGATTTAGGAAAAACAGAGAGATGGAAAACTTTGCTCATGAGTCCAAGTTCTCCATTTGAAGGCTAATTCATTCAACAACAAAAAGAAAAGTAGTGTTTGGTCAGATGTAATCCAGAGTTCTGAGAACTCAAAATCATTATTTTAGTCTGAAATCCAAAAGTTATATATTCACAGTGTCTACTTCCATCCATGCAGTTACTACTAAATACATTGGTATAACAGCTCATGCCGAATGGGAATCAGGAAGTTTCCAACTCTGCTTTGATTTTACTCTTTTGGAAATAACTTCCCCAGGTTTCCTTTCACCTTCAGGAATCTTAGTGGGGTAAGGGATACCTATTGAATAATACTCTCAGGTAGACTTGGTTTTGCTTTTAAAATCTGACATGGTTGAGAATTTCAAAGATAGGTCATTTGAAAGTAAATATGTAATTATTCATGTTGCAAATATTTTTCCCAAAACTTTTATTGCTTTTTTTTAAAGGGCCAATCAAGCATATTAACAAACAGGTGGAAAGTTGGGTATTTAAATTATCTGAGTTGAAGAGTACTTTGAATCTCTTTTTATTTTAAATTGTTTTTTCTCTCTAGATGCAGTCATACTGAAAAGATCAGTATGTAATGTTCTTTTTGGATGGTTTCTTTCTAAAACCCTAGAAAGGGATTTTTAAAGTATTAACTTTTTAAAAGGATTCCCTTTTAGGGAGAGAGGGCGGACATTATGAATCTGAATTCAAGTCACTGGATATTGCAGAAAAAGGAGGAGGAGATAGTGGTAGCATCATATCCAAGAAAAATGGCATTTGCTCCATAAATGTGCTCAGGACTGGTGAGGACTAATTCTTTCTTTGCTGCCTAAGTGTGTCCTGTTTTTAGTTGGGGAGTGGGCTGGTTTTATTTAAACAAATTCTCTTCCCTCCTGCTCTCTAAATGAGATCTAGGCACCTCTAGCGCACTGTGGTCGAGGCTAGGTGGCCAAAAAGTATCAATTCAGGTAGCACTTTAGGGAGCTATAAAGGCATTGTAATGACCTTTCCTTTTTACCGTTAACTTGCTGTGTGACCTTAAGCAAATCACTTAACTTCTCTGGAAATCAGTTTTATCATAAAATACTAAATGGCATTGAATTATCTGTTCGTTTCACTACAAAAAGAAAAAGGAAAAACTTACATTGTCCAAGCTTTTAAATTTACTTAATAGATAGCATATATTGTATCATTCATCAGTGCTCTACTGATTACTAGTTGTTCTTGAACAATTTACTTCATCTCACTTTGCCCTGCTCCTTATCTATAAACAGGGAAAAATAAAATACCTACCAGATTCTGAGGCTAGCACATTATATAAAACACTTAAAACAGTTCTTGACACATAATAAAAACTTGTACATTCTTGCTATTGAAGTTAGTCCCTTTTCCAATAATTTTTTGAAGACAACACTATTATAAAATCTGTAAGATATTGCAAACCTAAAGTAAGTTATTTTATAATTGGTATCTTCACGAAGATATAGCTATTTTTGCTTCCAATTTATAATGTTCAGCATAAATTTACAAAAGGTAAAAGTGCATATTACAATCAACAGTTTCTCAGAATTCAGAGTGATAAATTCTTTCTGCATAAAATGAATTCAACAAAGCAGAAAAAATAATCTTTATTAACTCTCCTTCCTCAGTGATCTTCATATTTTGACACCTAGCCAGAGAGCAGTCCTTAAGACATTGAACAAGATACAAAGGACAATTACAGTTCCAAAGAAATGATTTTTAAATTAAATTTTTGAAGTGTCAAGTTAAACCTTTTACTTCTTTTCACTGACTTTTAACAAAAACTATGTTACATAATGAAAAAGACTGTAGAGATCTGTGGTGGGAACTGGATTTTAACAAAACTTCCTTTCTTAAACTTCTTCACGAAAGCTACTATTTGCTGAAGGACAATTTTTCCCTCTCCTATCACCCCTCATTCCTGGTGCTGTTCCTGAATTTAAATCACTCACTCAAATAATTTCTATTAACATGTTTCCCCAGAAGCATATTAAAACATTTAAGAATTGTTCTTAATAAGAAATGATTAAATGTTTATTAATGCTAATCCTGTCCTCTGTTAGAATGCATTTTCATTTGTCACATATATGCCTTGATTGCTGCATTTGCATTATTTTGTGTTATCATTTTTTTCCTTCTTTTTGGAATGCAAAAAATGTTAGCTCTGGAAGTGGTTAATATGACAAGAAACACATTATGAAAAAACTACCTCAATCCAAAGTGATGGCATTAAGTGGAATTCAGTGCATCATGGAACACCTAATGCACACAAGATGTGGAGCGGGTCCCTTGGTCAGAACTTTTAAATACTAAGTAGCAATGAATGGGCGAAATAAATCAAATGAGAGGATAGCTGGAATAATAAACAGTGAAGATGCTTCATACTCACACCCCTGCAAAGCAATATGAAAAAGTGATGCTGGTTGTCATGAGCTATTACCGAGTGAAGAACTTCTTTTTAGGTCCTGTAACTTAAAAAAGGCAGGAAAAAACACTGAAGGGAAATAGCCTTCCTTCCTTAGATTAGATGTCGGTAAAACAAACTGCCATGCATTATCTGCTTAGGGACAGAAAAAATATATATTGAGATCAAAGATAATCAAGGTACACCTGGTTATTATTTGTAAAGACTTAACAGTAAGTTTTTAATGATTCATTTATCTGCCACATAACGCCTTAATAGATCATGTGGAACATCAAGGGAGGAATGCGGTGCTGCATTTCTAAAGCCTCTTTCTATGTCTCTGAATGATAATAGGCATGGAAGCCATCATTAGTCTTGTTAGGCGATGGTTCCTTGAGGAATCTCCTATGTGTTACCTTTTAGAGGGGAGGTCAACGAAGCCACCCCCTGGGATTCCCCTGCAGGATACAACTAACACAAGCATAAACTGTATGGAAATGGCTAAATTATCTTTACTGAGACCTTGGTCTTTCACATCAATCAAGTCCTTCTGAACTAGTAAAACAGATAAGCACCCTGCTGGCAAAAGTGTTACTATCCTTATGCTTGTCATGACTGGCACTACAAATTTAACAATAAACAGGCAGTTATTTGTCTTACTTCTTTAAAAAACAAAATAAGTGTGCCGAAAGACATACAGTTGCGAGGACAATTCATTTTAACAGGGAGCAGGAGGAAGAAAAGAATTGCTAAGTGGATTCTGTGTCACTCTTTCTCTCCGTCCCTCCTCCAAAGACCCTTTATCCAGGAATCCAATCATAACTGCTACCAGAGCACATGGAGAAGGTAATACGCATCTGACAAGCCAAAACAAAGCAAACCGGGACCCCACGCTGCTGTGTGGGAGGGGTAGGCAGATTTATCCACCATCACGTCTCAGCTTCCTGAGAGTGGAGCTTGTGTCAATGCCTCATCCTGACACCTAACTCATGGGGGAATTATAAGTCATCAATACCAATGACTGTAAAACACTTTGTAAATAAAAATGGCTTAGAAGTTCCAATTAACAACAGAAAGTAACCCTCTGGGAGGTACCAGAGAGAAATAACTACAGCCATAAATAAGCAATGGTGAATTTAGGTTCGCCTCCTATTTCAATGCCGTTGAAAATGAGTTTCCTTCCCGCCTCCAATCTGAAGACTGGGCTATGATTTCTTTTTTCTTATCTGCTCTACAAAATGGCGCGGCTTAGAAGAGGAAGGGTGGGGGAAATGCAGGACTAAGCATTCCCTACTGTTTGGACAGGGATACTCTCTCACACACACACATACATATTCTAATCTCCTACATGACAGACTACTACTGCACCTGGGGTGGTGTAACTGAACTGAAGTAACCGACTTTGTGACACTATGTGTGTACAGGAAAGTGGGCTCAGGGACTAGAGGCCCAGGAAGTGTCTGTAGGGCGCACCTTTAATTACTTGCATGTTTTTCCCACCTAGAACTTTTATGGGTACCCACAGTGGCTTGTAAGCATTAGCCAGTAAGTGTCCACTGAGCCTGTGGTATGTTCTAACCGCTGTGCCTGTCACTTCCCATATATGTCACTTGTATCTGTGAAAAAACAGATGGGAAGTAATTTGATACAATTACATTAAATAAATAGCCACATAATACTTATTATATGCCAAGTACATTATACATATCACCTCATTATTACTCAGGCTAATACTGTGAAACAGTTACTATTTTTACCCACATTTTGATTTTCCCAAGGTCACAGTGAACTGAGACAAGTCTTAGATGTTGGGCAACAGAATCCATGCTTTTAACCCTTCTCAAAACTGGAACAAGAACCCAAGTTCCCCAGCTCATAATTAGTACTAGGGATTAGAAAAATTAGAAAAACTAACAAATTGATAAGACCTGGAGACTTATCCTTCAGAGTACTAACATGGGTAGGCAATGACAGACCAGCAAACATTACAGAGTGACAGCAATCAGAGGAATGTGCGAAAGAGTTGGGAAATGTAAATAAAAGGGTATATAATCAGACTAGGGTTTTTTTATTTTTTTAAATTTAGCTCGGATTTCTTGTATTTTTTGTGTTGCAGGCATTCTTGGAACCTTTGGCATAAATTTATACAGGATGTCCCCAAGGAATAATTTCAAATATCAGATCCAGTTAGCACCTTCCTCAGCTCCTGTTTAGGTTTCTGCAAGTTCAGGACTCATAACAGCAAAGTACAGACTGCCCTAGCTTGACCAGAAACAAGGGGAGAAGGTGGATAATTCAGTGGCTCATCTGATTAGGCAGCCATTAGGCATCTCCAGAGCAACTTCACGGTTGGTCGGTTAGGCAGACTAACTGATGGACTGATGGACTGTGAGGAGATGGCAGTGCTTCTTACTCCACCTTACAGTTTCCAATAAATGTCCTCTGAGCCTGAAGTATGTGACATCCACTGTGCTGGCCATTTCAGATATGTGTCACCTGTATCTGGGAGGAAACGGACTTGGGGAGCATTTTCATATGATTGAGTTAAAGGCCTACTCACAGGAACAGTGATGCCAAGTAAGTTGTTTGGGGAAGATGAACTAGGGAGGAGGTAGGTAGGGTAGCAGATGGAGGCAGCGCCCACAGTTTCTGCAGACTTCCTCTGCAAAGGTGATTTGCTACAAGGAGGAATGGACCTATTGGGGTCTCTTTCATCCTCTAGCTCTCCAGTAAAGCTTATGTAGGAGCTGCCCTACAAGATGCCTACTAGGAACACAAGAAAGCCTTCACACACACACTTTAAATCTTAGGTCTTTTAAAAGGAATGGATCCTCGCTGGTGGCACAAGGGGTTAAGTTGCAGCTCTATGAAGCTATCCGCAGCCACTGCAGTACCAGTTTGAGTCCTGGCCAGAGAGCTGACTCACATGGCACAGCAGACCCCTCCTCTCTCTCCCCCGTGCTCCCCTAAGCAGTATATTTCAGTATATCTGCCTGTTCTGCTCCCTACTCTGTCTCTGGTGAATCCTCTTGCTCCCCCTCCCCTGTACTTCTGGCCTGCACCCCAACTCTCATATGTGTAAATAAATAAATATTTTAAAATAAATGAATAAAGAAAAGAATGGCACATGCATACCATGAAAAACTATGTTAAAGAAAAATGACATAGACTCATATCTATCATTGAGTGAAAAACTAGTGAGTATGAAATATTAAGTACCAAATTAATTTCCATAACTAGTTATATGAAAAAGAGAGGAAAAATACAATCAATATAGTGAAGACATTGTGGACATTTTTTTCTTCCTGGTGATTCTCTACATTCTTTATAAAAAATATATTGTTTATTTAATTTCTCTTCTAAAGAGGTGTTTGATGTTTTTCTCAGGAAGTCCAAGTTTAAAAAATAGATGGTACTGATAGTTTATTATTAGTCTTAAGGTTTTTATAAGTGTTGGTTGTAGGATGAAGAATAGGACATGAACATCAGGGGAGAGTACGTTGATGAGGTGGATCTACCAACTCTCTCCTGACGGCCAACATCAAATATGAAATGAGGACTGTCATTCAGCATATACCGAGAATCCAGATTTTTTAATTTCCCTTCCACTCATCAAGTCAAAATGACAGTATCCCAAAGTGGATCAAAAGCACATTAATACACATTTAAAGAAGAGAAAGCAAAAAATTGGGTGGCCAATTTAATTTGGGAAATGTTGAACTAAAAAATATTAAATAAGTTTTGTTCCTGCATGATTTCTTAGAGCCTTCATTTTGCTAATATACATTGTAATGTATATTACATTGATAGTAAAAATGATAGTCTTTAAAGCATTCCCAAACTTCATATTTATTCATTAAATTCTTTTTTGCCAAAGTAGCACCTACGGCCAGTGATATAGAACATACTTAGGACAATGGTGTTCTAAAGCAGCACTCTAGAAACACCTAAAAACACTATACTTTTCCCTCAGGAGAAGTAAAAAATGAGATGGCAAATATAAATCTATTATTTTCACCAAAACACTCTCTAATTTCAAAAGCTGTGACGTTCATGAGGATATTAAATCAATTGTGCCAGGTTGCCTCATCAGATGCACCAAAGAGTTTCAAACCAGTGACTAAATGTCAGAACTTCAATCAAAATCTGTGAGATCGCTTTCAAATAAGTGGGACCAGTATGTAAACAAAATAAATGTACACCTGTCACTGCCATTCTTCTCTAAAATCACAGTTCATAAATTTACACACCATGAAAAGCTTTATTCATGTTCATATGGTGTGAAAATTGCAAGAAAAACTTCAAATTAATTACCTTTTAAAAAACAGAGCGATAGAGTTTTATCACAGACAGATAGGGAACTTACTCTCACACTATAAAACTTTAGAATATATGACTTCAGAGAAGGGGCTCATGCCCTAACACAGCCTCAAGATGTAGAAGCAATTCACTGTCCATAACTGCAACCCACAGTCTTTTGGCTTTGGATCAGCTCTCTCTTCCCAGCCCAGTCTTTGGTGGGTCATAAATGTAGAAAAGACCCAATAGCATGATCATTTTTTCCCCTGGTTCTACAAAAAAACTTCTCCCAGGATCTAGATAATTTGGTGACTTTTAGAACTTGAAGTTGAACAATTAAGACAGTTTGTCACTGTTTGTCTCATTCCTTCGGAGTGGTTGCCAGCTGGACCACATCTCGGAGTCCTTTCCAGTAGGGGTGGGAGGGTCTCCTGGGACTGAGTTTTCTTTTTTTCTCTCATGGAAGTATCATTTTATTTCACACTGAAATAAGCTGATTAGTATGTAGAAAAGCAACAGCCCCTTGATTTCCACAAATGTGTTTTGATTTTTTTATTCTGGGCTTTGAGTTCCTTCCAGCATACATTTAACTGCTGCCCACTCCACCTTGGCTACATTTGCTGGGTCCAGGGGTTGGGGGTTGTCCTTTCTGGAATCTTGCTTACATTTGCATGTGAAAAGGAAGAAATGCTTTTGAGTAATTAGTCATCTGAAATTCTGCACCATGAGGGAAAAATTTGCTTTTGGATATTTATGGCAAGAAAAATCCATATGGACAATGAATACAGTATTGATGTGTTGGGGGAAGGGATGGGGCATTGCATATTATATTGAATTTCAGCCAAACAGTGGTAAAAGTAGTATTGTCACTTCCTCATAAATAGCTGCAATGGAAAATAGCACAAAGTTGTTTTTGTTCACAACTTAAATTTCTTATATTATTCCTATGATTTTAAAAAGCCCTTTCCTTTTGACCTGATATTTTCATGCCATATTGAAGAAACTTATGATCAATATGTATTGATTTGATCACTAATTACATTAATTTTGCTTTCAGAATTAGAAAGGCTCTAATGAGAATGTGAAGTCACTTCAAGATAGTACATTAGGGGCAGGCTAATTTAACTGAACTCTGTGCATCAGATTATTTCATTATGAACCATCAATTACCATACAAACGGATGAGATAAATAGCTTTTTTCTGAGCAGATTTACATTTTTGAATTTGTATATAAATTTCAAGTGCTTAAGTTAATTTACATCCTGTGGTCATATTTAATATACAAATAGTTCAATCATGAATGCATTATCTGTATAAAATCTTTCTCCAGCCTTTTATATTGTGCTTTGAACATTTAAAACAATCATTTTTAAAATTTGCGCCAACTGCATTTATTCTCTTAAAGAAAAGTATGAGTATTTTTGTTAAAAATCTCTTACACCATTATTTAGCAATTGGTGCAATGAAAGCGAGAGACCATGATGTATAATGTTGTTGAAGATTTATAAAATCTTAAGAATAGGAAATAGTCAAACTGATTTTGAAATTGAGTGCAGATGCTAAAATAACATCCCAAGAAACAAGAGACTGTAGAGGCATATAAATTCTGTGAGTGTATTTCCACTGCTCTTAGAAACCTACCTGTTTAATTGAATTAAATAGAGACTGCAGAAGGAGAGTTTTCTATAGTGAAACTCTATGCAATTTGGTATTTGGAAACTTGAGTGGGTGATATTGTGGTAGATGGGAAAAATGTGGCTGGAGACAAGGTGGAGAAAAACTTTAGATGTCTAGAATTTTATGATATCTTGAAGAATATCAGTGCACTGAAAAAAATCCATGAAACATTTTAGCAAACAAACATTTGAAAAGTTCACTTTATTCTAACAGTGTGTAGTTACCCATACTAAAGAAAATGAAATAGCCAATACTAATGGATACTTCATGCAACTAAGTTCTGAGGTGGTGGTGATAATGAAGATGCTATCTGCTTTTTTACTACTTAGTATTTAGTGATAAAATTGTGGCATACAGCCTTGACACCTAATTCTAAAGTAATTATTATTATAAATTTATGAACTGAAAAACTTTAGAAAATTATGCAAGAGCTGAATTCGATTCCTCATTCATTATCTTGCTCACCAGCATCATAAAACCCTACCTATGACATGGTAGTCAAAAAAGTCAACAAATTGGGAACTTATCACACATTCTTGGATAAAGCATATTTCACAAGCAAAGATTCTTAGAAGTCTGTAAAGGGTGACAGGGTCACTAGAGCTCACTTAGGCCCTGGCACACTCTGTAAGTGGTCTCGGGATCCCACCTGGAATTCAGCGTGGACTCTTTATCCCCTCTGTACACCAACTGAATCCAATTTAATATGGAATTTTATAGAATTTAATATGATGTTTCAATATGATGCCCAGAAGATTCTTGTGCACATTAAACTTTGAGAACATAGCCATTTTCTTTCATTATCTTTTCACAAACATGGCAAGTAAGGCAAAGAAAGCTTAAGAATGTTGGTCCAGACAGCAAAAATAAACTCTTTTATGCCATACTGACTGTCCAAGGCTGCAAGCTGTGGTGGTTAAAGTATAATGCCAGCTAGATCCGTAATGGATCAGGTCTATGAAGGCCTATGAAAGTCAATTGAAGTCTGTTGCTGGTTGGGTGCTTGCTGAACACCCAGCTGACTCTGGGAATTGCTTGCTGTGGGTGCTGGGGGCATGTTGATGGATTAGTACTGGTGGTATGCCACTCGAAACCCAATCATACTGAATTTCTGCTCCTCATAATCATTTCCTCTGTCCAGGTTATGAGCAACTGCCAGCAAACATTGTCCCCCCAACCCCCCATTTCAGCTACTGTCTAGGTAGAAAATACAACATAAGGGAGAATAGTACATCCTCAATTTACTTATTCACAGGACAATGTGTGAAAGTCAGATGTGATGTATTTTCAATTGTTGACTACACAGAAATGAAAACTGCAAGGAATGTCATAGGGCAGGAATTTTGAGTTTGGTTACCTGCAGCTGAGTCTGCACGGCAAGTCAACAGTGGCCTGGTATAGACACAGCTGAAGGCACTTAATTAGTGACAATTACAACATTGTTCTGAGCTGCCTGCAACCTTGCTCTTTCCCTTAGATAAACTCTTTTAAGTAAATATAATGTCAAGAAAATGGACAAGCCCTTTGCCTTGCTAGAGAACCATGAAAGTGGTATGCTCTTCCATCAACTGAAAGTGCTTTTTTCAACTAGGCTGATTACGGAGAATTAGTTCTCACATAACTAAAGTTTCTACTGTCTGTGATCCACACATTATTTACATGATATAGCATAAAAATGTTCAGCATTTATTACCCATAGTAATAATTATTACATCTCAAATCTTAATGCTGTTCTTTCAGAGAATAAATTGCTAAAAAGGTGTTTTGAGAAATAGGTATCTAACTCACTTATAGTCATTTATAAATGTTTAGTCATTTATTAAGGAAAAAATAATTCAGATATTTTGTGCTATCATTTTCAGTGAGAATGATGTTAAGACATGTATTCATTAGAACATAGAGAAATTGATAGGCTTCACTCTAATTCAGCTGAACTTGTAGTGGGGAAAGATCCTCCTGAATGGATTACACAAACAGGTTATGGACTTCGACCCCCATTCCAGACCTACAATATCCAAGAACAACAAATCCCATAAGGTCATTATCGAAGAGCAGATCACTGGGACCTGAGGGTGGAGTTAAGTAGCCAGGCTGGGTATAAAAGCAGACATGTGGGCGGTGGGGGTCCCTTTTTCCCTTGGGAGCCAGCTCTCAGTGCTTCGTTGGGTTCCAGCTCTGAGGAACTGGTAGGACATTTACGAATCTGTATCCCTCTCTTCTGTATTATTCACTATGTTATTTCCCCTTCTTTTGTAAATAAAACCCTTTATTAACCTCTGTTGTGTGTGCCTGCAGTTGGGGCATTATAAGTGCCTTTCAAGCACGTGGGTGAGGACCCAGTCAGGCAAACCCATTTTATATTAGGGTTGCCCTGTAACAAACTAAGATAATGCTTATGGAAATTATCTCCTGTAGAGATTGCAACAGATTATATGTGCATTTACCTTTGAGATGTGAGAAAGTAATTTAAAAATACTAATAGGCGATTAGAGTTGCAGGCAGAAAAGAGTATTTAAATTATTTGGAGGGTCCTCCCTGGTGGCAGTGGGTGAAGCAACAGCTATGAAGCAGACTACAGTCACTGCAGCATGAGTTCAATCCCTGCCCCCGGCTGGGGAGGTGACCCACATGGTGCAGCAGACCTCTCCTGCCTCGCCCGCTGCTCCCCTCAGCAGTGTATTTCTGTAGATCTGCCTGTTCTGCTCCCCACTGTGTCTGGTGGATACTCTCACCCCCTGCAACTCTGGCCTATTCCCCACTGCTTATATGCATAAATAAATAAATCTTTTTAAAAAAATAATTTGGAGACAAGGATATGTTATTTTAGTATTTTTTTTACTATTGAAAGTGATAATTTAAAAATGACTATTTGTAATTCAAAATAATTGTAATATTTGCTATCAAATAATTAAAAATTAAATAGAACTAAAAGTATAATTTTAGCAGTCAGCTCTCACAATCTTTATGAAGAATACTCAAGCAATAAGAGAGCATACATATCTGAGACAGCTGCTAGCATAACTTTTAAATACAAATGCTATTTTTAAAATGCCATTTGATCTGTAAGTTGATAAATACGCCACTGTCATGAAATTTGACAAATGAAACATTAAAATTAGAAGTAAATTATCTAACTTTGAAAAACTGTGCTTTTTACATTCCACCAACCCTGAAGGTTTAATCAAAATAAAGATTAAAAACTGAGAGGCGATAGAATTTTCTAATTTTGCAGTTCACATATAGCCAATGTGAACTGCCTCACAATAACCAAAATAAATGCTGAAAATATGTAATGTAAGTTTTTCTGGGACAATCTTGATAATTCTGTGTTTCAAAGACAAAGACATGTGTGGCTGCTGTGCCCATGTTGGTACTGGCTTGGGTGGGAGGTGGGGTGCTCTGAGCCACTTGCTCTGATCCTCTCGCTCACTGCTACCTAGCTCTTTTGAGACCAAGGACACCAGAAGGACTCTAACTCATACTGGTGGCTCAGCAAGATTTCCTAGTCATTCCACTAAACAGTCTCAATCAATCTACTGAAAATTACCGATTTCCTATTTTGTCTTTTGTTAGATGTCTTATGTCTAGTTGAATAGACTTTTGAATGACAAATGCATGGTTATCTCCTAAAGCACTTTGAAATCTGTACCTGGATCTTTTCACTCTCCTAAAAAATACATGTAATGCATTGCATTCACAAGGATGTATCTGAACAACTGAGATGGTTAATGGTTCTAGTTTTCAGTCTATGGGTACTTACTGATCTTCCCTAGGCTGGCTCTCTATCACCATGCTCTGATCCCCACTTCCTTCTCAGCCACCCTTTGAGACTCGTCTCCAATGTCCTTTTCCCTGGGAAGGTTGCCCCCATTGGCCTCAGGTGAGTTTGGCACTGCTTGTTCTAAGTTGCCATGGTCCTTTCTACATACATCTAATTAAGCCCTCAGTGTACTGGAACTGAGCAATTATTAGAACTGAGGGGAGGATCTCTACTATCTCTGTATCTTTAGCACCTCACAGTAAGACATTTTAATTAAATAAAATACAGTAAAAGGAACTTCCAAGGCATTTTAGATATTTGAATTCCTGTAAATGCAAAGATATTCATAATCAATCACTAATATAGTTCTGTACTGTTTTGGAAAGGGGACCTAAAATAAATTACAGTTCCACATTAGGAGGATGTACAGGGGCTTAAAGTAGAATCTTGGTTTAGCAGAGTGAGACACCATTTTCCTGGGACCACTTCCAACATATCGCCAAATCATTGCACAAGATGATAGTTGAAGATGATGTAAATGGGTTGGAGCAGTCCTTAGGTGGACAACTCAGTGATGATTTAATTTCTTTAAGCTTCATTTTTCTCACCTTTGAAATTGAGATAAGTAACATTGACCTATTTCATCAGTGGTATAAATGAGAAAATATTTGTAAGGCTTAGCATATATTATGATACATTTAAATTCTTAGCAGAGATGGATATTATTATTTTTATTTTTATTTTTTAAAAATATTTATTTATTTGTGCATACAAGTACTGGGGTACAGGCCAGAGGTGTGAGAGGATTCACTACAGGCAGAACAGGCAGATCAATGGAGGTACACTGCTGAGGGGAGCAGAGGGCACAGCAGGAGAGGTCTGCCACGCCATGTGGGTCCCCTCCCTGGCCGGCAGCAGGGATCGAACTCATGCTGCAGTGACTACGGTTTGCTTCATAGTGCGTTGCTTAACCCACTGCGCCACCAGGGAGGCCCGGATATTATTATTATTATTATTATTATTATTGAATAAAGGCAATTCATAGCTTTTGGTTTACTTTGGAAAAGTCTCTGACAAATATCTTTATTAATTCTTTCATTCAACATATATTTATTTAGAGCATAATATTAACTACTAGGTTAGCCAACAATGTCTTCTGGAAAACTAGTACTTGTTAGTTACTGTTAGGAATAAGACATTGTCTCAGCCCTCAGTGAATTCAAAATGAAGATCAGTAAGTATACAAATAACTGTCATACACATAGGAAAGCAAGCATATTTTGTGACAGCCTTGCAAGACCAACTTCATCAATCCTGCAGACAGCAGCACTCACTAGGGACAAGGCGTAGGTGTTTTCCTCATCTACTGCCTGCATCAAAGCAACTTTGATGTCCCCTGAAGGTTGGAGGATGGTGAGTAGCTCTTCTACTCTCTGCCTCCTGCAAGATGAGCAGAGCCACAGAACTCACAAACCCTTGACACATAACCTTGAATTTGTGGCTTTCCCAGGAAATGGACTATGTGGCAAATGTATCTGCTTTTGTTTTAGGTGTTTGTCATTGCAGGAGGGCAGGTGAGTAGGAAGTGTTGGGCCTAAAACAATGAGTGTACAACATAATTTCCCCAAGACTATTTCCAAGCTGCTTCTACTTAACTTGGCACAGAGGACCCCTGGCCCCAGCAGGCACACACAAGAACGTGAAAGCAAATGCTTTGCTGGTGGTGATGACTGCCTCATGATCTCACATTAAAATTCAAGAAAGCCTTTATTTGTATTGAACTTAGATTTTAAATATCCAGAGGAGTCAGGTAAAGCGTACTGAGAATAATTGGAATAACTCTAAACTAGAATTTTTTTCCTCCTTCTCATATTAAGAAATGAGCATTTGCTGTCTTTTAAGAACTGAAGATAAGACCCCTGCCTCCAGCTATTATCTCAAGATTACATTCACTCCCAAGAAAGGGGTGCGCCAAACAAGCCACTTAACTCTTCATTAACATGAACAGCACAGTCTCATACTCCTTAGGTTTTTAAATTTTTGATCAGCGCTGAGAGTGTTTCTCCAAACCTGACTGTTGCCCTCATTCCCTGTGGACCTGAAATCCAGAAGACCCTGACTCTCTGGAACACAGACTCCTCCTCTGTGCCCTGTGAGCTGGTGCATGTTTTCTGCAGCTCCATCAACAGCAGGCCAGAGAAGGAAACTTCCCCGTTAGGTTGTCTGCTCATTGCCTACAGCTACTTGATTTTCTTTCTCGGACTTAATTCATAGTTAAAACCACATCTTGCAGGTTGCTCTCCAACTCTATGGCAGGTTAATGTGAAAATTGTGGTTGTTTTTTCTTCACATTCCTCACAACCAGCAGAGGGAGTGAAAGTGCAAGTCAACCTGAGTGAAATATAGAATTATCTGTTAAATTCTATTTCATCAAAATAAAATCTGCCTTGTATCTGGGTGAAAAAAAATGTGACCTGACATATATTTGTTTGCTCTCTGTTGATGTTAGTGTGTGGGAAGTGACAAAGTGTCACAAGAGGAATGCCATAAAGTCCACTTGCCCAAGATATTCTTGTAGGTAAAAGAAGAGCCAAAGGGTCTCATAGTTTCAAGGAAGCAGGCGGAAGGTATCAGTGGTTGGCTGGGAACAGAACTCAGGTTTTTAACTGGACCCCAAGTTTCTTTCACTCATCTACCTGAAAGCCGGTTCAAGGATATTCGATAAGCTCTCTAACAGAAGAAAACCAGAATAATCAGTCATGTTCTCTGCTGTCCCCATACCAACACTTACCTCCAATTCTCTCCTCACCTGCTTCTGCTTTCTGTGAAAAGAATGTGCTCCTCCATCTCAGTGAAAGTTAAAGCCTTTCAGAGTGACCCCCAAACAGTCCACTCTCTAATGAGTCTCCTACTTTGCATTATATTGATACTATAGCCTTCTTGGTGTCTGCCATTCCTCAAACACATCCTTTGTTTCCAGCTCAATGTACTATACCCTTTGCCTAGAACCTTGTTCCCTGAGACAACTTCGTGGTTCACCCCCTTTTCTGTTTCACAAATGTCAACTTCCTTGACACCCTTTAATTGCAAACCATCTCCTTTCCATCCCTTCCCATCCCTGCATACTTTCTTCATGGGACATTCGTACATGTTTTACAATCCGTTCCTTTACTATCCTCCAAAGCGCAGGGGTTTATGTCATTTTGTTCACTGCTGTTGAGTGAGTGAATGAGTTTTAAATTGAAGTCTGCGTGGAGCATTAAAGGAAAGAAAAGCAAGTCTCTTTTCTTTAATGAACTTATGAGTATATTGTGGTTCTTCCAGCCTTACCTAAAAATAATTAGTTTCAATCAGTAGCTTTGAATGTTGTATTAATTGAAGTTTACTTATTTGACTCTGAGAACAAGTGTGTTCATAACTTTATTTCTACTGCCACAAATATTAGTTTCTTGCTAAGATAATGCTCCAGTCACCTCCTTTGCCTTGATGTCTAATTGCCTCTTGGGGTCTCACATTCCTTTGTGAAAAGCTAACATTAACTGATATATAACACTCATTCATAGTCTTTGCATGTTTGGTATGTGTGACCAAATGCCCTTTAATATGTTCTATACTAATATTATATGAATATTAGTGAATAGTCTAGAATAAATTTCTAGGGGACCGCTTAAGTAAATATGTATTTAGTTGGTTATGTTTTATGCATATTTAGAATTTGTTTGCATTATCCAACTTCACATGTATTATTTACCTGGTGGGAATATTTAGCTTTCTGCTATTTTATCCTATGGATAAATTCACATATGTTTTACAATATGCATAACATTTCCACTAAATCATCTTGATGTCTGGCGTATTTATCATTTTTTTTATGAGGTTCTTATCTACAGCTAGGCATTTATTTTATCACTCACTTTTTGTTTGTTTGCTTTTTGTCTTTCCTCACAAAACCAGAAAGAAAGTGGGCTAAGTAAGAAACTCATAGCAGGCTTTTCCTGAAGAAAAAAAATGTGTCAAAAATAAGCAAAGCATAATTAATTTTTTGAAAGTTTTCTCAGCTTATAAAAAGAAACCTCTCATATAATGGTATAAACTAATTGCATAATATTCATGACTACATTCTCAACTTTAATTAAAGCAATTAAAATTGTTAAGCATTTAATTGCTTTCCATTTTCACATTTTAAAAATCTGGTCATTTATTTTAAAAAGTTAAGTCAGGAGAATTAAAATCAGCAATAATTTAGAAGCTATGGGGAGGTGGATAAATAACTTGGTTACATTTTCCTATTCAGTCAGCCTCTCATGGGAGTTTAGAAATAATTCTATTTATTTGTCTTTTCTTATGTAGGCTGACATAGTTGACTTACCGCAGGCCATTATAGCCAACTAGTTTGCTCGTTTGTTTGCAGACTGTTTGATTATGTTCTTAATTTTTTTCATTAAAATCTTTATGAAGGCTAAGTGGCAATTTCATGTTGGAGAAATAAAGCAGTGAAAATCACTATCATCTATCCATCATCTAAACAGCACTTGAGATGCCATGCTCCTCAGCATAGTATGCCAGTGCTTCCAACCAGTGTAAAAACCTTTTAATAGGCACTTTGGGCCAGAGTTTCTCTATTATATTTAACCTAAAGGAATACGTGTGATTGCCGTTAAAATTGTAGAAAATTTTACTATCTCTTTGGAATCCAAAGAAATTTATTTTTATGGATTAGCAGTCTTTGGGGACAGGTTTTTAGGATGTTTTAAATGTTATTTTGAAATATCTATCACAAGAAATTGCCCTAAGAGAGATCCTAGGTATCTTTTACCCAGCTACTCCCATGGAAAGATTATATGTAATAATTGCACTTAACCAGATTTTTAAAGTGAAGAGATTTTTGGTGAGCCTGTGACTTTGGAAGCAGGGTACAACTATAAAGATAGAACATCAAACTCCATTGATTGTCTCTAAGAACCAGAAGCCAAGTACCATGATTCTTTTGGAAGCCCCAAGATTTCAGCTTTTTCCATCTGACTTACTTAAATGAGCCCAGCCTAGGATTTGACACACTAGAAAAAGAGCAAAGCAGCAAGGAACAAGTAGCGATTCCCCCTACCCCTTGATATTCGTCCCTTACCAAAACAACACCCCTGGAGAGAAGGACACCTGTGCTTACTGAGGCCTATCAAGAGTTCGAAGGCCAATTCTGTCACAGATATGTGCATCATCTACTTATGATTTTAAAAATCATAGTCTAGTATTTTATGTAATCATTTCTGTATTGAAGTCTGCAGACTTTTTAAAGTCTACACCTTTCCTTTTTTCTTGAATTGAAAACAGTTAGTCTCTATCTGAGATGACTAATTTTGCCTTGACTGATGAACTGCTGGGAGGAAATAAAGTTGATTCAGAAGTAAACTTCCTGCCTTCTTTTATTTTTTTCTCTGACTCTGAGTCCAAGAAGTGCTAACCTTGTTTTCTCTCTTGGAATCTCATACTATATGTTGTTCCCTGGGTAGCTCGTTCATGGCTTCAGTATCCGACATGATATCAAAACTTTGTGACTGGAGCAACTTAAAGCGAGACATTATCAAGGAAATATAAATAAAACCGCCTTTGGTATATATCCACCAGAACGTCTAAGATGAAAATACAGAAAATGTCAAATACTTGGGAGGAGGTAGAAGAACTGAAACTCTCTTACCTTGCTGATGAGTGTAAGAGCACTCCACCATTCTCAAATTGACTTATCTATTAAATCCAAACATGCACACCCTAAGACCCAGAAATTCTACTCGCCCTTCCCCAACAGGAATGTCTGTGTTTATGTATATTATCACCAGATGTACTAGAATGTTCATAACAGACTTTTCAGAATTAACCCCCCTCACCCAGCTGAAAAGGAAACTAGTCAATTGCCTATTAACAGCAGAATGAATCAGAATGAATCAACAACATTGCAGAGTGGCAAGAACGGACAAACACAGCACACGATAAACGTGGACAAATCTTACAAACAAGATGGAGAGAGGAAGAAGCCAGACACACACACACACATTGTATAATTCTATTGATATAAAATATAAGAACAGGCACAATATGGGGCCTCCCTGGTGGCGCAGTGGGTTAAGCAACGCACTATGAAGCAAACTGCAGCCACTGCAGCATGAGTTCGATCCAGGGAGGGGACCCACATGGCGTAGCAGACCTCTCATGCCTCGCCTGCTGTTCCCCTCAGCCTGTTCTGCTCCCGGCTCTCTGCGGTGAATCCTCTCACCCCGCCACACACCTCTGGCCTGTACGCCAGTGCTTGTATGCATAAATAAATAAATCTTAAAAAAAAATTAAAAAAAAAAAAGAACAGGCACAATAGAAGAGTGGTTATCCTATGTGAGGAGGGTTAGTGGCAGGAAAGGTCCTAAGGGGGGAGGGGAGTCTGCTCTGGGGTGCTGGTCATGCAGTTTCCGGATCTGGGTTCCAGTTTCACAAGGTGCTCAGTTTGCCAAAATTCATTTTGTAACACATTTAGGATTTGTGTACTTTCCCTGGGAGTACTGCCCTGAAATGTTGAAATGTTGAGCATACTGAATGTTGAAAATGTTGAAAAATAAAGCAACAACAAAAACTATGTCTCCTGGCTGCTTTCTGGTCCTCCTTCAGACTGGACCCCAGCCATCTGCAGCTTTCTCTAGGATCCGAGCATGCACAGTTCAGAGTTTGTTCTCTCTCCAGTTACAATTTCTCTGCTTGCTGTGACCATCTGCTGGCCTAAGGACGGGGCAGGGTCGTTGGGAAAGCAACAGGGAGGGAGAGCAGTGACTTTCCTGCCCAAGTGTGAAGGTCAGCCCACCCTCCACAGTTATGCAGCCTTCGCAGGAGAGAGACAGCTCCTTTTGCATGTAGGATTTAGAATATGATTTGTAAGAATCTGCTTCAAAATGGAATTTCCCCTAATGAAAGTCACTTATACCAGCTCAAATGATTAAAATATTCTGTACTAAAAAAATCGTTTACAATCTTAAAATACATCATTAACTCTTTAGCCACTTCAACAATACCATCTCCTTTTCCCTTCATTTTCACCTTCTCTCTAAAAATTGGATTTTTAGAGTGATTTCTTGCCACTTCTTCTCAGTTCTGTAGTTTTTACTCATTTCCACGGTGTAAATACTTGCAACATAGCCAATGTGAAGCTACCAACCTGGGTCACTGGGAAGAGATACACACTGTTGGCTACCCTGGCCAGCATGAGGTCACTCTGGCATCTCTCTGCAGTCCCATAGCAAAATTTGGAAAGGAAGAGCAGTGTACTGCCTCAACTGTGACAGATGATTATTGGGACTTTTGTGTATGCTGCTACACCAGTGGTGCTGTTGTAATGTGACAGATGATTGTTGAAAGGAAGTGGGCGATGAGAACTGGCCTGACCTCAGGCATATTCCCAAGAATTGTTTAAGCCAGAGCACCATGGACTTTGAGAATGCTGACTCCATGCCTGTCTACCCCTTGGAAGGAATGTACCCCAAAGCTCCCCGTGATGCCATTTTCAAACCACTGATTGAATGGTTCCCATTAGGTTTGGATCTTTATAGTCTTTATAGATTGGGCTAGTACTTAAAGTATGTGATCTGATTATATTAATGTATCTAAATGCATATAAAGGCAAAGTATTTCATGTTAGCAAGCATTTTAATAGAACTAACAATTATTTAGCACTGCTAAAATATTAAGTCTTGCTAAATAGTCAAAATAAACTGAATGACTTGCTAAGTCATGTAGAAACATAAAAATGATAATAATATATACTAAAACTTTAAAACCATGTTTCAAAAAAGACCACTGGATGAGAGGAGGAGCAGGGAGCTGGGAGTCTGCTATATAAGGCATGGCTTAACTCCTGTACCTGTTACTGCTGATGCTTGAGGACTTGAACCTATAGTTTAATTCCTGTGAGTTCCAACTTTCTTTTTTTTTCCTTCACTACCATCCTTCCTGTCCCCTGGTCCCTTTCCCTCTCCCTCTCAAACTCAGAATTCACAGAATTTTTAATGATGCCCACTAGTTTTTCCAAGCGCTTTAAGTTGTCAAAATGTCTACAATGCGTCTATCCAGTATTTGTTTTTATCATTGTAAGTTAGTATGCTGCACATAATTCTCTCATATTCTTTCCATTTCATTGAAAACACATTTCATCCTTTTGATGACAATATAATACTCCATAGTGTGTATGTGCCACCTCTTCTTGATCCATTTGTCTGCTGAATGAAATTTAAGTTGCTCCCAGGTTCTAGTTATTGTAAATATGGTGCTGTGGATATTGTGAAACATACAGGGTTTTGTTGCTGTTGTTGTTATTGGTTTCAGACTCTCTGAATATATACCCGGGGTAGAAGTATCAGATCCTATTGTGTTTCTGTTTTTAACTTTTTAAGATAAATCCAGATTGCTTTCCATAATGGTTTCACCAGTTCACATTCCCACCAACAGTGTAATAGCTTTCCTTTTTCTCCACAACCTCTTCAGCACTAATTGTTGGGAGTCTTTCTGTCATAAAAATTTTAACAAGTCTCCCATTTTCCTTCAAAAGTTGTGACTACACATATGACAATTTAAACTCTTTTCTGTTGTGATATAAAATAGCGTGGTTTGTAAAGAATTTTCCAGGGTCATTTGGCTAAGCAACACTGCCCCCTCAAGCTCTGTATCAGATCTGTATTTTTTTCTGTGACTTTGGTGGCAACTGCAACTTAGGACACATATTCATTCAATACTTCCTTATTGAACATGTCCTCAGTGTCAGACCCTTTGTAAGGGCTCAGGAAATGATGGTGACAAAACAGATAATTAAATAGCACTTAGACTACAATTCCAAACAATCAAGTAGCTGAATACAAGCAATGAATTATCAGAAAGAAACTGGGATCTTGAAGAAAATGAATAAGAATGATACCAGCCTGCAGGGGAGCAGAGACTTTTTTAAATGGGTGCAGAGGGAAGCCTCCCTGAGCACATAATGTCTGAGCTGTGTTCTGATGAGAGAAAAGAGCCATGAGAAGACTGCATCTGAGTGAGCATGAGGAAGAGGCTACAAAGAATCACGTACCTGCCCCTTCAGACAAGCCCCAATCCCTAAAGCAGAGATGCTAGAGCATATGGCCTTTTGAACATTTTCCAAGCAGAAAACTTTGCAATTCTATGTCTACATCTCCATATATCTTTAAACATGCACCCCCACACATATTTATATGTATTTAAATACATACATAGATTTATATAAATCTATGTGTGTATAACAGTGAAAACTACTTCCAAGAGATCAATATTTAAGATGGTAAGTTAAATTTAAAGAAAATATAGTAGGGGTTAGTGCAATTTAAGATTGTAGTAGATTTTAAATAACCTTGTTTGATTAACACTTTTTCTACACTAATTGAAGAGATAAGTGTTTCCATTTATAGCTACAAGCTATGTATATGTACAAAGAAAGTTATAAGCTACACAGTTGCATTAACTAAGGAGAACTCTTGAGGGCATTATCTGGATAATAATACAAAGTCATGAATTGGTAATCTTTATAATTCCCAATTACACATGCTAACTCAGCTGATCTTCATGAGTACATCTGATAATCAAACTAAGTGTTTCCATTTCCAGATGTAAGACATAGTTAATTGGTAAATTACCTTAAAATTTCAAGTCTTATAGTTTCTTTAAAGATCACTAGAAAATGGATAGATGATGAAAAGGAAATGAAGATTCAAAAACATTTTTTAACTTTCTGAACAATACTTCCATTACTGTCTTTAGCAAATTTGACATTAAAAATTCACTTACACTGAGCTTTGAGTTAGAGAAAATAAATACTATGGAATATGGGGGATGGGATTTAAAAAAAATTGGTGAAGATAATTTTGAAGCAGCAAACTAGGGTAAAAAAGGAAGTCAGGGGTGAGTGAAGGTCTCAAGCCAAATGGGGCAGAAGAAAGAACCCAACTAGTTGTGACAAATAGAGGAGAGCAGCTGCTGACCAGCCCCATGACCTTATTTATTGCGTGAGGAGGAGAGCTGGCCAATGACGGAGATGGAGGAAAACCATATCCTCCCTTGGGGACAAGGTATAAAGATCAAGGGATCTGTGTAGTCTTGCATGTCCCGCAATGATGATGGTGGTGATAATGACCACAGCAGTCCCCAGAGTGTGACACCAAAGTGAAGGGGAGGGAAAACATACCACACGGAAATGAGCAACATTTCACAGCAGATGGAAAGACCTCATTTAATTTCAAGCTTTCTTGACAGGAAACCCACGCCTCTCCCACATTAGAATTGTCTCCCTTCTTATCACATTCGTTGGGTAGAACAAATATTAGGGAATATCCATAGTTTTCTTTCAGGATCATTGCACTGGGAATGAGGGCACAAAAGCGTGGCTAGTTCTTCCCTTTCCTCTATGAAAATATACCACACCCCTCTTTTAATAAATAATAATGAAAAGAAATGGAAGGGAGAAGAGAGATTATACAAAGGTTCTTGCCATAATGCAGAAATTATTCTGAGGAAAAGGAAAGTCCACTCTAGGAGAATGCTCTCATTTGACTCTACAGAGTGTCAGAAGAAATACAGCTTGAGACATGGCTGAAACATTGAAACATGGTTGTTTCTTCTATCTTCTACTCTCATTCTCTTTCCCCATCATAATCTCAATTATGAATTACAGTATTGACTACATTTGGATGTGTTTTTAATTCATCTTCAGAGATGTATATATCCATTTGAATAAATATTCATATTTTTCATCTCCCCAAAAGAAGAAAAAATTCTAAAAATACAAAACAAGTTAGAAAGGCATGTGGAGAATTTGGGTTGCAGGACTAATGGTATTGTCACGTGTTTTTCCAAAAGCAGCTGAGGCATGCACACTGCAAGATGGATTTGGGTTTTGAGTATCATGAAAAAACTATCATGAAACTGGGTAAAAATTCCTCTCTGATTTTGGAAATAAATATTCCCAAAGCATGCTAACCGTGGGTGACAGAAGACGCACCACACATGGGTGTAATGTGAAATGAGCAAGGTAGAAGCTCTGCAGGCTGAAACCCCACCTCATATATAAGAGCACGCATGACAGCTGCTGAAACACTCTCTGATCTGCAAGACTTTTAGAACCAAAAATATATAGAGATGAAGAGTTTTAGAAGGGTGGGCATATCCAGTGATATCTTGCACGTCAAAACTGCCACTGAGTTTCTGCCTGTGGAAGGTGTGAAAGCCACGCTCACACATCGGCTCCCACAGCCACAGCCTCCCTGAAGGGCGGCAGTTGTCAGCAAGAGTCATCTGTGCAAGTGAGTGACTCACCCGGAGCAGAAATAAGCAGGACAGGAGCCTGCCGCACACCAGTGCTCGTGGGTGCTCTGGTCTCCTTTTTCCCCTTCCCAAGGCTTTGGGAACCTGGATTTTTCTCAAAATAAATTAAAATGAAAAAACAGAAATTGATTTATGTTTCTCCAATCCATTTTTCTCCTTAGTCTTATAGACTATTATCTTTGAATCCTGCATTGCTGAAACAATTGAGTCCCCCAACAACAAAAATGTCTTTGGAAATAAGGCATAATTCTGCTTAAGTGCCATTTCATTTTCACACTAGTCAAATTTTACACTATACTGTGCAACAAGATTGGATTTGAGAAGTTAGAAAATGTAGAATTTGCTTTAGGGTTGCATTGTAGACATAAGGCCTTCATCAAGTCATTTAATCCATCTCTAACTTATTTATAGTAGAGGAGCAGTCACCTTTGCCCTGATTACCTGATGGAACTGCTGTTGTGGTACCATATCGAATAATATGTGGGAAATTATTTGTTATTAACAAAATACAAGGCCCTATTCTTAAAATAAGTTCTCAGCTCAAATGTTACTGTTTTAAAAAGCAATAGGATGGAAGAAACCTGAGTCATTGACACTGGGGAACTGTTAAGGTTTGGACTAGTAAGTAAGAGGGATAGTAAGAGTAGCCTCCGCCAGCTACCCCCACGTCACCTGCCCTTCCCAGCCAACCTTAACAAAGGTGCGTCACACTTAAGAGTTTCCATTTTCCCATCATTATTTATGCTTCCAAGTAAGTTAGAAAAAGAAGACCATAGGAACCAGGAAGTCAACTCAGCATCTGCTTTGAGAGAACATTCCCAGATCCAACCACAAGTTTCTCACTTGTCAGATAGAATAAATCAGAGAAACAATGCTGAAAGTGTTCTCAGAATCACCTCTCTGTCTCATTCCGTGGGATGATGGGTCAGTGAATTCATCACCAGTCACCTCTTCTGGGTCCCTTTTGTGCTCAGTCCTGGAACCACAGCAAGCCCCATGACTTTAAATAGCATTGATATGATGATAATTCCCAGGTTTATATATCCAGTTCCAACCTCCCTTTGAAGTTCTGGAAATGCATGTTCAGTTGCCCACTTGATACCTTGTCTGGTGTTTGAGCCTTCTGAAACTTAACATGTTCAAACTGAACTCTTGATCTCTCTTAAGGCACTGGCACAATGGGTTGCTGGAGAGTGAGTGGAAGAAGTGCACATATGGAGGAGTAAAAATGTAATTCCAAAACTATAATAATAATAAAGTTAAGTTAAAAAAAGAAGAACACAGTGGAGGCAGGACATAAACACCGAAAATGACCTGAGTGAATGAGCCCCGCCGGGATCCACACACGTTCACAAGGACACTGCGTCTGAGTCAGTTTGCCATCACACTTCAAGGGAGGGAGCCCCACAAAGAGGCCTCTGTATTACTTGACCAAACTTCGTTTGCATTTAAGGCCTCTTTCAGTGCTAACCTTTACAGAAAATCAGTGACTTGGAGACAGGGTTTAAGTTACTCTTGGATTTTTTCCAGACCAAAAAAAAAAAAAAAATCAATTTCACTATCATCATCTGGAAAGTTATTTCCTCCTTTCTGTTAAAAAAGTTTTCTTCCCCTTGTATTGCTTCAATGCCTTCAGGATCCTTTATTCCCTTCAAAGTACAGAAGAAAGCTGGAGTTAATATGGGAAAGAGGGTCTAAAATGAAGTTAGTGAGAAATACCCTTCCTATTTAAAAGATAACTCTGAATTTTATGTAATAAAAATGAATCTGCCTTGCCAGTTCTGATGTCACTTTTAATACTCTACTAATAATTAAACATTTTTCCTTTTCTTTTAGCTTGTTTTTAAAAGTTATTACTTATATCTATTTTCTTACATCATTGTTAATTTTTGGACAGTATTTGGTTTCAGTTCTCCCACTGTTTTTCTAATTATAAGTTCAAAGAATTGTTTTTGTAAAAATTAGAAGACAGTATTATTTTGCTACCCAATCATAGCAACATTTCCTTGTGAGGACTTTCTTATCAAGTGCACAGAAAATTTGCGGGTAATTCAAGTCTCGTTGTAGCAAACTCTAAGTTACTGTCCAAAGTTTTTCTGGGAAATAGGGTAAGAAATAGTAATTGAAAGAAGCATGCCTTAGTCTGGAGCTTGAAAATCTATTTTGAAACAATAGATTTTGACACTCTAACACAGCAGGCTTGATACTCTCATAAAGTCATAGTTGAATACACTTAACATATCACACACCTCAGAATTCATGTCTCTACACCATGATTATGCTATTGTCTAAAACTATCTGATGAAAATAATTCTATGGAGGTGATCTGAAGGAAAACCTTTTCCTCTGCTAATGGTTCTCTGCTCCATTGAGCCTGGAAGGTGACTAGTTAACAACAGGAAACACAGAGCTTCAGGAGACTTTACAGCTGTGACCGCCTCTGGTTGTGGCAGTGCCCGGTTGTGCCCTGGTAGAGCTGCTGCCACCAGTGCACTGGGCAATGAAAAGCAGATGGAGACTGGAGAAGGAGACTTGGGCAAGGTGACAGCCATTTCTTTAACAATCAGGTTGGGGATCTTCCCTAGCCCCTTTCTCCAAATGATTCATTTCCCTGCTCACTTACCTCCAACTGCTACCCTTTGACCCTAATATTTTTCTTTTGTCTTTAACACAGCTCTCCAATTGAAGACTGAACATTTTTAGAATAATGCTACAGTTCCCCAATTTTCATCAACCTTTCTACTTGGTGCAATGCTACCTATTAACTAATACACTTAACCAAAGAGAAGCTATTTGGATAACTCAAAATAGCATCTGAATTTTTCTCATTTGCCTTTTTTCTGAAATTATATCATTCTTCTAGCCCATGTTCAACTGGAACTGATCTCTTCATAAATCAGTTATAATTACCAAATTGTGTTTTGTGGTCACAAAATCTTGTTTTCACAGGCAGGTTCTCATGTTCAAGTCTTATTTTGGCTAAACTGTGTTTCTCCTTAATAAATTTTTGATTTGTTTTAAATTGAACTGAAAGAAGAATTGCAAATAATATTTTAGTTATTGTTGCCATCTGTAAACTATTTATTTTAAATCAAAAGAAGACCAAAAGAAAACATATATTCGTAATTCTCTGCCATAATTTGAGGGGCAAGAACTTTATTGGGTTATTATTAATTTTATTATTCCCAAATAGAAAGACTTGAGTCATATCATACAACTACATTTAATCCCTCAAATATAAATTACCAGGGACAACAGAAAATTCCATAATCCATAGACTTTGAAAATCTAAGTTTCAAGGATAAGTTTGTGGTAATTAGAAGCATAAGTATTTTTATTACCCAATTTTCTTTGATAGACACAAAAGAGGCATAATCACACCTATAAAAATGGTCAATTTGTTGTTGAAATCTTTTAAAATGATGAGAAAACAATATATAATTTTAAAAATGGGTACTGAATTCAAACAGAGTACACGTTGCAACCTGAATTTGTTTTGAAGCAGTTGGGGACAGTTTTCTTCTGAAATATGCAGTGGAGTTCGCCATATTATGGCAATCTGGGGAATAAAACTAAAATATAGTATGACAACAGTAATGAGATTTTTAATGTAATAATTTTCATCCTCACAAGCACCCCGAGTGAAATCACTGAAGTTTCAGACCTCTGCTTCCTCCCTTCCATGCGTACATTCCACAATGAGGCTCTCCTGTCATCCCTGTCCGCTGGAGCTGCAGACCCCATATGGCTATCTTGGTCAGCACCTCTTCAGCAGCATCTGTTCATCCTGTGCATCACACCGTGGCCCCTGGCATAACTCCATCTCCTCAGGAACAGTCCTAGAGATGCTCCTCAACACTAGGCTCCACAAGAAGGAGCCCAGGATGTGCTGACTATACACTTAAAGGCCTTTCTGTGGCCAGGGGTGAAATTCTCTTGTCAGATAAGAACATGGAGCAGTTAAGGATTTTCAGTCTCCAATAGAAGCCCCAACATTGAAGCCCTTTTATTGGATATCTTCTATCCATTTATTATAGCAAATCTTTCCCTAAGAAATTTGTACAGTTTTCTATAAGGATTGTATCAAAGAATCATTCACTCTTTCATTCATTCTACAACATTAATTTAGGAACTTCTCTGTGCTACACTCTTTTTCTTGTCATTGAACAAAACAAGCTTGTTTTCTAGTGAGGGGAGGGAGGTAAAAAAACCAAATAAATACATCAAACTAACTCCAACAGTGAAATGTACAATGTAGGAAACAAATCTCAGTGTGGATGGAGAACAATGAGGGAGTAGATATATAGGATCTTTCAACAGGATAACAGAAAAGGCACCTCTGAACAGCATTAGTGGTGTTTGAGAAGCAGAAGGTAGGCTAGTGTGGTTGGAGAATAGCTAGGTGGAGATAGGTGAAGACAGGTACAAAATGAGCTGCTGGGCAAGGTCAGATCATATAAGGTCTAAGTGGTTATGGCAGGGAGATGAACTCTGAACTGTTCTCTCACATTACCATGAACACACCTCACTAAAATCTATATTATTTATATCACCAAGTCATTCAAAATGGAAATTTGCTAATAGGTTTATACATCCATGCATAGATTATGCTCATGCTACTCCTGAGTGGTTGTTAAACCTACTGATGGCCACACACTAGCAGTTTCTAGGAAACATGTTAAGTGTTAGTTCCAGTGTAAGTTAGCTGATGTTCCTATAGAAAAAAATGCAAAGGAAACTTGAAAACAAAATTGTTCATATTTCAATGTTTTGTTAGGGCAAAAAGATAATGCACTTTAGTTTTTCAGGAGAAAAGTTATATGCATCAGTCTATCATTGGTACTTCAAAGTGTAATTTCTATAAAACATGTCATATGAAGTGAAAATTGCAATTTATTTAAGCAATGCATGCCAAATTACTTAAAAAAAAAAAAAAAAGCCACCAACATGTACTCTAACCAAGGAAGCCTGGGCTTAAGTGATCTTCTCAAGGGAGTAAAGCATGATTTAGACTAATGAAATGGCATTTTTCTTTTTCTTTCCTTGAAAAACTTTTTATTTATTTTTTATTAAGGCAAGATTGATTTATAACACTGTAAACATTTTAGGAGTACAGGTTCATACCTCTTCAATGTATTATTACTAAACCACACCCACCACCAGATTACCAATAAATCTCATCACAGTCCACTGGACTCTCTCCACATTTTATTCCCATCCTCCTCCCCGTCTGGTGACCTCAGCTCTGCAGTCGAATTCCAAGGGCTTGTTTTGATTTGGTTGTGTCTGTTTCTCTACAACAGACTTTTGTTGGTTTGTTTTGTGGCTTGTACTTTACAGATTTATTGTTTTTAATAATTTTTCACTGGAATCTTTAGGGTTTTCCAGGTATATTGTTATGTCATCTACAATATATGATAGCTTTACTTTTTGTTTTCCAATTTAGATTCCTTTTCTTATTTTTTTCTTGGCTACTTGCTCTGGTTAGACCTTCCAATACTATGTTTGATAATAGTGGTGAGAGTGAACACCCTTGTCTTGTTCTTGACCTTAGAAGAAAACTTTTCACTTTTCCACTATTGAGTATATTTTAGGTGACTGTCATATGTGGCCTTTATTGTGTAGAGGTATGGTCCTTCTGTCCACATCTTATTGAGAGTTTATATGATAAATGGAGGTTGAATTTGTCAAATCCTTTTTCTGCATCTACCGATGTGATTGTGTGCCTTTCTTTTATCTTCCCTTTAATTGATGGGGCATATTACATTGATCGATTTGCATATGTTGCGCCACACTTGCATCCTAGGAATAAATCCCACTTGGTAATGCCCTGCAATCCTTTTAATGTATTATCAATTAGGTTTACTAAGATTTTACTGAGGATATTTGCATCTACATTCATCAAGACTATTGTTTTATAATTTTTTTAAGTGGAAAGGACATTTTTAAATTAGCATGTCATTGGGGAAATTTTGTCCCATTGAACAGCTACTTATATCTGTGTATTTAATAATTCTACAAAAAATTGGAATATTTAGGGAAAGGGGCTTACATTTTGAACTAGCCTGTCCTCACTACTATTTGGAAAGTCAGAAACAACAGTGATGTGGAGGTGCCCTAATAGTATGTCCACATTTATTCCAGTGGATATTTAGGGGGAAGAATTTAATCCACATATCCTGGTTAACTGATAACTAATTATTTGTAAGTTGCAGATGATGTCCAAAATTTCTTGCAAGATTTTTGTAAGCTTTGTTTCTTTGAAGCAAAATAGTTACTGTTGTCAAAATAAGTTTAAAGGTGCATATGATTTAATAACAGAAAACCAAAGCAACAATGGTAAAAATCATTAAATAGCATGATGAACAAGTTTTGCTATTGAGCACTCTCAAATTTGCACAGTGTTTTACAAAGAGACAATGTACCCAATTGAAAACTCTGAACATTAGTTTTGACCCAGGTACAATTTGCTGGTCAGTCACACCTCAGCCACTCATTTATGGTTGATGGGTAAGACATGGAACAGAAATTTAACTGCTGAACTCAGAAAACATCTATGACTGATCCATTCCAAACATCTATTAGCCAGTCTCAATCCCCTACTCCCAGACCTTGCTTTGATCTTCGAGTATAACAATAAGACTAAGTTTCTGACAGAGAGCTAAATTAAAATCTTCCCATGCAAATATAGTAAGACACAGAAAGATGAATAGAGGTCACCTTTTCTTTAAACTATGTGAAACAAAGTAGGAAGTATTACTGTCACTAGCTCAGAACTTCACAGTGGATGGTCCTGCCAACCCTAAAATGTTATAATGTTCTTATGATCTTGTGACCAGTTTACAAATGGGAAGAACATCTTGTAGTTTGGCCCATTAGTGAACCAAGGCAAAGAAACAGATGCAGGAATATATAATATGTAAGGTGAATAAAGATATGACTGGTCAATATTTAGAGTTTAATTAATGTGAATGTTTTTGGTAAAGGATAAATGTGAGACTTAACACTACATGTAAGTAATGTGGTGGAGGACTATGGGTATCTTGGTGGTGGGTGTGGTCAGGATCTTCATCTGAAGAGCTGTGAAGCTGTACCTCTGAATCACACACAGCATTGTAAACTCATGTTACCTCAATAAAAACATGTAATAATATATATTAACATATTTTTAAGGTCAAAGTTTTAACTGTACATACTGAAGTATTTACAATCCATTAGAAATCTAAAAATAATATCTCAAGAGTCATTAGAGAACAAATTCTATTGGTTATAGAAAAATTATAAGAAAAAATTCAGATCACTTCTAGCCCCTTATTAATATATATGTGTATATATAGGTACGTGTATATGTATACGTACACTTTTGCCGTGCATATTTATGAGAATAGTTTTTCTCACAAGAATAAGATGCTGTAAACACTGTTTTGAATTTTTAGAATTCATTCTACAGCCTTTACACAAATATTAGTGACTGCTGCTATTCTAAGTCAAGCATGATGCTGCAGAATCAGTAGGTAAGTGTAAAAAGTAGATGCAATACCTGTCCACTTGTTATATAGAGGATATCGCACACATGTACACAAACACTTATTTGTGGAAAGTTAATGCTATAATTAAAAAATTGGACTAAGTGGTATTAAAGAATCAAATAAGGAATTCAGACAGTTAAGGCAGGGGGTCAGAGAATAGAAAAATCCTACAGGTAACACCCTTACTATGAATAAACATAACTCTACAATACCATTGTTAATGTTGTCTAGTAACCTGAAAATTATATAATGCTTTATATAATATTAATATGTGTTCAGCTTATTCATCTTTGTAAACATACTTTGTGTGTTCATTTGAGCCTCTCCTTAGAGCAAATTATTTATGCTAGAGGATGAAAATTGCCTTACTACAACTTCGAAGTGTGAACAATTATTAACTTTCTTGTTTCTTTATGCTAACTTTCTTATTTTTATCTACCTTTCTTAGAATTGACATGATGTCACTGATTATTATCCTATGACTATATGACATCATATGATTGATATCGTCATAGCTAATCAATGATAATAGCTCAATCACTAGTTTAACTCAGCCCTTTTCAAGTATGAATAGACTCATCTGGGCATTTTTTCTTCTCTTGAACTTTTTAAATCTTCCCTTTCCTTTCCATAGATGGAGCCCGGGAGCAGAGTAGCTTGTGTATCAGAAAAGCTCTATCAAGGAGTGTCCTCATCCTGCAGTTCTCTGGGCACCATCCTACAGTCATGCGTCACCTGCCTGCTGAGTCTGCAGATGATAAAATCCTTGATCCCATCTCTGGGGTGGACCAGTGATAGGTACTGGAGCTTGTCTGCTCACCTCAGCACATCACTGCTCACCCTGAGTCCACCTTGTGGCTGCACCTATGACCATTGCCCACATGACCCTTTGGAAGATGTCCAACTTGAATTCTTAGTTGTGTCCAGAATTCTTCCTTATGCCTATAATAGGCCTGGCTCATTGCCTACTAGTTCAGTCTCTAAAAATCTGATTCTTCTGTTTTAAGCTAATTGTGTTGCCATTTCTACTTCCTGTTGGCAGAAGGAACTCTGCAAGTCTCTTGAGAGGGTAGCTTTTGCCTTCCCTTTCAAAACAACCTTTCTCTTTGATGTTTGAGCCTGAAGGGTGGAAACAAGGACATTCACATTTGACCCTGCTTTCCTTCCCTTTTTCTCTGGCCTCTTCTCCCTAGCCCCAGGAAAGGATACATAATATTGTAGATTTTTCTCTGCTTTATCATCTATTCTGTGGTGAATCCTTCAACTTCTGGCTCATTGAAATGTATAAACTTTTCCTGTTTCTCATTAAAGTCTGGCATTTGAAAATCAAAAGTACTTGCTTTTAGGCTATTAATTCACTGTGACTATAATAACCTCTGTTTTGAAACTTCAAGTCCAGCAATGATTTCCTTGTTCTTGGCAGTACCACACCCTAATTCTACATGGCCATAAACTCCAAAGACCCATTGGATGGGACAACTGCCAAGCAACTCTGAAAAGGGGTTGTTACCTAATGGATTGACATGTTATCTCATAAATGCATCCCTCATACCACTATAGTAGAATTGTTGAGTCAAAGGAAATTTATATCTTACCTATTCCTATAAACTTGGAGGTGTTTTAGTCTAATTGTTTCCATACTAATCTTATTTATGATTCCTTGGAGACTTTTAATACATATCACTAAATTTTCCTCCAGTAGTATATGATGGATTTATATTTAGAAACTAAAATAAATATAAAAATAGGCAATAACATATATCAGTATTCTTAAATATATTTTAATGTTTGCCAAATTGATAAGTAACTAATAGTATTTTATTGCCTCAAACTGCTAAAATATGTGAACAGATTTGACAGACAGTATGGTAGTCATTCATTCATTTGATAAACATGTGAAAGATTCCATATGTGTGTTAGGCAATGGAAACAATTCTCAAGACCTGTCTTTATGACTCATATTCAAGAGGATTACAATTTAGTGGGAAAAAGCTCCTAAAGCCATAATTACCTCTGACCATAAAAAAATTAATAATGAGAGGAATGGGGAATAACATGTTAACTTTTTAAATTGTTAAAATCTAAACTGATATATATATATTTTTTTTATTGAGGGAAAAACTTTATTTGTATAGATGTACTTGTAAAAGGACAACTGAGAAATGTAGGCAGATGACAGAGACTGAAAGCCATCATTTTACGAGTACCGTGACATTAATGACTTGTTAGGATCATCCCTAAGTGCTAGAATTCCTGGATGGAAGCTTGTTGGGAGCAGCATATGGAGAAACTGAGTAAAAGACATTATCTGACTAGATTATCAAATTTAACATCAACCCTGAGAGGGAAAACTGATGTCATGTGCCCTTGATGGTGGCAACCATCATTAGAAAATATCAAACCAAAAGCAAACTCTTGAAAGATATGTAAGCATGTATTTCTGTATCATTCACGGTGTTATAAACCAGTGTTATCTCAGTAAAGAAAAAAATTTAAAAATGGAAAAAAATAGAGAATTTAAATATAGACTCATGTTCATATGACAAATTTATTTACAACAAAAGAGTAAAAATTATACAGTGAGGAAAGGATAGTACAATAAATGATTCTGGGAAAACTGGATAGCCACATGCAAATGAATGAAACTGGTCCCTTATGGTAAGCCATATACAAAAACCAATTCATAATGGATTAATGATTTAAATGAAGACCTGAAGCCATAAAACTCCTAGAAAAAGCATAAAGGTTAAGTTGATGTTCATCTACACAATGATGTTTTGGATTTGATACCAAAGGCAAGACAATAATAGCAAAATAATCAAGTGGAAGTACATCAAAGTAAAAATAGGCAAAGGAAATAGACATTTTTCTAAAGTCAATATACAAATGGGCCAAAAGGTAGATGGAAAAGTGTTCAACATCACTGATATTTAGGTAAATGCAAATCAAGATGACAATAAGACATCAACCTATACCTGTGAGAATGACTATCATAAAAAATACAAGAGGTAATAAGTATTGGCAAGGGTGTGGAGAAAAAAGATGTACACTGATGGCAGGAATGTAAATTGGTACAGTCACTATGGAAGACAATAAGGAGTTCAGTCAAAAAATTAAAAATAGAACTACCGTATGATCCAGTAATTTACTTCACTTCTGTATATAAATCCAAAGGAAATAAAAACAAGATATCAAAGAGATATCTGAATTTTTCATGTACATTGCAACATTATTCACTATAAGTAAGATATGGAAACAACCTAAGTGTCCATATTGGATTAATGGATAAAAAGGAAATATTATACACACACACACATAACTACATTCATCTTTTGCATATACACACAAACTATAGACTATTATTAAACAATGAGAAAGAAGGAAATCCTACAATTTTTAACAACATGAAGGACTTAAGGAAATTTTGCTAAGTGCAATATGTCAAACAGTAAAAGATAAATACTTCATGTTATTGTTTATATGTAAATTTTTTTAATGTGTCAATATCAAACTCATAAAAACTCCAAATAGAAGATTGGTTGCCAGAGGCTGGGTGTGGGGAAAATAGGAAGAAATTAGTAAAACAGTACAGACTTTCAGTTATAAGATGAATACAGCTGGAAGATCTAATGTAAATCATGACCACTACAACTAATAACACTGTTTATAGTTGAAATTTTTTCTTAAGAGAGTGGAACTCTAATGTTTCCACATAGTAAAAAAAAAAAAAAAAAAAGAGAGATATGTGAGGTAACTGATGTGTTAAATAGATGGTGGAAATCTTTTCGCAATGCATATCAAATAACCATGGTGTATGCTGTAAGTACCTTACATTATAGTTTATCAGTTATACATTAATAAAGCTGGGGAGGGAAAAGAATGTGAGGTACCTTGCTACCAATTTGCAGATTTCTCCAGTAACTAGCATTTTTCCCAATGTGAGTAATTTCAGACATTTCTTTCTTTGTAAAACTTATAGGTGAGAATGACTAGGTGAACTCATAAGAATAAAGCTTTAGTGGAAATTGAGCATTAACTAGTTCAAAACACCTGAAACTCGCTTTGTAAAACTCTCAAATGTAGACAGTTTATAAATAAAAGATGTTAGGATACTCCCTTGAGTAACTCAAATTATTTGAGGCTATAACTCAAGTTGTATTTCATGTTGATTTTAGGTACTTTTTAGTCATAGAAGGGAATTCAGAAATCTTTTGCTCCAGTGACAATGCTTGTATAAATCATTCATGTGACTTAAGGTGTTACAACAGAGAAACAGACCCCTGATATAACACATTAAAGTGCCAAGGAAGAGACACTATAGCCAGTGAAAATAATCTAGAAAGAAACCTAAAAATGACCTGTATACACACCATTCACCAGGACTTAAAGCTTTCATGAACATTTCCCTGTGATATCTATGTCTAGTCATTTTGAAGAGTCATTGAGAATTATTTACTCAAAATACATCTGACTTCATACATGAAGTTTTTAAGATGTACTTTCAGATTCATCTTCAAAATGGAGAAACCCAAGACTAAGAAACAATTGTTTGTGCTGATGTCTGTCATTGTTACGTTCAGCCTTAATTTGACATCTTTATAAGTTGACCCTATGACTTACCTGCCCACAGTCTATTTGAAAAAATACAGTTAAATATCTGCAGCCAAGCTGTTTTACTTTTCCATCACCATAATTTCTAGACCATACCTAATGCAAGAATCCTGTGGTAGTGGTGCTGCTGCTACTACAACAACTGCTATGGCTAGTAATAACAATGATGTGTGCCACAACTTCAATTAGTTTTCTTTCCTTTATTTATATATATTGACATTAATTGTGGTCCCCATGGATTTCCCACCATCATTTCACCAGTGCACCATCACCTCAGTCCCTTGTGCTCTTTCTGCCCTCATCTCATTCCTCCCCCCACACAAAGTCTTTCTGATTTGTCCTTGTCTTTTGTTTTTGTTGTGTTGTGTGTGGGGTTTTTTTGGTTATTATTCTTTTCCTTGGTCCCTTATTTGGTTCCCTTATATTCCTCCTAGAAGTGAAACCATCTGGTATTTTTCTTTGCCTTCTGACTTATTTCACTGAGCATAATCCCTTCTAGCTCCATCTATGTTTCTACAAATGACTAATTTATCTTTTTTGATTGCTGAATAGTATTCCATCGTGTATATGTATCAAATCTTCTTGATCTAATCATCTATTTTTGGGCATTTACGTTGTTCAACTAGTTTTTAAAGTATTTATGTAAATAATCTTCAGCATCCCAGTACTCCATAATATAACTGTGATTGATATATAAGAGAATCAAATCTGGAGTTACGTATATTTAACATTCATACTGTTACTTCTCCTCCCACACCAATCAATGGCAGACATACTAATTGTTATTTCCCACTAAGCATAGTTACCCTTCAGAATCTTTCTCAATTTTTCTCAGCTGCTACCTAATTATCACAGTTGACATTAAAGGAAAAACTCTGTTATCTCTGACTTAGAGAGCAACCATCTTTTTACAGATTAAAAATAAGTGCTCACAAAGTGACTGTAGGTTAAACTAGCTGCAGTCAGAAAACACGTCTCATCTTCCCACACTTACTCTTTCTACTACCCAACGTGTAGTTTGCCAGAATGTGCCACCCACATGGCTAATCAAATTCTTGTTTCAAAATTAAAAAGCTCACAATGACTTTTAAATGTCATTATTCAAAAAACTGTTCTAATAAAGAGAACTTGGTCTAATATATTTACTACCTCATCTGGCCACCATTCTTTACACAGGAAGCATAATCAGTTATCCCTGGGGACAGAGGGTGATTTCAGCAGTTGCTGAAATACATGCATTTATAAAGACTGTTAGCATGTTCACATCCTACAAAAATGCACACAATCAATCTCAAAACATCACCAGCCCTTCAAATAGAAGGATCCTCACTCCATGTGAGGGGTAGCTGATCAAAGTCAGCTAAGACTAATAAACATGAAAAAGAAGAGCCAAAGAGAAAGCCAGATGCCAATGAGTACTCCTTATCATTTAAGACAACTTATAATTCTAACCATTCTGCTAAAAACAGACAACAGGGCTGATTGCTATTGTTTTACTGATTAACTATTCTCTGTGCTTTTTCCCAAAAGGCACCCTGGCAAACTTTGCTTAGTAAATATTGACACCTGTAAACCAAGCTGGCTAATGCCGTTGGCTCTCCAGCTATCTTCCCATCTGTTGCCTGAGAATTTTAAGCAACGTATTTTGGGACTCTTGCTCTCTTTCCATTGTAAACTGTAAAAAATGCTACCCAGAAGCTAATCCGAAAGCCACATGGCCCTGGAGGGGCCTGCAGTAAGTAAAGGGAAATGTAGCCTAATATGTAAAATGCGTACCCCACTGGCCTCCTCGGCCACCCCGTCTTTAGTTAACAGCATGCCGGGGTAATCTGCTTAGTTACCAAGTGGGGCTTTTTTCCCTCTTCCCCATGAGATCACCCAGACCACGATCAAAGCCCAAACACACTCTCTGCCAGCTCTATTGTTCCCCAGAGTGGGATTAATGACTAATTATGTCAGGTCACTCATCCAGATGGCCTCTCAGATGTTCCTTTGTCATTGTCTGACCTTCCATATGCCCCTTTGACCTTGAGGTTTATTTCCATGGAAACATGAAGCCTCAGTTTCCTTGCTGAGATTGCCAAGAATTGGCCAAAAGAAGGATATGGGATAATCTACCCACACTTTGTATTCTGCTTCTATCTCATGCCTTGTTAAATCCAATGAATAGATAAAAAATGCTATCTGGTCCCAGCTGAGTGATGACCATGGTCATGATTCTATGTTACATGCTATGTTTTTTAAATTAGCAGACAGCTTTGTACATGGAAACGTGCATTCAATTTGAAGAACATCAATCGCCATAATGTGATCTTTTTATCTCATTAATGTTAAGCAAGGGTAATAGAATGGAATTACAAAATATCACTGTGAAAGGAATACAATTCAGAGAATTATAGATATCCCCCATTAAAGCCTTAGAGATGTTTGGATAAGTCAACTTGTTCGGTTTCATAAATTAAAGATTCTTCACTTACTACCTTTTCTGGAGTTTAAATTCTAGCCTCAGATGTTGATCTTTATCTGAAGAAAGATTTTAAACTAGTTAGTAAAATAGAGAAATTCCTCCAAAACTAATAAATAAGTAAATAAAAATAAGATGCTGACTCATAAGCTCAATTAAATATACTTTATACTTTATACTTTATACTTTAAAGAGACTAAGATAATTCAAATGTCTAAAATGTGGAGTCTAATGCACCTCTCCCGAGTTCATCCAAGAATGAAATGTCTCTCTGCTCTATGCAGAATTCATATAAGCATAGAAGTCTTACAGAAATGCAAGGAGAGTGGAAAGCGCTCACACAGGCCCGCTTTCTCTGGCATGAATTAATCTCTCACCAATGACCAACAAGCACAGATTCCAGCTGAGTTATCAGTTTATTTAAGAAGAAAGAGAGCTAGATGAAAGAAAATATTTTATTCGGTATATTGTTTTTGATGGGCCATTGTGCCTTCTCAATCTAAAAAAGAAGACTTGAGTCCAGGGAAGAACTGCCCCCAGTAGGGCAAGCAATCCCCTGCACGCCCCTCCTCCAGGGACATGAAGGAAGACCCTTATGAAGCAAAGATGGCGCCTTGCTCCCTGCTCACAACGCTATCACTGGTGCTCGGCCCAGTGCCCCCCCCATACCTCAGGTTTGTAAAACCTTGCTAAATGAATGAATTGGGAATGAGCATTAGTGCCAACCACTATGTACCAAAAAGCGTGACCTTTCTCTTCTTTTTTCTTTCAAAATAGAATCAAGAATTGTTTAAAAAGGCATTCTGTATAAGCATGTTAAACCACAAGGAACACAAATTCAACCTACAATAAAGGTCGTTGTTTCATTACATTAAAGTAGAGGCTGTTTTATTTAAAAAAATCACTGTGGATTTTTCAAAAAGTGGGAAAATAAATAGCATTTGAGAATGTGGTCAAAAACCTTCCGCCACACTTCAGCTTTGTAGGCCGTTTCGAACGGGCACCATTTCGTGTGAGATACTGCATCTCGCAGGCAGAGATCCCCTCCTGCTCAGATGGCATTCCGCCGAGATATGGCAAACTGACAATCCCACACTGGGACATGGATGGTAGCAAGTGACCTGTGGACCATAGCAGCTATAAATCTGCTCTCTTCCGGATTACGCACTAACGAAATATAATGGCTTATTATTTCCATTTGCGGAAAACGTATTATTCCTTAGGAATATATCTGCTTAAATATTTTTAAAAACCTCTAAGAAATGCTTTGTCATGCATAAGACTCATCATACAGAATCATTGTAATTAGCAACATAGCCCATATGTCGACATTCTATCTCTGTAGAAATATGACCTCAACATAAATTCAAATGTTCCATTAACTAGACTCATCCTAACATGTCAGACACGTGGCTGGGCTGTTTGTTTTTTCATCTGCAAGTCACAAAAATGTGCCCAGTAAATCCATTTGATAACTATTACTTGAAATAATTCTCCCAGCAGGAGGGACTTAAAATTCTGACATACTGAAACTAAAATTGTCATGATAGTCTGAGAGATTCACTAGTCAGCTAGTGTATCAGAATATGGCATCAAGGGGGAAATTACTGTATCAGGGAACAGGGAAATGAAGATCAGTGTCATCCAAACTCAGCTTGTTAGATTTTTTATAGTCCTTGTAAATTTGCCTTGTTGGGTAATTTTATATCAATGAAAAAAACGTTTAAATGTCTATAATGTACTAGGTCCTAACCTAGTTTCTGAAGATACAATGATAATGACTCAAGTTGCTCAGACTAGTAAGGAGACCGATGATAAATCCAGTTGGCCTTGGGAAAGCATAGGACAACACCCCAGAGGAGGTGGTACCTTGCTTGAGATCTAATATGGGGAAGAATTGAGGTAAAATCTTCACATCAAAGAAATGATTTAGGCCAAATCCTGTGGAAAAAGGTGGACAGGTCAAATTCAGAAATTTGCAAGTCAAAGTGAAGGGCCTGGGTTACAGAAAGGTAAGAGCCTAGAGGCAGGAACTCAAGGGGTTTTCTACTTGCTGCAAGTGTGAAATCCTGGTGCTGTAGCTCATTAGCTAAGTGACTGAGAACATTTTTTTCCTAACCTCATTGAACCTCCACTTCCACATCTATAAAGTAGGCACAGTAACACTCGCCTTGCCTTGCTGGATTGCTGTGTGAATTAAACTAGAAGCAAAACGCCAAGTGTCTGGAAGTTACTTTGTGATGATAGAAAATAAGTAATAGCTTTTATAGGGTATGTTGATAGTTATTCTGAGAGGCATGATTAGCAATGACAGGGAATAACTAATGATACTTAGTTTTTCTGAATTCTTTCACTGCATTTTCATTTTAAACTAGCAGTCTTGCAAGTTATATAATTATTTGGTTATTACTATATTTTATATCATGGTTTACCTATTTAGTACCTCTTGTAGTAGCTATTACAGCTTTATGTGCTATATGCACCTACTATTTACAATTTGTAAATTGTACAATTTGAATTTGTTTGGTGAACTAAGCAGCCCACATGCAGATAAAGTATGAATTGTAGGTCCATTCCTAGAAGTTTATTGATAGTTAAATATATAAGTAAATATTTATTCCTTCACTCATTCAACGTGTATTTATAGAGTACCCATTTGTGTCAGATATTGCCACAGACCGCCCTATTCACCCTCAATCCCTAACTTTTTTTTATTTTAACCAAAGCTGGTAGGATTTGTTTTTACTTTGTTTTGCTTTTCATTAATGCTGTGGTTGCAAGGAAAGATCAGCTTGTGAATTTTGCCAGTGTGCCATTGTTAGGAAGTCACAAATGCATCCCTAATCTTGGTTGTTCAAAAGAAAAACGAGAAAAAATGAAAAAATGTCTCCCCAGGGTGCTATCACATGGAGTCCAATGGCATGAGAAACCATGAGTGGGATAACCCATGATAACTCAGCCAGTGGGCCCTCCTAGTGCACAGCTTATGGACTGTCAGGGTTTCATCTGCACTTTAGATTCTTTAAACTTGCTCTGTGAGAAACTCAGAACATAGCTCAGAGTAATCATTTAATGAACTGACTGTCCAAAGGGTGAAGACAAGAATAGAACACTGTGACATGTATGTTTCATTCCACTTTAGAATGGAGATGTTATTCTTGAGCAAGAAAGCTGTTTTCTAGATTTAATAACAGCTTATTAAAAACATTCATATCAGTAAGGTAAAATGTATATAAGTAAATACTAATTTAATAATGAATATGGAGTAAACTGAAGGTTAAAAAATAATGTGGAGTAAACTGAATGATTTTGTCTGATGTATAAGCTAAAGAAAATATACCTGTTGATGAGGTATCACCTTTATTAGTTTGTTTGCCCATCTTTAACAGCAGGCATAACTTGCAACTCTTGTTGGCTTCACAGACTCTTATTTGATCTGTTCTCTAATCTAAATAAACAGATTAACTTGTATTTAAGAGAAGAGGAGATGTAGAAACATCAGAGAGCATCATTCAAAAGTAAGCTTTAAAAATACAAATGGGATAGTTCCTTTATGAAAACATTTTCATTCATAGCTTTGGTAGAAGCCAAGTGTGAAAATGCCTAAAATTCAGTATGATGAGTTTCTTGCTGCGGTATATGTAATGAATTTAGTGATTTATTATTTTTCTAACACAATTTCCAGACATGCAATAAATCCCCTGTAGGCTGGATTTCTGTTTAAAAAGTTTGCCTTTTGACAGAGAAGCAACTAGAACTACTGCTGAGTAATTCCTTTTGAAGTTCTTAGTTTTCAGAATATCAGGTTTGATTAGTGAAAGATAAATGCCATGTTTTAATGGTAAATTTTGTGAAATATAAATGTTTATTAGTAAAGAAAAAGTGAATGAATGGTTGTTAGTTAAAGCCTCATGAAGAAAAAAAGTGAATGAATTTAGTATTCTACACCCCAGAGAGAGGTAAAACATGATTAGCATTAGCATGTTTGGCACAAACAGCTTGATAAATCCCTCTAGTCAGGGCTATAGGAAAAACAACACCAACAACAACGTAGAATGAAAAAAAGTGAAATTTTAAAGGGAAGGAATTTTTAAGCTAGGCAAAATTGGCTATTTGGCAAATTCATTGGTTATCACATCCTTCAATTAAATATATAAAATGAAGATAATTATTTTATTTCAGGAATTTTATCACCAGGAAATTTCAATTCTTTGTAAGACAAGGTAAACAAATGTGTTATAATTTAAAATATGCTTATGAAAGAATAGCCCTTTCCCTGCCACCTCCCTGTCCTCTCTCCTTAAGTCACATCTGCTTTTCTTAGTAAAAAAATAAGCCTGCGGAACAGAGGAGTTACATTCCTTCTTGTCTGGTGCATCATCAACCAAACCTGTCAGCCACATTCCTCATGCAGAATCTTCATTTTGCATGATGATTCTAAGAGGCAGAAAGCACAGCTTGGCTGACTGATCCCAGGTGGAGTCTGAAGTGCTGACAGCAAGAGAACTAATGTTTAGATTTATAAACTGAGTGAAGTTGATGTGGAAATCATTGCAAATGAATAAATATAGAGACTTGCATTACCATTTTTATCAACTCACTTTGCTCACTATAACCCTTTCTATGTAATTACTTGCAATGAATGTGAGTTGTACCTACAGCAGACATATGTACCTACAACTGCCACATATGTATGAAATATGTGGTCTCTCCACGGGAAAGAAACACACCAATTTATTCAGCAGATTGCAAATACAAAAGGCAAGCGAGCATCCTATATAATGGAGTAGGAAGAGTTTGTGGCTTGTATAATTCATATCCTTAAATGAGTCAAGGAGTATTCATACCCAGGATTGAAGATAGAGCTGGTATTTTATTGATGGCATTATATAAATATTAAAATGTATATATTTTATGTACTAAAATGGAAGAGAAATAAAAATTAAATCAAGAAAAAAATGGGCTGTTGGTACAGCAGTCTTTCATATTGACTAGAATATACGTTAGACTGAGCTACTGAATCTACATTGATATATTATTAAAAGTGGATTTATTTGAGCAAAACTTTGGATTTGATATTGATAGGTTTTATCTACTGAGGACTATCAATTTTATTACTTACATTTTTGTTTCAATGAATTTATAAATATTTTATACTTACCTAATTTTTTATGAATGTTTTTGTACTTTTTCTGCCTGAATAAATGCACTGGTGGAGAGATTTTACATTTCCCCCTATCATTTCTAAATACATATGTAAATGCAATGTAAAAAGTCAATTTTCCTAGTGCACTGAAAATATTAAAGAGAAATATTAATAATGTTTTAAATATAAAACCCCATAGCTTCACTAGGATGACATGAGGTTTTAGAGATAGATAAGCATGCATCCATGAAGTAGTATGCTTTTTCCTGACACATTATTAAAGAGTCTCAATACTTCATGGAAGGTATAAACAAAGTTCATAGCTGTTCCTATGTGAACTAATCCTGCCTCTCTCTCAGACCACCCTCTCAAGACCCTTTCATCCTTCACTTGTACAACCATTAGGGCTTTGGATGATCCCCTCCTTGGGAATGCTCCTCCCACCTACCACCAGACTTCCCTACTCTGGATGATGGTCCCACATCTTTCAAATACCAGCGGAGAGTCCTTTTCTTGGAAAGGCCTCCTGGACTCTCACTCCCTGTGTGTGCAGGCTCGGTGGATTCTCCATCACACTGTCTTATAGCACACTGTGTTTCTTTTTCTCCCGAAGCTAATCACATTTGGTTATTATCTGTCTTTAAAAAAAAAAAAAGATTTATTTATTTACGCATACAAGAACTAGGGTGCAGGCCAAAGGTGTGGGGAAAGGATTCACTAGAGACAGAGTAGGGAACAGAACAGGCAGATCCACCGAAATACACTGCTGTGGGGAGCAGCAAGTGAGACAGGAGAGGTCTGCTGCTCCATGTGGGTCAGCTCTCTGGCCTGGGATCAAACTCATGCTGCAGTGGCTGTGGATTGCTTTATAGTGTGGCAACCCAACCCCTTGCGCCACTAGGGAGGCCCCTATTATCTGTCTTTTAAATCACTCCTGTCTTGTTCATTGCTATGTTCCCAGAGCAAGCATTCGATAAATACATATTGATTAAATGAATGAAAAACCAAGATGCTTTAACTACCTGGCAAAAATATTTACAGGTTGCATTAAATAAACTTTCACATTTCTAAATTATTTCTCTTTCTCTGTATTAACTATATTCTGCTTAAATACTAAAATAGTGTTCAACAGTTGGAATTAATTAATGCCTAAAAAAAACCCCAAACATATTTAGTTGATAAATCTGAGATAGGAGTTTGGGAATTGCCTCCAATTAATCTTGAAACTCAATTAAAAATGTATAATCTGGCACTCTTTCATGGGAAAAATACTTAAAGGCTAGGATGAAAAAGGCATTTCTTTGGCAAAAAGGAGGCATCACAATATATAAAAGACAAATTAAAGGTATTATATATTAAAAAACTAGGGAAACATTAGATGTACAGTAGATGTACAATAGCGTGTGATGAGGATTGGAAGTCAGTTTCCATTTGTTTTATCTTTAACAGAGAAAACAGATAACTGACACTAACATGACCTATAACCCAGCATTTCCTCTTCAGATTGCACCTTAGGAAAACTTCAGCACAGTGTACCAGGAGACATATACAGAAATGTTCAGAATACCAATGTTTAGATTAGTAAAAGGAAAAAAAAAATACTAGAAACTTTCTATATGTCCATCAACAGAAGAATGGATAAACATGTTGTGGTATAGTCATAGAGTGGACTAGTATACATTAGTGAAAATAAACAGAACCATAAATACTCATGTTGAGAAGAATGAATTTCAGAGTCATAATCATAAGTGAGAAAAGAAAATTTCAGAATATATATACCATTTCAAGTATAAAAAAAGAAAAAATACATTGGGCTTAGGATTATATACATAAATATAGAAAAGGAAGAGCGTACTCTTAAAAGTTAGCTTAGTGTTACCTCCTTAGTGATACATAGGATTCAAGGGAGGTAGGAAGATTGTTTAAACAATATTGTTATTGTTCTATTTCATAACTTGAATGGTTAGTTGACATTCGCTTCCCTATTATGTTTATATCACATATTTCCTTTTGAGTGTATCAAATACTTCATACTTTTAAAATGAGGATAGAACTCAAATAACCCTGGTGTGTAAAGAGTAGACCCAAAGTCTCTATCATAAAATATATGTATTTAAAAAATAAATCAAAATATAAGAGTATAGAATGATTTGAATAGCCAGTAAAAAACTGATATACAAAACTTCAAGTATCATATGCTTGAATAAAATGGTCTTTATTCATGATCACTCAATAGTATTCATAAGATAGTGAAACTCTTGCTCCCTAAATATAAATAGGCATCAAACAAATAATTTGGAACCGACCAATGGCATGCCTGTTTTCATTGTAATTTTTTATTGTGATAATATTGGCTTAAAACACTATATGTGATTTAAAGTATAAGATCACATCTCTTCAGATGTATGTTACACACCACACCCACAACCGAAGTACCCATAATCCTCCTCCACGGTTCGTTAGACCCCCTCTCCCTGTCTTTTGCGTTCCACTTTCACCCTTCTCCTCCAGGAGTCTCAACTCTACAGTTGGATTTCCATAGTTTTTTTGGTTACGTTTTGGTCTATATCTTTGTTTTGTTTATATATTCTACATATTGGTGAAGTCATCTGGATTTGATTTTCTCCTTCTGCTTTATTTCAGTTAACATAATCTCCTCCAGCTCCATCCCTATTATTGCATATGGCAAGATTCATTTTTTTTTTACAGGTGAGTATTGATCCATTCTGTATATGTACCACTTCTTAATTTCTTTAGCACCTAGGCTATATAACATGGCTGTATAAGACATAGTTTTGAGTAAAGGCAGTCTGTAGCAGAGCCAGTAATATAATCACTCAATAAATATCTGCTGAGTGAAGTTTAAAACTGAAAGTTGCAAATCTTTTTACTGTGACCCTCCCCAGTGAAATAGAGGAAGCTTCTAGCAGGCAGAGTCCACTTGTGTGAACTGTCCACCTCAATCTGGAAAGTCATCTGAGCACAGTACCACTAGTTTAACTCCTTTTTCATCATTCTCTTCACACTTCAAGGAAGCCAATGGCAGTACAAGAGTGAAAAATAATTTCTTCCAGTCTGAGCTTCTAAATGAAGGAGAAAAAACGCAACATGCAGTTTGGCAGGTAATGGCTTCCTTCTTTTCCCAAAAGGTAGGGAGATGTGTAAATGTCATAGATTTTTCTGTCAGTCATCCCATAATTACTATTTTTTCAGTTGTGGCAAACTATGTACAATGAACATTTTAACCATCTGAAAGTGTACAGTTCAATGGCATTAAGTACGTTCACACATTTTGCACAATTAACACCATCCATTCCAGAACTTTTTCCCATTTCCAAACTGAAACTACCAGTTAAATAGTAATTCCCCATTTCTATCTCTCCCCAGCCCCTGACACCACCATTTTCCTTTCTGTTTCTTGGAACTTAGCTACTCTAGCTACCTTATGTAAGTAAAATTCTATGATATTCATCCTTTTGTGACTATCTTATTTCACTTAGAAAGAAAGTATTCCAAGTTCATCCATGCTATACAATGTGACAGGATTTCTTTTTTAAGGCAGAATAATATTTTGTTTTATTATATACCACTTTTTGCATCAGTTGAGACACTTGGGTTGCTTATATCTTTTGGTTATTGTGAATAATGCTGTTATAAACGTAGGTGTCTAAATATTTCTTCAAATCCCCACCTACAATTCTTTTGAGTATAGACTCAGAGGTCAAATTGCAGGTCATGTGTAAACCTACTTTTAATTTTTTGAGGAATCATCATATTGTTTTCCATAGTGGTTATACCATTTTACATGCCCACCAGAATTTTACAAGGCTTCCAATTTCTCCGCATCCTTGTTATCTTTTTGGGTATTTTAAAATGCTGTTCAGCTTAAAAGGTATGAAAATCACTAACAAGTATTTTGCATGAGGTTTTTTTAATTTAATTTTTCTTAATTTAAGTATTATTTTCAGATGTGCATCATGACAATTCAACATTTGTATACATTGTGAAGTGTTCTATAAAGTTTTCTTATCAGAACCATTTCCCTTCTTGTAAGACACATCACTCATGCCTGTTCCAGCACCCCTGCCTTTTCATCTTGCCTAATCATCAGTCCAGGGTAAGACCTGAGCTATCTACTGGAACCAAGTCACAGTCGAAGCCACTAGATCTTTCACGGACAGAGTCTTAAGTCTGGAGAAGATGGATCCTCTTTGGAGGAAAGTCGGTAAAACATGCCTTTTGTTCCCACACAGATGAGGACGATATAAGGTTTGAAAAGCCAAAGAAAACAGATTCTAAAACAGTGTAATCTTCAAACTGACAGTATCACATTTATCATTATTAATTCTCATTAAATGTAACATGGAAGGAGGTCAAGTAAGACAGCTTAGAAATCAAACATTATTTTAAAAGAAACTATTGATTAGAGTGTGTGTGTGCATGTGTACGCTTTAGAGGATGTTCAAGGTGAAAAAAACTTCTAAACTTATCAAAATTGTTTATACATTTGTTTTCTTTCCCAAATGACATAGTCACAAATTCCCAAGTGAATTACTGAGCATTGGCAAATTTTTCTGACTGTTATCATCTTCTCAATTCTTCCTGCAAACCAAAATATTACAAAATCAGGCACAGTGACAAGAAAGAAGCTTGCCCTCCAATGTGTTCATGTTAAATAATAATCGTTATCATTCAGAGCCATAGAGCTGGCTCTTTCTAAAGAAATATTTATGACATAATTACTTAAGTCTTCAAATTACTAACACACCAGAAGGAGAATAGAACAGTATCAGAGGCCCTAACCAGAAACGCTGCGGTAAGAGGTTTATAGCATTGGTGATGCCTGTCTTGCATTTATGACATGTGAAGTATCCTTAAACTGTTCTAAGATTTTTGGTGAACATGGAGATTAATTACATGGGCTTTTACTGCTGGCTCAAAATATGTTGCTCCTTACCATGGACGTAATCATTGATGACTGAAAGAATTAATTTTGTAGCCTAGACTCATAAATCATTACACCGTATGCCACTGTGATTTAGCTTGTGTCAGGTCCCACAGATTTGTCACTTTTCTGTAAAATCTCACTCCATGGTGAAATATTGCTTGAGAATCTTCCAACCACAAATGTGGTGATGTCATAATGTACTGCCATATTTAAAGACAATTAAGTTCTTTCACTGTATACTGCTAACTTCCTATACATTATGCTTTGATAAGTACAAAGTATTTAAAATTATTGAAGAGGGCTTTTCACATGAGGTAAGGAAGGAATGGGTTTGAGAGGACTGTTATCATTGCATATCAGTAGTATTATTCAAGCAGAACAGTTCTCATAAAAAATGTTATTAGATATTCTTGATGGTAGTGTACTTGGGTATAGAAACTAATGAATGAGGTGGAAAAATTGAAACCAACCAAAAGTGCATCAAGTGGAATAATTGGCTTACAGCCACTAGTGTCCAAACACACAGCCTGAGGGTAGTAGACCTTTCAGCCTCAGGGAAACCAACCTTGGGTCATCTTCATGTCCCCAGTTGACAGCGTTCCACCAGATATTATATTTCCTACTGCTCTTCTGTGATGCTGATTGACAGCCTCTTTGCCCTGGGCCCCAGACACTGCAGGCAGGCTTGCTGTTTTGTCAGCTGCTGCCTACCCGGGTTTGGTTGGACCGAAGCCTGTAAGGGGACTGAAGTCTCCACACCACAGGAGCCCACCCCAGCTTGCCTCACCACAGCTCTGTCTGCCACTCTGCCTCCAGGTCAGCGGAGACCTTTCTAGTCTGCAAATAACACTGGAGAATTCAGACTAATCAGTTCAGCTTCCCTGAGGCAAAGGGGGGAAAAGGGTTTTTAAAAGGAAAAAGATGAAGAGAGAAAGTGAGCAAAGGCTTGCCTGGTTTCCACTTAGGGACTCAGACAAGCACAAGCAATTGAATAAATGGTTCACCTAAAAGTCATGGTGAAAGGTAGGAGAAAAGCTATGCTTTGTGGCATTTTGCTCTTGTAAAGTTGCTTATAAAATCATCTAATAGGAACAAGTTCTAAAGAATTAGGAAATGGAAGATACTTTAATTCCTCCATGTCCTATGACATGTAATTTCCTCTTTTCTATCTCATTAATTTTTAAATGAATTTTTCAGTTACAATCCTTCAGTCCTATACACACATACACACACATTCACATGCACAGATGTATGTCATTATTTACCAATTCTGTTATTGAAAAAATTAAAATAATTGGTTGCCTTAAAACAAAAATAGCAAAAATGGAAGCTGGGAAGATAAATGATCTTGATAAAGATCAAGCAATTATTAGTTTCTATTATTAAGAGCTTTGAATATACAAACTAAAGATCCATTTACCAAAATTTTGTAGAAAAAAATGACTATTCTGGTATTTTTGGTATTTTCCTCTTTGGTAATTACCTGAGTTTTCCAGGTTAATTTATCTGGATTTCCCAAGTCCTCTTTCTCATGAGTGATATCTACTTGGAAATAAGGTATCCCAGTGCAACTTCATGCTAATTGTAATTTAATTTGAATTTCACTTAATAAAGCATTGTCTTTGGTGAATGGAGAAATCTTCAAGGAAATAATACTTTCAGGTCTTGATTTGTATAACTAACCCCTTGCACTTGGAGGGTCATTAGATCTCAGTAGTTTGTAATGCAATCAGAGTCCGCATTCTGTTCTGTAGGGCTGCTCGGTAATTTGCTTGTTAATATATTAGCACACAGCATTGATCAAATGGCTAATCCAATCACACGCTTGTTATTGATCTCTTATTGATTACTCAGTCTGGTGATCACTTTTGTTAGGTTCAGTCAATAGCAGATGCCAAGTAGCCTTTTACACACCTAATTAGCTTATGAAATAAACCAAACATTTTGCTTGGCCCCGAAGACAAAGATCAATGGAAAGCCTTGGGACTGAATTCAGATGATTTTTTCATCAACTTTTCTTCTTCTCTTCGGCAGCCACTCAAGTTCACATTAACACCCTCCCTCTGGTTTGAGGACATCTGAAAAGCAGCTGCCATGTCTGAGACAATGAAGCAGCTGGAAGCCATAAATCACAAGGTGAGGGATTCTGGGGTGCACATTGGCATGTGGTCTGTCAGACCAGAAAAATAGAGACATAAAAGAGCCAAAGGTCAGAGGTACGTAGAGTTTAGAAACCTGAACTTGTGCTATATTTCACACAAGGAAACCTTGGCATTGGTGGTTTTTTTCTAAATGTTCTTTAACATTACCTGGCTGATAAAGCACTCGATTAGCTCTTTACTCATCTGAAGGCGCCTACTCTAGCTCCCAGCCATTCATCTTGCTACAATTAATTTGATCATGTGCCTCCATACCTTCATCTGGAAAACTTGTCCCTCCAAGAGAACTGGGCTATATAACAACTTTGCAGCTGCCTCAAGAATCTCTGACCCTTCCAAAACCACTTATGCTACTTTTAACTTTAGAATGGACACAATATTTGGGATAATTTGACTGATGCTTGTCACATGATTTAAAAGCAGTATTCACTTTTATGAGTCCAATCCTATATATCCCCCTTTCCCTACTCCCCAGTATGGACCTCATCAAAGAGACATTCGCTCATGACCACACAGAACTGTTTACTCATGATAGCAAAAAGTAGAATGGCTCCTGGAAACTACTGGCAGTTATGCCATTGATTTTCCTGAGCATTGTGTGATAATTACTTCTAATGATGGGGAGTTCCAAGTTCTAGAACACACCAGGATAATGCAGTATAACCACTCTCTACTGGCAAAGTGAGGTGTAGAACTGAAGCATGATTCTAAAATCAATCCCACCAAGTGTCCCCAATTTGTCCTTGTCTTTTCATTTTTGGTTTTTGTGTCTTTATTGTTATTATTATTATTATTGTTCTTATTCCTTTTCTTGATCCTTATTTGGAGGGAAGAGGGTGAGGGTTGAGGGCAGACGGGAGCATGCGGGATTGAGGTGATGGTGCACTGGTGATATGGTGATGGGGAATACATGGAGATTACAATTGATGTCAAATATATATAAATTTTTAAAAAATGTTAAAAAATAAAATAAAATCAATCCCAGAAAAAATTTCTGTTTGAACCACCAATTTTTAAATAATTAACCAAATGCCTTCAATTTGAAAAAAGAAAAGCAGATTCCCAGAAACCACAGTTGTCTTACATACATGTAGGAAATTTTCCTGAGGCTTTGGGATACCAATAGTTTCATGACAAAAAGCAATCAATCAATTAAACCCATTGATAGGGTAGGGACTAACTTATTTTAAGGGCATATAGACAGAAGTAATCTTTCTCTAGGAGTAATCTAGACGATTTTACTAACTTTTCACCTTGCCTTGGAGATAAGGTCTATAAATACAATAAAAATTCAGATGATTGTTGAAAAAGCTACTTGTTTTTAAAGAACATTTAAATTTTTACTCTTCACAGGCTAAAGTAGTTTTAGTTGAATACTGATTTTTTTGGTTGCTTTCAAATTAAGCAAAAAGAGTTATCAAAATCAATGGTATAACCCATCACATAGAATTATTACCTCACATTTCAGAGTATGTTCTTTTATTTTCTTTTGTAGAATCAATTTATTTATTTGTAAATTAAATTGAGATACAGATAAAAGTCACATGACTTAGCAAAGTTGAAATAAAATATAGACGGTTACTTTTGATAGAATGATGGAATCAAGACTATCTCCTTCCCCAAACATGCAAAACTGATCTGAAGCAAAATTGAAATTTGTGATTTAGTAACTGTGGCTCCTATACTCCTTTTCTGTATTTTATTCCTCTCGTGGCTTCTCACCCCCTGGTATTTGTGTCTTTCTGTAAGGAACAGGGGACTAGACAATGTTGCTAAAGACCTAAAGCTAGGCTAGTTGGGATGAAATCCCCAAGCTGTAATTTACTCTACTGTTTCCTGTGACCTTGGGGTAAAGTAACTTCTCTACCTCTGTTTCATCCTCTCTAGGCAGGGGATAATTATAGAATCTACATCATAAAGTTTTACAAGAATTAAATGAGTTAAAATATGTAAAAAGCCTTAGGACAGTGCCTGGCATACAGCAAACACTCTCAGAGTGCAGACCAATTGTAATGACATTGCTATCTGCCTTAAAGTGATCCCTTCTCAATAGATCCTCAACCCCTCAGGTTACCCACCTCACTGCCTTAAGTGGATCTGCCCTACCAAAAGAGTTTTGAACTGTCTGACAGGTTTATCTCAAAAACTTGGACTACTAAGCAATAATAAATACATACATACATACATACATACATGCATGCATGCATAAATAATCTCATGTCATTTGTAGCAACATGGATGAAGCTGAAAGAGATAAATGGCCAACCTCTCTAGAGATATTGTTGGGAGTGAAGACAAAGTACTAGCTGTAAGAAAATGGTGGATTTCCCCTCCAAAAATAGTCTTACAATAATGTTGGTTATGTTGCTGTACTCTGTTCAAACTGGAGCAACCATGTGGAAAAAATACTCTATGAACTTGCCACTCAGCTATTACATGTTAAATGAGCCATGGTGTTTTTGTACCTAGCTTCTTCCACACTGAAATCAAAATGGGCATAAGCCAGTCAGATCTAAATGTTAGTCTTGTTAGCACTTTAATTTTAATCAGTGCAGGTAAGGGGCATAAATTGTATAAAAATTCTTCTGTAGTGATCTGTAAAAGTAGGACCAAACATAATTTGGGTGGAATTGTACAGTTATAATGCACCTGAAAGATTGGCTTCTGATGCCTTTTTCCCCCCTGTGCTATACATCTATGATTTTGTCATTTTGTTTTTGTTTTTCTAGCCTTTCGTTCACTGCACTCCTGAATTCAAACTAGAAAGAAGCATATGTACCATCTTTAACAACTATTTGCAACACCTAGAACTAGCCATAAGTAAATTTATAAGAGTATTTCAACTTGTAAAATCACAGGCTGCCTATGACTGGAAACAATTGCTGATCCTTTGGTAAATGGCATATTATTTTCCTCACATGTAAGTAACATTTCCATAGGTTACAAGTTCCTGGAGTATAAGTGTTAGGGGGAAAGGTAGTCCTGAATGGGTTACACAGATAGGTTTATGGACTCCAACCCCCACTCCAGACCACCAGTGTTCCAGAACCACAAATCCGATAATATGATTATCGAAGAGTGGATCACTGAGACCTGAGGGTGGAGTTAAGCAGCCAGGCTGGCTATAAAACCAAAGAGGTGAGCTGTATGTTCTCTTCCTTTGGAGCCATCTCACTTGATTCAGAGCCAGCTCTCAATGTGCCATTGCCTTCCAGCTCAGAAGATCTGATAGGATATTTATGGATTTGTATCCCTCTCTTCTCCTTGTGTTATTTCTACTTTATTCCCCTTCTTTGGTAAAATAAAACCCTTTAATAATTATTGTCATGTGGACCTGAATTTGGGACTTATAAAAGTCTTCTGAGCATGCAGGTGAGGACCCAGTCAGGGAAACCCATTTTATGTTAGGGTTGCCCTGTAACATAAGTAGTGCAGTTTTGTTTAAGAATATCAACAAGCTTATCAGAGCTAGCAAGATTATCAACACCTGGTTTCTGATTTGATAATGAAATATAATGTGGGTTCTCAATCATTCTTTTAAATATAAAATAGATAGGCTTTCTTGTTGTTTCCAAATTGGAGTTAGATTTTTTGGAAATAGAACTACTGAAAAATTTTAACTAATATGGTTAGTCATAAATTTAGCCAATCGCTTAAATACACTCCAAGAAATCATTAGCCCTGAAAAGAGCGTACATTTTAAAAACACAAGTAAACATACTTGTAACCTCAATGCTAAAAGTTATTACATTTTATATAATTCTTCTATAATGACATAATTTGGAGATGTGAATTATGTATAAATTATATGTATACATATAAATATATGTATCTAGCATACTTAAGGATAATTGTAGCATTGAAGAAAATATGATTAAGACTATAAAACATACATAATATACCGGTTGTCAAGTGTAACTCAAATCACTTTTTAAAAATTGACTATATCTTTCTCCTCCATATATAAGTGAAAAGTAAATCACAAGACCTGTATGTATGTTAACAATTATAAGATACTTTAAAAGCATTTGTTTGGGGGGGGGGGAAGAGAAGTAACTTGCTTTCATTTTATTTTATTATTAATGTATGACATTTAAATATTTAAAATAAAGAATCTTAAACTATTAATAAAATGTGAAGAAATAATCATTAAAATGCTAAAGACTAAATGTAAAATATATTTGTTGATTTTAGTAAATCCAGCATTGTAAGGAATACACGACTGTGTGTTTATAAAGATTAAAGTCAACACTTCCAATGCATTAAAAACTGACTTTTAAGTGAGCAAAACATAAATTTGATGTTTATATGAACCAACCGTTTGATCAAATTGTGCACCTCTTCCACTCAGGATATCCAAAGACATTTTCTAAATGAGCTTATCCTGATGACTGCTTCATGAACTGTAACTTGTTTCAGTCCTTTTCAGGGCTAATGATTCCTTTGAGTGTATTTAAGTGATTGTTCAAATTTATTTACTAATTTATTAAATTTACTAAATTATACTCACCTAGAATATGCTAACTAACAGGGAGCTAACCAGAAAATTCTAGGTTCCTGCTGTGGTACTATATTTCAAATGTACTTTCAATTTTTAAGAAAGAAATAAAGTTTATAAGTCAGTTTATAAACACACTTTGATCTATCTATAGGGTTTGCTTTTAAAGAGCACACATTTTAACCAAGAAGATGACACACAACATCAGGTTTGCCAGACCAAAAGTTCATGAAAGTGACACATGATCTGGTGGCACTTTCTGGAAAAGTGATTTGGCGTGAGGTTGAAGTGTTTATTGTAGGGACCTTGGAAGGTGACCTTTGTATATCAACCTTCCCATAGAAGGGATGCCCAGAGAGAGACCAGAGCTAACAAATAGGCCTTTTCTTATTTCCCTTTGTCATGCGCATCTAGGGGAAGGAAGAGAGAGAAGGAGGGAAGGAGGGAGCCACAAACCAAGAGTCTAATTAGGTGTGAACTTCTGTTATCAGTCATTTCACCTTGGAAGTTCATTATAGCAGATTATTAAGGATTTTCAAATCCAAGTAGGAATTTTGATACTCATATTCCTGAGTCAACCAACTCTTCTGTCTTAGATTTACTTCTGCATCCCTCCAAAGATAGTGAAGTTATTTCTACTCTCTAAGAAATTACTATTATCTCTATTAAAGTATACAAAATGTTATGCAGACCCCAAGTCAGAGTTAGCTAGGGACAATAGTTTTTCTTGGGCTACAACTAAACTCCCTTTTCAAAACAGAGACAAATGTCAAGAAAACAACTTGATTTATGTGGTATTTACCCAAAAGAAAACAATTTTCTAAGTCTATGTTGAGGTCAGTAAGCACTAAAAGTAAAAGAAGGTAGATTAATGACAGTTAATATGTGCTAAGATCTGAATATGAATTAACTTAATTTTCACAACATCTCTTTGAACTATTCTTACAGATGATAAAACTGAGGCTCGAGAAGATAACGTCTGTCCAACATCACACAGAGTCTAAAGAAGCTGGAATTGAACTCAAGTAAGGACTCAAAGACGACGAGTGGAGGAGCCACTCACTGTCAGTTTGCACAATTTATTGTCTGCAGCACCTGTACAGGACTGGACTGCCCCTCACCTTCAACAATTGGGTCACAATCCATGTTATACTTACAAGTCTTTTTAAAAATAACATGGCTCCAAGACTTAACCAAAAGAACTTTTGCAGTAAATAAATCAGAATGCTAGCTTAATTAGAAGGCCCAGTTTCCCAGCCATTCCTACTAAATGACACTTTGCTGCTAAAGAACTCAACAGAACAACATACTAATCACAAACTGGGATGAAAGAAAGCTCAACGAATTGCATTACTTTAAAAGTTGTTAGTGAAAAGTTTCAGGAGACAGAGTATAATTACCTTAGCTAAAATTTAACAGCCACATAGCATTCTCCTGCACAAAAGAAGACAAAATGCCTTGTCAATACAAATGCTGATAACTACAGATGAAAGAAAATACCACTGGCATCCTTCAGCACTGAACGTGGACATTAGTTCTATGCCAGATTTAGAAAGAAGAGGTCACTGGGGCAGCCCCTTTTGATACCTTTGTTACATAGCAGTCACTATTATAAAATCAAATGCAGCTGAAATCAGGGCATACAACAATTTTCCCTTTCTGAGACCCAAGAGTAAAGACTGCTATCCCTGACCTCCCTGGTGGTTAAAGGGGGTAAAGTCTTAGTGCTATCAAACAATCACCAGCCACTGGGGCATGAGTTTGATCCCTGGCCAGGGAACTAACCCACATGGTGTAGCAGACCTCTTGTCTCGCTTCCTGCTCCCCTCAGTAGTGTATTTGAATAATACACCTGTTCTGCTCCCCACTCTGTTCCTGGTAAATACCTTCCACCCTCCCCCTCCTGCACCTCTGGCTTATACCCCAGTTTTTGTATGCATAAATAAAGTTTAAAAATGAAATCTTTATGAAGATGGCTTTCCATTTGGGAATGGGACAAAGGGAAGGGGATGAGAAAACCAGAGAGGGATCACACTATTACAGTTTTTCATATTTTAAATAAAATCTCTGCCCCATTAACCACAGCTGTTCCATTTTGGACAAGACAAAGTACTAGAAAGTTGACTCTTGCACAGTAATAAGATGCATGCACAGTCAAGCAGGGCGTTTGCAGCATCCACAAGGTGGGGTTTGTCTGGGAGGGCTAAGCATGGGTCCCACTTCTTCCCAGTGTGCTACCCTGACTCCAGAAAGCCCCTGAGGGACCATCAGCATGGTTTGGCTGACTAACAACCAACATAGGGTAAATTTCATGCTTGCTTGAACCTAATACCTTTTTGTTTCTATTGCATTTTTGTATTTACAAAGAGACTTGTGCAAAAAAAACTAGAGTAATTTCAAAGTGTTTTGTTTTTGTTTTTGTTTTTTTTTTTTTGGTTGGGGAGCTGGGTTTGATTACTATTTTTCAGGGAATAATAAAACCAAAGACACAAGCCTTGGATTCATTCTGGGTAATTTCAGAAGAAAACTAGTCCTTTTTGGAAATTTATGCTCCTAACAGAGCCAGTTGTAGTGCCAGTGACTTGGATTTGCAGTACACATTAGTAGGAGGCATGCCTGAGGTCATGTCATATTCCTGCTAGTTATTAATTATCTAACCTAATTTTTGTATTTTTTTGTTTCTCTATCTTTCAAAGGGCATAATGAGAGTGAATTATCCTCACAGAAAGAGAGATAATTGAGATAAATGATAGAAGGCACTTTCCACAGTGCCTTCTAGATAGTCAGTGTTCAATAAGTGCATTGTTGCTGTAATTGTTTTATAAGATTTGAGGTTTAGTTGAACTTCATTAAGGTTCTCAAAGATTCTTTCTCTCTCCCTCTCCTTTCTTTGTTTTCTGTCACTTTCACCGATTGCACTGCTATTCTCTACCACCATATTTAGTATTTGACAACACTGATTTCAAAATGTGTTACAGAAGGATGCATAAGTGATTCTGGGAAGCTAACATGATAATCTCATCAGATTGGCATGTTCATGGGGGAAATTCAAAGACTAAAAGATGAGAGATTGGAGGAAAATACTCAATGGAATTTGAAGTCTTAGTGGATCAAGCCACTCCAAAGGTTTTCATAAGACATGTTCAGAGTGATTTGGAAAAAAACTGAGATAAATTATAAAAGTTAAAGTATGCATAATATATGCCATTCACACATACACAAAAAATTCTCTTCCACTTCAGGACATTTGAAATGATTCCATGAAAAGTTTTGGATTTTTACATTAAATTGTTTATCAATTCACAAGGAAAAAAGGAAGATAAGATAAAAATGTAATTTTCTATATGGAAATGAATACAAATAAAGAGTTAGGTTTTTAGGTTAAGAAATGTGCCTATCTTCAAAAAGTTGTGTGATTCACTTATATGCCCACATTTATTTCATGAAGTGTAACAACATGCTACTGAAACATTGCTTTCCACCAATACTTTATGCAAGAGTCTAAGAAAAGCTGAGGATTAATAGCAGAGAAAAATGGCTCTCTGTTTGCCTGAATAAACATTGCACAAATACTGAACTCTGTGTGGGATCATTAGGTTTTTCATCATACTATTTCTAGAATTGGAAAATCACAAATCCCTCTCCAGCTTAGTTCTTTTATGCAACAAAAGCATTACCAGACCAGCTAAGATGTATTCTTCAGGATTCTGACATCTCTGGAATGTCAAACAGGGTCAGTAGACACCAAATACAGATTCTCTCTTTCATGTGGAAAGGTTAAGTAAGAAAAGACTCCATGGGAGGAAAATGTCCCATAATTCATGGCTATTTTAATCTGAGTGTGTTTTAATTTACATATAGACTGGAAGGCAATCTCACAGTGGAAAAAAATCTATTTTGAATAAATCAATATTTGGGGGGAATAAACCAGACCATTTTAAAAAGTGGCACACATTTTAAGCTCTATATGTATTTGAGGGAAGACAGTATCAAGATGATAAAAGATTAGTATTATTTTAAAATGAACTATCCATAAAAACATTATGAGTATATTCTTTGATAAAAAAATTGGTTATACTGCTTTCTGAAATTTTGAAGGACTTATAGTCTTTAATAAGCCATAGCTTTTAGCCAGACAAGCATATTCTTCTGGAAGATATTCCTTCAGTAGAATATAAATTAACCACAGACATGATGAAATTGCCAGAGCAAGAATAGAAGAAAGCTGGATGATATTCGAAATTAAATGAATAAAATATGGTGAATCTTTGTCAACAAGTATTTAACTATAGATGTATTTTTATTGTAACCTTGAAAGAGGAGAAGATGATTGATATTTTATAGCTGCTTCTCATAAATTTCTATTGTTTAGGTTTATTCTGATTGATTTGTAAAAATGAGTGTAACACCACGATTTTCTTGACCTCTTCAAGAAATAATTGTAGTCATTTGCTTAAAAGTTTAATTCAAATCCTGACTAATTCATCCCTTTGATAAGTCATAAAAAGACTGTATTTAATTTAAACTTTAGCACAATTTATGTTGATTAACCTTAAACATAAATCCATAGAAGCACTATAATTAATATTTGGAATGCAGCCCTGTAGAAGAAGATTTAAATTGTTTTGTTTCCACAAGGTTGAAGTCAGTTTCATACACAGATTAATTCAGTGTCTACTTTCCAAACTATACCTATAAGGCTACTTTCCAGTGTTTCCTTTGGCATATCTTTCATGTCTGAAATTCCATCATTAAAACTATTTTTTTCTGTATTTACAGATGAATTGATGAAATAGAATTTATAAGGAATCTACCAAAAATCTACCAAAACTAAGTAAATTTTCCAAGTTCACATGATCCAGGGCTAATATGAAAGTCAATTGCATGTATATATTCTAACTGGAAATTGAAAAAAATTGTTGATGATACAAAAAAATAACCCACTGCATCCATTATACATGTACAGGACATATGCTGAAAAAATGTAAAACATTGCTAGTGACATTATATAACAACCAAATAAATGAGGAGATATACTGTGTTTCTTTGTTGGAGCTCAATATTGTTAAGAAACCATTTCTTGGAGGTGGGGAAGAGTACAACAGACTATGGTGAAAGACTATGGATACTTTGTGGTGGGAGAGCTACAGTGAGTACATCTGACAGGAGAAATCCTATATTGTAGACATACTAAGAAGGATGTAAAACAATGGCTCTTCATTGAAAGGAAGGAAGGAAGGAAGGAAGGAAGGAAGGAAGGAAGGAAGGAAGGAAGGAAGGAAGGAAGGAAGGAAGGAAGGAAGGAAGGAAGGAAGGGAGGG
>JAGFMF010011446.1:7208235-7360988 GCA_019455555.1 Galemys pyrenaicus | reverse complement strand
GGGAGGGAGGGAGGGAGGCAGTTGGTGGGTGGGAGAGAGAGAAGGAGGAAAGAAGGGAGGAAGAAAGGAAGGAAGGAAGGAAGAAACGGAAGTTAGTTCTTTCTAGATCGATGTATAAATGCAATGTTTTTTTTTCAATCAAAATTTATGCAGGTATTTTGATAAAATGTGACAAGCTGATTCTATAATTTACAGAGAAATACAAAAGACTTAGAATAAATAAATTTGGGGTGGGATGGAGAACTGTCATTACAAATCTGATTTCAAAAATTACTTCAGTAAATCATCTAATGTGGTATTAACATAAATATAAACATATAGATCAGAATAGATGATCCAGAAAAAAATCTTGACCAATATGGTAAATGGACTTCCAACAACAGTGTCAAGGTGAGTCACTGGAGAAGTGATAAAAATTTCAAAACTCATGCTGGAACAATCATTTACCTATATGCAAAAATAAATATAAAACATCATAAACAAAAATTACTCCAAAATATATGAGCAAAACTGTAAGATTTCTAGAGTGAAAAAAGCTCTCTGTGACTTTGATTAGGCAAAGATGTCTTAAGATATGAAAAGTATGAATTAAAAAAAACTAATAAAATGAACATGATACTAAAATTTTCTACTCTTCAGAAACACTAAAAGAATATGAAAGGGCAATTCATAGACCAAGAGAAAAATAATTAGTATATGTCTGATAAAGAATTTCTATTTGGAATATATAAAAATGCTTTCAATTCAACAAGAAAGTAAACAGTCTGGGGTTTTTTTTTTTTTTTTCAATCAGCAGAAGATCTAAACAGACATTTCACCAAAGAAGATATATGGATGGATGGCAAATAAGCATGTGTAAAGATGTTCGACATCACTAGTCATTAGAGAAATGCCAATTAAATAAAAATGAGATGCCAGTACACAGGTATTTGAATTACTAAATTTTATAAATATCATAAAGGAAAGAAAAGAAAACACTAAGGTCAGATGAAGATACAGAGTACCAAGAACTCTCGTACATTGGTGGTAGGAATAGATAATGACTGCTTTGGAAAAGCTTGATATTTCAAATAAAGTTAAACATATACATTTCTTGTTAGTCAGCTATTTTACTCCTAGATATTTACTCAAGAGAAATCAAAAATATATTCATATACAGGAAGTACTGCATTTTAAAAATATTTTTTATAAGAGTCCCAAATCAGAAAAAAAATCCTAATGCCCAAAGGCAGATAAATGGGATAAGCTGTGATATAACCATAGAGTGGGATAATATTTAGCAATCAAAAGAAATGATTGGGCAAAACTCTTGATGAAGATCATTAATATTATGCTGAGCAAAAGAAAACAAACACAAAAGACTTATGCTCTTGGATTCTACTTCTGTGAAATCTCAGAAAAGGCAAAACTAAGCTATGGGTCAATTTACCAAAGGGTAACACAAAGTTATAAACATGCATATGAATATCTTGATCTCTATTGGAGTTCGTAATGCCAAATGTTGTAACAGATGATCTCTAAAATTTCTGTGCATTAGCACAAGCAAAGTAAATTTCTCCCTCACAGAAAGTTTAATACAGTCAACAAGGACACTCATCGATCCTGTCAGTCAGTGACTCAGGTTCTCTCCTTTTTGTCTGCTGTGCTGGCAGCACATGGTTTCCAAGGTCACTGAGCAGGGAAAGAAAGCAACAAAGGAAGCACATCAACTCTTCACTTTCTTGACCTAGAAGCTACACATATCACGCCCACTCATTTTCGAGTGGGCAGCCTTAGTCATCTAGTCCTAAGCTCCAAGGCAGGTTAGGAAACTCAGGACACAAAATGGATATTTAGTGAGCACTCAATCTGCCACAGACATGTTTCTAAGTTCGAGATACGAATAAAGAGTGAACGAAACTTAAAAATCTGAGTCAAGAAAAATAGAAAGCGAGATAGACAGAACTCTATATACTAAACTAGAAGGGAAGGAGGGTGGTTAACATTCTTTTTTAAAAAAAATAATGAGAAATGAGTAAATATATAAATACTGCCAGTGTCTCCTAGACCAAAGGAGGAGCCAACACAATGCTTCTCCTGTTTTCCTTCTGCCTTCTGGTGTGAGTTTCTATCACAGTCTAGCGTGCTGGTCTTAGGGAAGCATTTCTCACTATCCCATGTGGCTCTCCTTCCAGTAACTACACCAGGACAGTGGCCTGAGTCCCTGCCCAATCCTTCTTGGAAGATTTCCCTCTCACACACCTATTCTCCATTGTCAGGGAACAGGAAATAGGGAGTCACGTCTTCCTGTTTAATATTAGTGAGCCACCTCCCTCAAGATGCATTGCTTCCATGGGTGTCCCTCAGGATAAGTCCCTTAGGAGTTTATAGGCCAAGAAAGTAGTCTGCTTGAAGATTGTCATTTGAAGGCAAACTGTCTCAAAATTATCCCAAGTTAGGCCCACTTCATTTCCAGTAACATATTTTCTTGGACCAGATACTGACTCCATACTCAGTTTCCTCATCTATAATATAACAACCATTTTTCTACTAACATTCTTTCAGCAAATTGTGTCACAAAGATACAAATCTTTTTACCCTCACTATAAATAGTGTCTGAAAATTCCAATCATGTGAAATTTGGTATCATAAGCTTGCTCTGCATGACAGTACCCAATTAATCACCTGTTGTGTCAAAGCCAAATTTGTGTTATAACAGGTTATATTATCATAGCCATTCTTTGTATGGTAATGAAATCATTATCACATTTTGAAAGCCTATGCAAGATAATTTTCCAGTAACACATTTTTGGATGTATTTACTTAGAACAACTATGACATATGCCATAATACAAAATTATCTCCATACAAAGTCAATTCAAATAATTAACTCTCAATAAGATTAGGTTTAATTCAATTACAAACATTACATACTTAATAAAAACCATGCATCATACTAAATGTTCATATATATTATCTCATTTAGGCTCTACAACTCTCTGAGTTAGACATTACTTCTTTTTTCTTAAACAACCAAGACTGAAAGAAATTATTTACCAGTCACTGAGAAATAACAGCTACAGGATTTGAAACCAGATCTTCTGACATCTGCGCTCTTTCTGCTAAAATGTTAGCCTCATCTAAAGTAATGAAAAGGATTTTCTCCTTTAAAACAACTGCTTCTACACAGAAACCAAAAATGAGGAGACAAGGACAGACTGGGGATACCTGGTGGGGAGGGGAGGGGGACGGTTGAGGGAAGATGGGAGCATGAGGGACTGAGGTGATGGTGCACTGGTGAGGTGGTGATGGGGAATACATGGGGATTACAATTAATGGCAAGTATATGTAAATTTTAAAATATTTTAATAAAAAAATTAAAAATTAAAAAAAAACCAACTGCTTCTGATCTCAATGTTCACTAAATAAGACATGTCTTAAATAACTGCTAAATAGCTGAAAGAGGTATAGTGGTACATCACAACAATTGTTCATTGTAAGGCAGAGTTCTCACAAAGAAGATATTTTGACCCATTTTGTAACCAGGACCAGAATTTAAGTGACTAACTTAAGATGACACTACTACTGAGCCAGGATTTGAACCCAATTTTCTGATCTAGTTCCATTTCATGGTACCCAGAGCCTCTCTATTTGTGGAGCAAGAGAAAGGCTCCACTTACATCTGTGATAGAATTATCTATAAGTTAAATTTTATAACAACCCAGTAAAGTCATTTCAGCTAAAGCAACTTATAGTCTCATGCAAGATATAACATTCATCCCTCATACCACTAGGAATAGGACACTAGGACATAAGCAAAGAAGAAAAAAACAGTGTGAATTAGAGAAAAATTATTCATAATAAATCAACTGTGAAAATATTCACGTAACTATTATAACAAAAAGAAAAGTATCTTTAATAGATGAATATTAGCAGAATATTCTATTAGCAATCATCAAATGCTCCTAAAACCTGTAAGGTGATACATGTTTTACAAAAGAATATCAACCAGAGATGAGGTCAGCTGCCAGCAATTGACTTCTCTTAGTGTCAGGCTGACCTGGCCTTAGCAATAATTTCTGATGAAGGAGCCAGAGTCATACCCAGTTATTTTGATACTTGGCAATCCTGTCCAGTCACTAAGGAATATCGAGGCTGCTAGATGAACATTGGGCAAGATATCTCAGAGAAATGCCTTCTGCATCTTTCTCAGTATCTCTATGAAGTCTTACTGACTTTATTAGGGGAATCAGCCAGGGCTAACTTAGGAATTTCCATGCAGGATGGCTTAGGAGCAAGAGGCATCTGTTGCATTGATATTTGCTTGCATTTCGCATCAGACTGAGGAAGTGTCGATGGTCCACATCAGAGTGTGGGAGGAATGGAGACTAAGACTAGTAGAAATAGCGAAAGGAGCAAGGTTGAGTTTTCCACCAAGAGGCTGTTCTCTTGCACCTGAGACCAGAGAGGCCAGAGATGTCCACCAATACCAACACCAAGTTTCATGACACTCCAGAATGGTAGAAAATAAGTCCATGTCCTCTGAGGATGATGTTAATGGGACCTCAGTCACCTTGTGAAGGAAAAAAGACACAGGTCATCAGAAATCAAAGGACCAGTGTTAGAAAGCAGGTTAGATTATGGATAACTCAACAGGCTCTTGTGAAAAAGAAAAAAAGACTCACAACAGATTCCCAGTCCCACCCGCCTCCTTCCCCTGGCCCAGGTGCCATCACACCACATGGAATGTAAAACAACTCTGGCATAAAGGTGTATTCTTCCTGAATTGATTGAGATGTGTTGCCACAGGGCTGAGAACCACCATAGAATTCAAAAAATATATATTATTTATAAGAAAACAATGAAATTTCCTTTCAAGTTTTGTCTCCTCATGTCTGTGTTCACGTGATGGCCTGTCAACCTGACAACAGGAGCTGATATACCTGGGTTCTGCCTACTCTGTCTCATTTCCATGAATAGTACCATTCTTGTAAGCCCAACCCACCACTCCATTACTCATACACTGTGTGACTGACAACTAGTCATTTCCTCTCTTGGTCTCAGTTTTCTTATTTGAAAAATACAAATGTGCCCTCTTACCTATCATCCTGAAAATTAAATGCCAATGTTTACACTGTTTTCAGCTTTAGGTTTGTTCTACCTCTTCATAGATATGAAGAAAGGCAAGTATAGATTTCCTCTACAGTTTTAAGAACTCTGTAGTTGCTTCCAGTTCTTGCTCTTAACCTTATTTTCATGGCCTACTTCACTCCAATCTCATCCTCATCTGGTCTCAAACTGTTGAACTCCTATTTTGTCCTCAAAACTACTTTTAGTACCTGGATTTTATATTTATACATGATCTCCCTGGCAATGACCTTTGACATTTTCCTTTGGACTTTGACTTCACTTTTATTCCCTGTTGTAGTGTCTTATTCTACCCTAGGTACACAATACCCTACTTCAGGTTCAACGTTATTGAATGCAAGTCCTCACCCTTGCAGTTCAACAAATGTCTGACCTGATTTCCTACTGCTTCCCATCGCCGCCCTGAAATCCTCTGGCTGCTGCTCCATCTGATCCTCTCCCATTCTGCCTGTTTACAGTTAAGTCTCCATATAGCAGCCCCCTATGCCCAAGAAGTTCTTTTATGTGTGGGCACTTTATGACTGACTGCTGTGGCACAAGTATGAGCATGAACTCTGATGGAGTTAAAATGTTACCTCCCCAACTGACCGATTTTGACATATGGTATCCTTACCTCACAAATAAGGATGCTAATATGTCACTCATACAGCTACTCTGAATATCAGCATATGAAAAACAGTGCATGCTCAGTGCATGACTCAAAATAAGCACTTGATTGTTCTTTCCTTCTCATACCTACCCTTATTTGGTCTTAGCAGTGGGTTCTAACTTTGTTCCTGAAGGGCACACTCTGGAACACTATTTTGGGGAGAAGAGAGATGCATGGTAACTTCAGTAGGTAGACAGAGAGCACATTCCATTCCATCCCACTGCATCACTTGTATGAAACCACCACTCTGTGTGTGATGTTGCTCATGGGTTATTGACTCAGGTACAAAGACCGGATGTCAGACAGGCCCAACTGCATGCTGCAACTCTGAAATAATTACTTGAGAAACACATAATCATGTTTAAAAAAACACCAAAAGTTCCCTGTTTGTACTTTTAGCTCACTGTTAGATAAACTGTTACATGACTTGATCTCTCTGTTCTCTTTCCAAAGTGAACAAAGTTCTTATAGGCTATTGGGTTACTGCCACACCCAGAGGTCAGGACAGAAGGGATAGAGTTGATGCTTTTTGAGGTCAAAGTAACAATATACTTACTGAGCACCTGCAAGGTGCTTTGCAGTATTTATGAGGCCAAAAATGTGGTAGATGGGAAAAAAGCAAAGGCTGGTCTATCAGCATGAAGAGTCATTGTGTTCCTGAAAATTCGAAGTTAAGCCTTCTTTCTAATTTCTCCAGTAGGGGTCAGGAGGTCAATCTCTCTTCCCTCATCTCTTGGGGCTGGAGTGTTTGCCTTTAGTCAACACAAAGAATCACCTCAGGTGATTATTATCACATTCTTATCACTCTGACAGCTGCTTGCTACTTAAGAAGCAGCAACCTCCAGGGATGACAGGGAGCAGGACCATCATATGGAAAAAATGTGAGACAATTGGATGAGAAAATTGAAATAACTTCCACACCTCTATCAGTTAAAGTAAGAGAAAACTCTGAAATATTTCCTCGCTACTCTTATTCTAATACAAAGTGGCCAACATATTTTAGACTTGTTAGGTTGTTTTCACATATAATGCCTGAACTCAAGCATGTAAAGAAATCAAGAAAAACTATCTTTACAAACATACCAATTATAATCAAAAATTAGCATGAGGTATTGAAAAGTTCCTGTAACTGTCTTGAAAGGTTTAAATAGGCCAAATTATAAAGTGATAGAGGTCCCTATTGAGAGTAGATAATTGATGGTATTTGCTCAGGGAGGGACACTGGTCAACTACAATTCATACTAAAGAAGATTTTGAACTAAGTCCAGACAGTGTTTCAACAATAAAGTGCAGTTATCCTGGGATTCTCCGGTAACCAACAAAATCACTCAAGTCAAGCACACTGTCCTTTGTAAGAATCAAGCTCAACAGAAGCAGATTCAGAAACAATGTACCATATTTTTTTTATAGGAGTGGCACTATTGTTATTTTATCACCTATTTTTTACTTAAGGTACAGAACATATTATTACTGCAATAAAGAAAATAAAAACGGTAAATTCCACATACCCATCATGCTAAAATACATAATTACAAACAAACATAATTCAGCACAACTGAAATCAAAACATAGCTTCAACTTACATTGCTTTTTCTTCCTGTCTAAAGAAAAAGCAAATAATAATGATGTGTCATTTTCTGGCAGTTCCATAACATTCTATCTAATTTATGTGCCATCTAATGCTATTCAAGTCCTTTCTAAACTTGCCAATTAGGATGTCCCCAGAATTTTTTATTCTGATAAATAAAACTACAAAGAATGGCAAGCAAATAACTATTTTTTTAAATGATATTCTTAGGTACTTTTTAAAAATGTGACAATTCCAATATTTCCTTTAAATGAATTTTAAAGTTTTCCAAAAAAGAAAACATTGATTTTCTGTTTAGTGTTTCTTCACATCTGTATTAATATTGCCACCTTGAAAATTTCCATTTCATAATGCTGTCACCAAATTCTATTGTGCTCAGATGACTGCTCACAGTAAGTTCCATTTTACTTGGCTCCAATCAATTACAGGAATATAGATGATTTACAATCCAAATCATTTGAGCTCATACATTTCACATAGGGTAAAACAGAGTTGACAACCTCACTTGAAAATGTTAAAAGGGTAGCCCATGTTTTCATGCACTAGTAAGTGATTCCTCAGTTAAATCTGAATGAATTTGAATATGTAATAGAGTCAAAATAGCACACAAGTCTGGATTTTGTGGAATGCACAGCATGGGGTAATTTCTACACTGCGATTAAACATATCATTAATTAGCTAAGTCTCAAATCTATTTATCTTTTTTATTCTTGATACAGTAACTCCCTTCATGCTACCTTATCCTTTCTAGAAACAGAAAGGGACAAGAATTTTTTATGAAAAAACTATGAAAGTTTTATTTTAAAACTACTAATAGAAATCTGTTAACAATAATTATGACTTATAAATTGTCTAAAAGTTCATTACAGCCTTAAATTGAGTTTCTGCTTTCCCCAATGATTGTTTACTTAAGGAGGCTGTAAACAGGCAGAAGCAATGTGACTCACTGGAAAATAATCTGGACACTAGAGAATGAGCTTTGTCTTCTCCTATAGAGAAATTAGGAAACTGACTCAATTCATCTGGGTAGAAAAGACGAATTGGTACCGATAAACATTTTAAAATTCATGTTATAATAGAGTTCTCAGTTGTCCTAGCAGAGCATGGTGTATGAATGATAAAAATGAATTTTGTAATATTAAAAAATCATGTAAGACATACTTCTAGTGGGGTAGGGTGGAAGGGAGAGAGGATATGGGTTTCAATTTGAAGATAAAAACAGCAAAGGAAATCAGTTCAATATTCGTAGATAATAAACTTATCATTCAAAAAATCATTAGACTAAAACTCACTATAATCAGATAAAAAAATATTGTTGCACACAACTCACAGCTAGATGTGAATGTCAGTTTACTAACATGGCTGGTGCTGGTATGACCTTAATGCTTTTATTCCTATTGCGGTCCTCACATGAAATAGAAGGTAGAACAAAATCAGATCCAGGAAAGAAATTTGCCTAACAGACCAATCACTTTAGGAAGGAAATATCACTTCACACTAAAAAAATGTAATTTTGGGAGTTTACACACACACACACACACACACACGGAAATGAGTGATAGGCTTCCCTTAGGAGCAAGTTAACAAGTACTGTGAGTCCTCATCACAGATAGCAAACTACTATTTATAGAAGACTAAAAATCATGACTGCAGTTTGAAAAAAAAAGGCACTGAGACTATACACCATTGAAGGGCTCCAACCTAGTACTGAATAAAATAAAATGTTTGATCCTTATCTGAAGTTCCAAATTTTTAAAAGGAAGGACCATTAAAACTTTCCCCAATTATATTTGTGTGGACTACAATAATGTCTAAGTTACTGATTATATTCAAATTCTATTCAGACACTATTTTATGATTTTTTTAAAGTTGTGTGTGTGTGTGTGTGTGTGTGTGTGTAAAGGAGCTAGGGTGTGGGGGTGAGAGGATTCACCATAGGCCATGGGGAGCAAAACAGGCAAATCTACTGAAATACACTGCTAAGGGAGGCAGGGGATGAGACAGGAGAGATCTGCTGTGCCATGTGCCTTAGCTCCCTGGTAGGGGATGGATCTCAGGCCATAGTGGTGATAAGCACTGAGAGTTAACCCCAACACCAACAAGGAGGCCTTACATTTTATAATTTTGTCTTTCTCTTGGTATGTACTTTTTTACTCACTCTTTTAAGGAAGCAATAGCGTATAATTAATAAATACACTACAGAAAGGTGACATATCTAAACTGATTTAAAAGGTCCATCTGGTTTTATAGAGTTCCAACAAACTTACTAACTTCTAGTGTCAGAGATCAGTAGGTGTTTATTAATTTCTAAGTATGTATTCATCAAGAAGAGTGTAAGTTCTACGGGAAATAAAATTTCAGACACAATCAGAATCTCAAGATGAAAATTGAGACATTCAGTGTTTTTAGAAAACAAGATACCATTGGAAAGGTGATCAGCTATATGATTATGGATAGAAACTTGACTTTGGTAATGATAATCATGTAGAATATACAGATCCCAAATTATAGCTCTGTATATCTGTATATATCATTACATAATGCTACCTTAATAAAAAAGCATGTAAGACATACTTCTAGAGGGGTGCGTTGGTAGAAAGTTTATGGGTTATGAGAGATTTTATATTAAACAAAAAGAATGTGGGGATTGAACTAAAGTGGCAGCAGTGATAATGTACAGATCAGAGACATGAAATGTACTTTGAAGGTAAACTAGATGCATTAGATATAAGAGATAGTTTAGAACTTGGTTTATTTCTAGCTGAAAACCTATGTAGTCAGTGTTGCCAGTTACTTAGATGGGGAAGAAAGGAGGAGAAACAGAGAGCACAAGGGAGAAATTTCAGATGTTCCACTTTAGATTTGTTAAATTTAAGACTGAAACATGGAAATGGGGTATACAAAAGAGACATCAGCTGTAGAGAGCTTAGGAGCCCTCTGCATTATAGAGGTTAAATCCAAAGAGCAGGATGAGGTCTCCAAAGAGTATTTACAGACAGAAGACCAAATCTTGAAGCACACCAATGCTAGAGGTTAAGGAGAGGAGGAAGAGAGAGCATAGAGGTTGAGAAGGAGCAGTGAGAGAAACCTGAGGGAAATTTATGAGGAGTCACGAAAGAACAGACAAGGATAAGTTAGTCAGGAGGAGGAAGATTGTGGAGGGAGCAGGGAAGAAGAAAACTTAAAGCAGAGAAAAGAGACATGAGTGAGAGGACTGAGCAGGTTTGGAGACTCAAATTAGTTCATCAAGGCTAAAGTAAAGGGGACAGTTTAAGAGAGGCTGGAGGCATTTTGGTGAAGGTAATGCAGCATCAGATTATGATACTGTATTTTATCTTCTGAAGAATTTGAACTTGTTGGGAAGACACAGGAATCCAATAGAAATTGTAGCAAGGAGATGACATAATTTGGTGTATATTTTAGAACAAAGCCTCTAGAAACATTAAGAAGAGGGAGATAAAAAGAGGAAAAGAGTCCAATATTAATAATGTAGTAATTTATAAACTCTTTAGGAAGGCCAAAATTAAGATGTTAGGAATGGGGGTAGATTGGAAAGATTTTTAAGGGTAGAAAGGTTAGGATTTGGAAATGGGGATGATGAGAGAATTCTTGTATGATATATCAGGTTTAATTTTAATTTAATGTAATTTAATGATACAAAAATTTCAGGTATCGTTAACAAAGGAAGAAATGTACTTCTGAAGAACAGTAGTTTGGAAGGAGGAAAACAACATGTTTTGGACATGTTGAGTTTGAGATGTCTATGGCCTATATGAAATAGAGGTCAAACAAAGACAAGTGGCTTAAAAATAAATCTTTTATGAGTTCCGAGCTCAAAATGGTAATTGAAAGCCCTGGACAAAGATGAGAAGGGAAAAGACACAGAACTCAATATTAGGAGATCCTGTTTCAAATGGCAAATTAAGCAACTTAAGGAAGCATTAGTCAGGAAAATCAAGGAAAGGATGCCACTGAATTATAAAGAGGAGTGGACAATAGTATTGACTGTTACAGAGAGGTAAAGAAAGTGTATGACAGCATGTGTGTGTGTGTTTGTGTGTGTACAGAGAGAGAAATCATTAATATATAGAGATATATTATATCCATATACCTTGGACTGAATGTTTGTGTTTCCCACCCACCCCCCAGATTCATCTGCTAAAAGTCAGCCCCTCACTGTGATGGTATTAAGATATGGTACCTTGGGAAGGTAATTAGGATTAGATGAGGTCATGAGGATGGAGTCATCGTGCATGGGATCAAAGGCCTAATATAGCTCATAAGAAGGCTCATGTCCCTTGTCTGCTCTCCACACCACTCATAACGTGTGTAACCATCGTCATCATGGTTTTGCTCTTCAGTTTGAAGGCAAACAAGTCATTTCAAAGTTTAAATATATTATTTGAATACAGTATTACTTTGCTTGTATGAACTAAAATTTTCATTTGCCAAACAAAAATATCACAACTTATAGTTTATAGTCCATTGTAATCTTTTAAGTTTTAAACACAAGTGAAAACTGCTGTGGTCATTTAGCATATCAGAATTGTAGTAATGTATGTTCTGTCCTACAATCAGTAGCTACTTTTGAATCTTCACTTTAAATGCAGGAATATGGGGTACAAAAAATGGAAACAAGAATCCAGGTATGGGGGTGACTGTATAAAATGGAAGTTCTTCACGTTAACTTTCATATAGACAATGTTTTTAAAAGAATAAGCAATTAAATGTCCTAATATGAAGGTTGCATATATAGTTAAAAATTCAACAGTAATTTCAGGAGTTGTTTGAAGTAGATTAAACAAAAAATATTTTTGAGGAGGAGGAATTTCTCATTGACACAGTTTTTGTATTGCTGACCCATGATAACAAGAAAAAACAAATCAAATTTAGTCAGTTTTATTATTGCTTTTAAATTTTGTACTGAAAATTCGTACCCATATTGCCCACATCTGGGCAGACACTGTGGCCTACCCTGCCATTGGGCAGGATCTACAGATAGTGGGGTTCCCTGACCACCACCACCATTCTTCACCCACCCCAAATAGACCCTATGGAGAACTAATATATGACATGTTTTCAGAAAGTGAAATATCCATATTAGGTACCTATTGAAATACATGGTTACTTCCAGATTTCTGTGTCTGGAGTGAACTGGCATATGAAACTGGGGGACAGCCAGAGATAGAATGCAAAAAGGTAACCAGAATGGAAATTGTGCTTTCAAAAATTGATATGCTTTCCACATAGAAAGCATAAGGAGACAATGACAGAAGGCTGGCTCTGAAGCATGCCTAACACACCCAGGTAAGGAAAGGGAAAGTAGGAGAGGGCCAATTAACAGTGTGAGACTTAAAAAAAATTACAACACTGGAAAGCAACGGTACTTATAAAAGGCAAGGGAGCTGGGCATGTAGAAAGAAGTGTGGGTATTGGTGATGGTATAGAACATGGGAGAATGAGGTTCATAGAGAGCTTCTCTGTCCAGGAGCTCACTGGAGATATCTGAGAGACCAGTCTTAAAAGAATAATAAAGGAAGAAACTTGCTTCTGCATGGAATTGGGGAATGAATTAAATGTTATCAAAGTAGAAAAGGGTATGGATCATATATTATAGAGTTTGACACAAAAAAATAAGTCAAATAATGGTTTTACATATAGGAAAATCTTTTCATTTTTGGTTTTGATATTTTTTTAGGATGAGAAGACAGGTGCTACAAGAGATAAAGGGGAAGGAGAAGCACAGAAGACGTATCAGGACTAGCCTAGTGCTAGACCATGACAATGGGTTAGTGGATGAGAAGGTCAATGGAGGAAGAAGCAAAGCGTTGACACTGATGACTGAGGCATATATTGTAGATGAAGTGAACTCACTCCAAGTGGGACAGCTTGGGTCAAGTTCAAGGAATCAAATAACTGGAGGCTTGGTGAAGATGGAGAGTTTTAATAGCTACAGAAGCTAGAAGTTTACAGGTTGGGGTCACTGAAGAATGAGCTTCAAGATGATAGAGTTGGGCCTCACATCAGCTGATGGATTCCAAACCCAAAGAAATATCAACATTTGAAGATTATGATTAGGAAGTGAATACGCAGTGTTGGAGAGCTACTCTGATGAATCAGAACCCCAACAGCAGACGTAGCCTGAAGTTACATTGGATACCAACTTTAAAAAAATTTTAGAATTTTTTATTGAGGTAACATTGGTTTGCAATACTGTTATGTAATTCAGAGGCGTGAGATCATACCTCTTTACATGTGTGTCACTTACCATGCCACAACCACTCTTCTCATGAGACTGTGGTAAAGTAATTTTCAGACTGTGTATCCTGGGATTTCGATTCTGGGTATCCTTGTACCTTAAATAAAGGATATGGAGGGTTCAAGACAGTTTTCATTGAGATTCAGGAGGCAAAGTCCTTAATGCTTTTTTACTTATTATCTCTCACATAACTACTTCTGCTGGAGATGAGATTTACAGATTTTCAGGGTGAAATAACATCTAGCAGCTGACTAGAATTTATAACACATAGGAGGAAGGCATTTACCATAACTAACTTTATCAAGAAGATTTTCCTCCTATTTTTCTAATTATAAAAAGGCACACTAATGAGTAAATTTGGGGAAAAAACAGAAATGCATTAAGAAAATAAAGCTTTTCATTTATACCATCACTTCAAGTTCATCATTACCCATACCTTTCTATTTATGTTTGTGTGTTTGTCTATGCACTTTAAACGACAGTTTTGGAGTTGAGGCAGTTTGCTTGGTAGACATTAGAACCTCCTTAAGTACAAAGATAGGAAAAATACTAGAAAGTAAAACAAGAATTCTGGCCTTTGTCCTCTTAGTTGTTCAATTCTTAGGTTTTAATTTAATATTTTGCATACATTCTCAATGTTTATAATTTAAATCAAAAACTTATTGCTTTTGATTTAAGGAACTAAGAATTTAAATTATATTTATTAGTCATACCTTTGGAACATGCATGAACTATTAAACCCTTAGAAAACTATTTATGTTTTCTACATAAATAGAAAACATTATTAGTCACCTGTTCAGAAAGAATATTCAGAGAGAATAAATGACTAATAATGGGAATGAATTCATGTAGATTTTTTCAGAGTCCAACTTAATTCTATTTTTTTGTTGTTATTGTCTTCATAAGAAAGGTAGGAAAAAAAAAAAAAAGAAAGGTAGGAAGATAGCATTAAAACAAAAGTAAATAAATCTAAGTTCACATGGAAATCAGAGAGACTCCAGAAGGAAACTAGAATAGGAAATAGAATAGGAAATAGAGATCTTCAACTCATCAAAGACATGGTATTAAACCTTAAGCAATAACACTTAACTTTTGGTTAATGACACACATTGGGTAAAGTTGCAATTAAGAAAACCCACAACTTCTCAATTCCTCTCATTTTACGTTAACAAGTATTTATATGTTACATAAAACAAAATGAATAAGTATTGTGGTTATCTAAATCATTTAGAAAAAGAATATTTCATAAAAATCTATAAGCAATCACTGCAAAAATAGAGACAAAAGAGATGCTTAGTCCAAGTGGATGTCTAAATGAGTATTCAAACAAATCAGAATTGATATTCACTATTCCATTTTTATTATTTTAACCTATTATTATAAATCATGTTATAAATCAAAAATAACATCTGACATTTGCTATTTTGATGAAGTATTAAAATTTGAGTACAGGGGAAAATTTTCCCTAAATAAAACCTTTTACTCAAATTGGAAGAAGTGGACTGACCTTCATTTTATTTCATGTTAACAGTGCTGGCTAGTAAAATTTATAGCTAAAGAAATTGGCTTGTTCCTTCAAGCAGTATCTCACCACCACTGGAATAAAGCTAACATCCGTTGAGCTACAGGGCTATCTGACTTCAGCTGTTTATTTCACAGTAATTAGTAGATATTTTTTATATTCTCCTAAAAGGGTCATTCCAAGAAGAAATAGAAAACATTAGACAAAGAAAATATGAGTTGATCTTGTCAGCATCAAGGATTACTCTGCAGGAGATCTTGCTGTGGCTTTCATTATTACAACAACCAATAGGTGTTGCTATAGAAACTATAGTGTTAACAAGCTAAGCGAACAAGACAGAGGCAGAAAAATGATGAGACTGAAAAAAAAAAAAGAGAGAGGGAAAGGAAAAGGCTGTAAGGTTTGGTTCTTGTAAATGAGTCTCTTGCTATAAAATCTTGCCTTATCTCTCCTGGTCTTTCCATAATTCTGCATGGATAATGTATAACCAGTAATAAGAACAATATAATAAATTCATACAGCCCTCTTCAGCAAGGTCTCGGAGAGCTTTATAATTCAAAATGAAATTAAAGGCAACAATAAACCAATACCTTTAAAAATTAGGATTTGAAAGTCCAAAGTGATCCGGAGAAGTAATGAGGTGCCTTCTAGCCCTCAAAGATGGAGACACTGCACTTTCATTATCTATGCACGCCGAGTGTGTTTGCGAGATCTAGCAGATGCAGTCAAAGGTAAACCATGTCATCTCCATCCAATTAATGATTAGATATCAAAGAAGAAAGTATTCCAGGACATTTTTAGTATGTATTGTTAGATTATGATGTTATAATAATCAATGTGAAATTTTTGGCCCAGAGAATAAAGGGGTGTTTGACTTTCACCTTTTCCTACATCTAACTCTAACATTCAGGTTAGACAGGAAAATGTCTATTAGAAAAGTGATATTAAATCCAAAATATATATGAATCCCACTTATAAATCAGAGTTTTTGAGACTGACAGTTAAATATCTTTTCGAATTTCTATTCTGCAATTGTCTCCTTTTAAAGCCTAAGATACTCCCTACAAAATTCGCCATTTTCCAAAGGGTTTCTGTGCAATGGACTGGGAGAAACATAGCCATTTCTTGGTATTGCCTTTTGCAGGAGACAAAGGAAAACTGATACACAGCCTTCATTCTTCACCAGCGTAAGGTTTTCAACCTTTTCAATATCAACAAGATTGTATTAATTCTGTGTGTTCAAATTATAATGTGTCTTCATCCAGTCAATTCCTGTGCCCCCATAAAATGTTTCCCAATTATTTATGGAATTCTCCAAAAGAGGTGATCACATATGCTAACCAAAAAAACCCCTCTCCCACCATCAAAGAGCTTCTGCTACCCTCTTATTTTCTATTTTTCTGGGTCCCCCTGTTCTCCTACTCATAAGCCACAGTGAATCCTTGTGGTAACTCCTTTAATAGATCTCTACAGGACTCCAGAGTCTATGAAAAGTGGAAAGAATGCCTATCCCCCCTCTCCTAGTCAGTTTCCATTTATTCAAATAATTTTTTTTTTCACCATTCTTCAAAATAGCCAGACTTGTGGTTGGTCAGAGTTTCACATATTGCTTTGTGGAAACAGTAACTTCACTTTCTTTGTCTAAACTTCAGCTGAACAGTACCTGTTTTATTTTTCATTAGCTAGTTTGTTTTAAAGTTACCCACAACCTTAAGTTGTAACAATATTCAGGCAAAAACAAGTCTCAGTTCTTAGAAAATAAAATGGCTCAGGAACCAGTAGTTGCAGAGATGTGACTCAACTAACTGCATAGTATATTTTTATCTGGAGCTCCTTGGAGTCACTTATCTCAAGCATCTTGTTTGTGATTACTAGTTCAAGTTTGTCCAAGACAAAAAAGGACAATCTACCCCAATCCATCTATTCCACTCCTGGAAAGGAAGAAAAATGAACACTTTAAAATAATATTTTGTTCTATTTCTACCCTTGTCATCAAGTTTCAAAGATCTTAGGAATAAATTTCAGTATCAACTCACTCAGGAACATTATTCTCTTCTGCACAACTTTTAGGCAAAATGGAGGAAGCAAAGTATTTCATGACCTTGATGATGGGAATAACACTTGATCATGGAGGGAAGGCCAGGGCAGGGCCAGAAAGTTTCTGAGAAAGGATTTTTTTTCTAAATGCACCGATTTTGACAGCAAAGGACCTAGTATGAATGTTTATCTGAAGAATGCTGGAGCTTCAGGGCAGTCTACCAGTAGTTTTATTTGTATGAGGAAAATAACAGAATGAACTGCTCTCCTGCAAGCTAATCAGTATATGCACATATGTGTGTACAATTTGCAATTGCAAACTGTTCTTCAACAGGAAAAATAGATAAATGAATATTGCACAGTCATATAATGGAATACTATAGAAGAGTTAAAATGACAGAACAGTACCTACATACAACTAGATGACAAATGTCTCAGAAATACAATACTGAATGCAAAATTCAAGTTTCAGAAGGGATATATTTACATATATTTCAAATATCCCAAAAGGAACATGTTGGCAAAAATATAAACACAGGAAGGATAAATGTCAACTTTAAAGTGAAACTTACTTCTGGGGAGGTAGGAAGAAAATGAGACAGAGCCAGAAAGTCGAAGTGGAGTTCAACTATGCCTATATTAGTAAGAACATGTCTGCAAGTGCTATATCTGAAGTAAATATGGCAACAGTATTTATTTTTTAATTAATTAATTTATTTTAATATAAATTTTTAAATTTACATATATTTGAGACCAATTGTAATCCCCATGTATTCCCCATCACCGTAACACCAGTGCACCATCACCTCAGTCCCCCACGCTCCCGTCTGCCCTCCACCTTCCCCTCTTTCCTCCCCACCAAGTGTCCCCAGTTTCTCCTTGCCTTTTCATTTTTGGTTTTTGTTTCTTTCTTGTTATTGTTATTATTGTTGTTCTTATTCCTTTCCTTGATCCTTATTTGGTTCCCTTATATTCCTCTGGTATTTTTCTTTTGGCAACAGTATTTAAATGTGGCGCTTGCAATTGTATCTGTTACATTATTATTTACATGAGTTTATATGTTTTTAATTATTTCATTATTTATTTAAAATCTTAAGTCCCTTTTTTATCTTCCAAACTTAAAACAGGGACACAATTTCTACCTCTACTTATTTTTTTAAAATCCTTTTTCTTTTCCCTTCCAGTGCCCTTACACTAATTCAAAGGGATATGTACACTTATGTCCATTGCAGTACTATATACAATAGCCAAATTAATATACAATAGAAACCAAGTAAGTGTCCAAAGACAGATGGGTAGATTAGGAAGATGTGGTATATAGACACAGTGGGTGGTTATTTTAGGTATCAGGAAGAACATAGTTTTAAACCTATTCTTTTTGATACTGAATGCTCTAAACATTGGAGGGTTGAGGGAAGATGGGAGCACGAGGGGCTGAGGTGATGGTGCACTGGTGAGATGGTGATGGGGTATACATGGGGATTACAATTGATGGCAAGTATATGTAAATTTTTTAAAAAATTTATATTAATAAAAAAACAAAACAAAAAAATAAACATTGAAAAATAGTAATGAATTTTCCTTCAAACAGAATATAGAGTAGAACAGTTTTCTGCAGAAATGTGATCTTTCCATTAACCCTTTTCTACTTCTAGTGCTAGATACAGCCCTCTCTTCTTAATGCTCTGAACACTAGGATCCACATTTCCTGAGAAATATCCTAAGGACAGAATCTAACTTGTGGGAATTGAACCATTCTCCACAAAAGCATATCTGAGTTTTTCTTATCATAAACTGCAGAAAGATTAAAGCTGTTTTGAAAATTTCTTGATGTCATCATGCTCCTCGGTCCCTGGAAATGCTAATAACATCCTCAATGCAAAAGGAAACAGTTTCCTCACAAGAATTCAGTTTTTTTTTTTTTCCTTAAAAAGATTTATTTATTTACGCATATAAGAGCTGGGGTATAGGCCAGAGTCGTGGGAGGTGAGAGGATTCACCAGACAGAGTAGGGAGCAGAACAGGAGACTGACTAAAACACACTGCTGAGGGGAGCAGCAGGTGAGGCAGGATAGGTCTGCCACACCATGTGGGTCCCCTCCCTGGCCAGCAGCAGGGACTGAACATGTGCTGCAGTGGCTGCGGTTTGCTTCACAGTGCACTGCTTAACCCACTGCACCACCAGGGAGGCCCAAGACTCCAGTCTTGTGTAGGTGAAAATGCAGATTAAATGCAAGTGCTTGTTAATTTTCTTTTGGAGCTTTCTGATGTTCCCTTGAATTATCAGTAAAAGAACATGGTCCAAAAAGGACAGCCGAGTTCTCGTGCTGGTTTGAGAGGGTCACACTATCTACTGTGATTGTAGGTTCATCTATAGACAAGATAGAAAGATGCATTGTATGTCCTTTTCAACTTTTATTTAATCTGTATATTAGGGGACCAAAGTAAATAATTAGTAACTGCATTTAGAGTCAGGATTCTCATTCCCAAGAGAAAATCAATATCAGCATTAGATTTCAGTCTTCTTTAAGGTTTTATGGGACTCACAGAGAAAGCTGTTGGCTCTTCAGGGCTGTGGAGCAGAGGTTAGCAGAAAGTTGTTTGATAGGAGAACCCAGCAGGAGCAAGAGGCCTGAAATACTTAATTGCAACATAAATAAATTCACCATTGGGTTCAAAGGACACATTCTCAGAAAGTGTTCAAAGTGACCTGGAAAGCCAGAAATGTAGTCCAGCTAATCCATGGAATCCTTTAGATGGCCTAACTTTTATGCCTTCATTTGATCATTGCTAAATTGTGATTGAATTTTCTCCACTGCTTTGTCTGTATCCTCCCCTTCACGCCCTCATGAATAATTATCTTATTTTGCTTTCTGAAAGTCAAAATTATGGCATTAGAACAATAATTTGACCAATCTGTTTGTATCCACAGAAGAATGCAAAAATAATCAGGAATCAAAATACACACACGCACACAACATTGAAACCGTCAATTCATTTCATTCATTCAACAAATATCTATGTGTCATATGCTTTTTCCACTGTAGTAGCAAGAGTTCCTCTCACCATGGAAGTTCACACTCTAGTGAGGTGAATGAAACAACAAATAGTAAACAAGTAAGTAGATACGCTTTAATTAGATAATATAAGTACTATGGAGAAATGTGAGAAGAAAAATTGGGAGAACCAAGGGTAAATGGAGAGGTCTGTAACTTGGACATGGGTGATCACAAAGCTGGATTGACTGTGAAACTAGTAACCAAGTTTCCAGGTTCTAAATGCTCATCTTTCATCTAGATGCTCCCTTTCCAATATACTTTTGTAATACATACAAGTGTATGAAGTTTTTCCTGAAGGTGTGCTGTCTTTTCCACCCCAGCCTCTCTTCCGTTGCCTTATGTGAGTGACATTGGCTAGGCGTTGGACATCTTTATGACACAACTAAAGGAAAGTTGAGCTGGAAATACATTTGGTTTGAGTTTAGTGAAATGTAGATATAAGGTTCATGGTTGCTTCTGCTTGTGGTGTGGCTAGGTATATTTCATAAAACAGTGAGCACTAGGGAGAGCTAGTATGTAAACAAGAATCTGTCCAACTCTATTACCAGTTTCAACACAATGCTTTATTACAAATATACCTAATTTTCACGAAGAAATCTTCCATTCCTTAACTTAAAGGAATCACCACATAAAGTATTCCTTAGTCACCTATCAGTATTTCACAATTGTCCCTCATTCTAGTCTCATGTACTCCAGCAGCTTTACCTATACAGAGCTCTCCCCAAAACTGAACTCTTTGCCTTTCCTGGACCCCACCTTTGCTTATAACCTTTCCCTCAGCTAGAAAAAGTGTTGCCACTTTAATAATGAAATACAAAAGACTGGTCTTATGAAAAGATAACATAAAACTATATAAAATAGGCATTATATAATAAAAACATCAATGACAAGTATAGATAAGTATCTCAGTCAGACTATTTAAGGTCAGTAGAGTATAAGGAAATTTGATATTCCCTAAATTCTTAAAGTACATATATCAAAACATGATAAAGTTCTTCTCAAATTTGACAATTCTAAAAATGCATATATAACATCAGCAACTACAATTTTTTTATATATAGAGCATGAGCTCAATTTTTTTATATAGAGCACTATTCTAAACTATCAATAATTTTTAAAAGTTTGTCGTAAACAATACTGGAGCAAAGACTGGGGTATCTTTCTATCATTTATATAAAAAATAATAGTAAATTATCACATATTGAGAAGATCAAAGGATGTAGAGTCAAAAATGGCAGGGGCAGCCATTAAGCAAGTGTGTCTAGTCAATAACAAAATTTTTGTTATTCTTCTGATTTTATAATATCTGTAGCAGTTATAAGCTTCCCAATTATATAACCTGTTGTTTTTCATTCTAAATCAAGTCACTTTCACATATAAATATCCTACTTGATAGTTGCAAGTTTCCTTCCATTTTTCAAAGAGAAGTCCAAAATTATGTCAGTGTCAGACTGCAGAACATGACTCCATTCCCTAATTTCCAGAAACACTTCATTGATAAGATAAAATTTAAGCAGAGACCTGAATAAAGGATGGAACTCCGCAAATCCCTTGGAGATGTGTATTTCCAGGCAATGGAATAGAAAGGGTAAAGTTCTCTAGGAGAAACATTCTGGATAACCATTTTGTTTCCTAGTGTTTTCCCATAAGAATAGAAGTTTAAATGCCTTAAAAGACATCTCTATTTGCATAATACATTGTCCTATAGGCTTAGTGTTTTTTGTGCCTTGCAAATCTCAGCTGCAAATAACAGCATTATTTCCCATTTAATATATATTTTCCTTCTTCCTTATTAACAGAGCCTGACATCATTTAGGGTTTCAGGGTGCCTAGCTAAAAATCTCTTTTCCCCAGCTCCCTTTGTGTCAGGTCATATGACAAAGTTTTCGTTAAAAATATCTAAGTGGAAGTCCCTTAATGTGGCTGCTGGGAAGACACTTAAAAGAGCTTGGCTCAGTTTGAAACCTTCTTTTCTTGGCCTCTCTGTTCTTGCCTAAAATTCAGCTATGATGTTAGAACACTCACAGCCATCTTGAGCAAATGCAGAAGATTCACATCCCCTATCCTAAGGATAGTAATGTAGAAAGCAGTAAGGTTCCCGAACCTATGACACTGAGGAGCCACCATGCTAGTCCTGAACTATAAACCTCAGGAATATTTTTACATGACAGAAAAAAAAGCCCTGATTTAAGTCACTATTTTGTTCAGACCCCTGTTAAATGTGGCTAGATACAATTCCTTACAGAAATGCTAGGGAACAATAAAAAGGCATATATATATGTACACACACATACACATATATAAAAAGTCATACATACTAATTATCAAATAAAGTATATATAGTTATTTATGTAAAATGTGCATATTTGTTTTTACTAAAACACTTTTTATAATATAGTATAAACTTGGAATTTCAAGTCACATTTTGTAAATGAAACACAATTTCTCCCACACCTACTTGTTTAGAACAGTCCATGTAGAATCCAATAAATCTTTGTTTTGAATATCTTAATCAGCTATTTCTTAATACAGGCAGTGAAATAATGTTTTCTTGAAAATTTGTTAAAGAGAGAAAATGCCAATACTCAAGAAACATAAACTTCAGAGCTCTTTTTCAAAGCTTGTATTTATCACTTATATCACTTTCTACAAGAGTATTGTTCGAAAACAAATGACCTACATTTCATTCACTTAGTTGTGTAGAGAAGCAAAAATGTGTCATTCCAAAATTTGTATTTTTGACAAAAGATGTCATGGAAGGGTCTCTGAAGGCTGAACGGGGTTTCTTTTTGAAAAAGACCGTTACATGTAAACCTCTCTATAAGCGTACATACCAGGAAGATTCGATTTTCTATCACCTTTCGATGGATAAAGCAAAACTGAAATCTGCTTATCTTTGTTTCCTGTGTCTTCCTTGGTAAACTCCCTAACTGACCTTCCCTTTTCTTCCCCCTCCTCTCCCTTGTCTTAGCTGAACTATTTAAGATGGCATTTGAAGCCACATATAAATTTATCCATTTTGTTAGGTCTCTCCATGTACATAGGAAGTGTTATTATTGACTATGTTATTATTGAACTTCTTGTGTGTATGTATATTTTAAATTTTTATTAATGCACATGTATAATCTTATAAAATTCATGTAAAGATCTATATACCATCCTCAACTCCTGCAGTAAAATATGATCGTAGTTATTTTTGAAATTTTTTTAAAGTACTGAATTTTTTTGTTTATCAAATACTGATTGCATCCTAACTTTTATGACATACAAATTTTTGTTTACTTTTATTGCGGTAACATTGCACTGTAACAGTATATAAGTTTCAGGTGTTCATGTTCATCATTAAACTTCTTTTTGACTTTTTCTTATTAATCCGTCTGATGCTTGTTTGCTAGCCTAGAGAACCCAGAATAGTATTTTCTTTGCACCCCAACAGTTGCTAACAAACTGTCTCACTGTAATTTCTGTATTGTTTTAAAATTCTAGCCACAAAAGTAGAACTTTTACTGATATGCAGAGCTTGCATTAAATGCATTTCCATTCCGCATTCTTAAATAGGGAACACACAGAAACAGCAAACACTGAGTGTGTAAGTATTTCTGGCAGATGACATGAAGAAAAGATGAAGACCAGATCTCATGCACATACAAAAATGAAAACAAGACAGGAATCAAAATCAGATTATTTTAATCCACCATTGATTAGTAACATGACAGTGAAAAGAATCAGTAATAGTAAGTAGCATGTCTGATACCTTCTAGAGTACCCCAGACCAAAACACCTGGATGGCTGAAAATGTCACTGACTTAAATTTTAAAAATAACTATTTATTTTCAAAGCTAAGGAGCTGACCAACAACATGCCTTTGGCAGCCTCAGGAGATCCTCCTCTTTGCTGAGGAGTGCCTTCTGCAGAAGCAATTCCCAGGCTGCTGTGCCTCTCACATATGGTGTTCTGAAATGGTTAAGGAAAATGAGAAGCACTGTGAAAGTACATTTTTGGCTCAGCATAAACCATTCATTGATTTGTGGGCCGTGAGTCCTCCAGGGGGTGTTACGAATCCATATGATAGCTAGATTTTTACATTTGGATCTCTTCTTTAGCTGATGGATGTGTAAAATTTCATGTTAGCCTGGCTACCCCCTATTGGCTACACATCTGAGGAGGTTCAAGTGTATGAGTTATTTCTTCCAAAGTCAATTGTAATTTACACTCACTAAATTGCCTCCAGATCCACCTTTTAAAGATAGTAGACTCAAAATTGCATTCATTTTGGACTGCACTGCCCATTTATGTTTAAACCACAGCCCTACTTTGGAGAGCCGCCATCGCTAATGGAAAGACATTATGTGACTGAAGATCCACATTTTCCACAGGAGAGCAGAATGCTGGCAAGTCAAATGGCCAATGTACAAGCAGTTTTCAGCCCAGTGAAAATTCAACTTTAAGACTAGGCTAGGGGGAGGAGGGGATGAAGGCAAAAGATATCAGTTCTTCAGTGCACAAAATCAAAAGCATCAGTTTCACACTAGGAAAGATTTGCCTTTGGCCTGAAAATAGTCTTGAAATGAATGAGCATTTTACATCTTTCTTTTTGCTCTTTCCTGTTGTTTAGTGCATGTTTTTCTGTACCACACACTGTTGAGTTTCATTGTACTGTTCTGTTTAATTCTTCTTACCGATTGGCTTTAAAATTAGCATTGTTAATGGTCTTCTGTGTGTCTTTCCAGCTGCAACCAAGAAATAACCCAAGCAGGACATCTTCCTTTCCCCTAAAGGCCAAACACCAAACTACCACTCTGAGGAATATTTAGAATTCTTAGTTGCTTTCACTAATTACTTCAGTGTAGGTTTAGTGAAATCTTAAGTGACTGTTTAGAGGTTTTGCAAGAAAGACTATTTGTTTCAAAACCAAAAATATAAAATTACGAACACAGCCATGGGTCAGTAAGTCATCAGTCTAAAACAACTGCATTAAGCTCAGATGTAAGCCAGTTTGTAGTGTACTTGAGGAGATTAATTTATTCCATGGCATTGACCTGGAGGCACACATCCCACTAAAATGCGATGAGGCGGTGAAAAGATTGCCTTTAAAAAGTTCTGATTCTGTGAATGGGCTTTTAAGTAGGCTTTCTCATTTTAAAGGCAGCTCTGACTAGCTCCAAATGCACATTTGGATGATGAGTAGAGTAAATGAGATAAACAATCAATACCATCAAACCAAACACCTGATGACGCTCTCCACCAGCTTCCCCTTTCACAGCAGAGCCTCTATTATGAGTCTTGAACCCAATTACATGCATCAGTCTTCTATTCCCACCTTCCCAAGGCCTCCTACTCCAACTCTTAAAATCAAACATGTTCTTACCAGAGAAATATGGTCCTGACAGGATAAAACCATTTATGACCAGTTTTGACTGGATAAAACTGGCTCAATCAGTTCTGACTGGATAAAAACTGTTCAAGCTGGTTCTAATAGGAGAAAATATGCTCTGACTAGATGCAACCAGTTCTGACAGACAAAACCACTTCAAACTGGTTCTGACCAGAGAAAACCAGTTCAAACCAATTCAAACCAGTTCTGAGTGGAGAAAATCAGCTCTGACTGGACAAAACTGATTCTGATTGTCTCAAACTGGTTCCGACTGGATAAAAATAGTTCTGATTGACTCTGACCAAAGAAAACTGAATCTGACTAGTGGTATGTGTGCAGTGCACAGTGAGTTGTGTGCAATGAGAGGTGTGCAGTGAGGTCTATGCATTGTGCAGTGAGCTTTCCAGTAAGCTGTTTCCAGTGAGCAGTGTGCAGTAAGCTGTGTGCAGTGAGTTGTCAGTGCTTAATGAGCTGTGTGCTGTGTGCAATGAGTGTGTGCAGTGCAGTGTGCTATGTGCAACAGTCACGCAATGGTCATGAGATGGTCAAGTTAACATTATGTGAATTGTCTGTTCATCAATTGGAGATCAGTGTAAAAACTCATGTGGCTCTTTTCCGTCCTCAAATCATTATCATTGTCTTTCAACTCAGGATATGTTTTCTAAATGCACTTATATGGCTGGTGTCACCGAAAGTGCAAGTTGATGCTCTGGGTCTGTGAGACCTTTCTGCTCTGAAGGACGCCAGTTTAAATTTTTTGGCAAAATCATGAGGTTAAAATTCTGTTCCCAACAGGAAGGGGACTGGATCTACCATTCAAGTGTGCCTGCCACTTATTTCTGGGAGGTCCAATAGTCTTAAACAAAAAGAAGTAGAAACATCTGGAATCTCATGGTCAGCTTGTTTGTTATGTTCAACAGCAGGGGAGCCTGGAGTCCACATCCAACCCCACTGTTAAGGGGGCCAGCAGTCAACAATGGCTGACTTGGGACCTTGGGGGAGGGCAGACATTCCATGGGGCATTGAAGGCATTGTATGAAAAAAGGAAACATGATAGCTGAGGTCATCATGTCATTTCAATGAAATTCAGAACTAAAGACTCTACTTTCACTTTGAAAACAGAATAAATAAATGTTTCCTCCTAATGTTTCATTATTAAATTTAATTTTCAATGTTCCTAAGTTATAGATTACTTAAGATAGCTATATGCAGACATATATCCATCCTATATCACATTTTGAGGGGTTAGTTGGAATAATATTATATAGGAAAGCATTTTGGAAAATTTAAAGTGTATTATAAATATAAGATGTTACTTTCATTATTTTGTTAATACTATAACTGTTATTAAGATAATGTGACAGTATTAAATTTTATAATTTAATTCTTATTCTCCACTAACACATCAAATATATTAGTGACTTACCTGGCCAAATGAATGTATAACTGTTCTAAGCAGTTCATTTAAGTAGCTATAATGAATGGAGAAGCTTTTGCATAGTCTGTTTCTTTTCTTTTTATTCTGCATAGTCTGAGAATTTTGGTATATACAAGTAGGTAAATATAAATGGGATGATTTGGGAGGATAAGGTAGAAGGACGTCCTGGGAGTTGTTTTACCTTTCAGCCAAGTGAACTAAAAAATGATCAAATTACCCAAATTTATCCTTCTTCAACTGATTATTCGAAGTCTACTGCACTACATTTTATATATATATATATTATGTAAAGACACAATATAAAGAATCTTAATAACAACTCTACTCCTACCAAATGAGGTCAATCCTCAAAGGAGGAAAATGGTTATAATGCATAAGAATGTGAAGTATGAGATCTTGAAGAGCCAAGATAAACACAGAAATCAGTGCAGCCATAGAAAACTGGAGGAAGTGCTGTTGGTTAGGAAAGGGAAATGTAAAAAGAAAGAAAAATAAAAGTATTCAAAAACATTTTTATCTAAATTTTCTCCACCTGATATCAAAATATACTATAAAATTACAATAATTAGAATAGTATGATATAAGCACAGAAAAGAGAATTCTATCAACAGAACAGTATTAAGATTCCAGAAATCCTTTATTATATACAATAAAGGATTATAACAACCAAAAAAAAATTCCAGAAAAAAAAATTACCCATGAATATATGTGAAACTTTAAGCATAAAATGATATTTTAAAATATGGGAATTATATGATTTGTTTAATTATTTGAAGTAAAATTATTATTGTTTACTAAGAATCAATAAATTAGATCCCTATCTCCAAGTATACATGAAATAAATCCTAGTTAAATTGCCAAACAGTAATAAATCTAAGACTATTCTTTTTTTAAAAAAAGATTTATTTATTTATGCATACAGGAACTGGGATACAGGCCAGAGGTATGGGGAGTGCGAGTATTCACCAGAAACAGAGTGGGGAACAGAACAGGCAGAATGACTGAAATACACTGTTGAGGGGAGCAGCTGGTGAGACAGGAGAGGTCTGTTGCGTCATGAGGGTCACCTACCTGTTTGGGAATTGAACTCACACTGTAGTGGCTGTGGATGCTTCATAGTGTGGTGCTTAACCCCTGGAGCCACCAGGGAGGCCCAAATCTAAGTCTATTCTACAAGATAAAATGTAAGAAGTGTTCAGCATTGTTTGGGAGTAAGAAAAGACCCATATACTAAAATCCTAGAAGTCATAAAAATTGACAGACTTAGTAATATAATCATATGTAGGGTCAGAGAACAATCAGGTCTTTTCACCCTCCCACCACTGTGATGATGGACACCTGCGGTGCTGTGAGCATTCCAGGGTGGGCATGCGCAAGTGGGCGCACCTGAGTTGGACACGGGTTTGAATGGGCGGTGTCATGAGGATGCCAGGACCAACAGGACTGACCAACAGACCAAAGAGCAGCAGTAAAAGCAAGAGCAGCAAAGAGAGAGAGAGAAGAAGCAGCTGAGAGGGTGAGATGAGCTGGGGGTTGGGAGGCCTGCCAGCCTCCTGGCCCCCCAGCACCCCTGCCTGCCATGTACCTGGCCACCTCTACTAATAAAAGCATGAAAAGCCACCGAGGGCTCCAAGACTCCTTCCTTGACCTGTCTGCCCAGAACCATCCAGAATCTGCCCAGTGTGCTGCCTTCCTGTAGCTACATCATATTAAGCTGCTGTATAGTTATATTTATTTTTAAAAATTTAAAAGACTAATTAGGAAAATTGAAATAAAGTGAAAAACATTTTTTCCCATAAAATTGGGAGAGTGAAACGCTTAGTACTTTCAAGTTGAAAAACTGGCAAGTTATGGCTATGTTAGAAACAATGGAAATGGTTACACCATTTTAGAGGACATGTTGACAGATTATTTTAAAATTTTAAATGTAGGTATTTTCAGAGAATTCTAAATATTTATAGAAATAGTAGCATAAATGCCCATATAAGATATTTATTTCCTCCTTGTTTATAAGGGAAAAAAAAGAAATAGGATAAATGCATATCAACAAATTTACAGCACAGAGAATAAAAAATATGCATTATAAAAAAGAAAAAAAACCTATGTATTGCCTTGGAAAAATGAACAAGCGAATTTTGTGCTATATCTTAAGCCTATAGAAATAATACATAAGTGGGAAAATTAGGTGAATCTTGACTCCAAGTTCAAGGTGTTCAAGAGAGCAAAAATAACGGCCAAACTGTAGGGTAACTGGAAAAGTATCAGGCTTTTCCGCCCTCCCACCATTGGTGTGATGATGGACACCTGAGGTCCTGCACGGTGCCTAAGTGGGCATGCACAGATGGGTGCACCTGGGCTGAGACAGCTGCACATAAGGGCAGCGTCAGGAGCGAAGACAAGCAGAGAGAGAAGGAATAGAGAGATGCCAGAGAGCCCAGAGAGTGAAGATGCGCCGGGGGCTAGGAGGCTGGCAAGTGTCCTAGCTCCCCAGACCCTCTGCTTGCCGTGTACCTGGTCGCCTCTGATAATAAAAGCCTGAAAAAAGCCACCGAGGGCTCCAGGACTCCTTCCTTTGCCTGTCTTCTCAGAATCATCGAGAACTTGCTCTGTGCCCTTGCTGGCACCACACAAATGATATAGATGAATTTGCATAATTATAATATGTACTACAGAATTACTCAAAAATATTGATATATTGGTAGGATAGAGGTCCGGAATCGGGAAATTAGGAAACATATAAGATACTTTCTTATCTTCCCTAACAAGAAGTTAATAATACATTCTGCTAAAATTGGCAAATCAAGACACATTAATGAAACAAGCATATTATTTAGATTGAAAGTAACTGGCCAAAAGCAGCTTGAAAAGTAGCAGTTGTCAGTCATCTCTAGAAAGCAGAAAGTGTGTGTGGGGGTGGGGGGAAGTGTGGTGTGATAGGAAATGTAACTGTTAGTAGAAAGTTTTTAATGCTATCATCTAATCTTTTATCCATGGGCATTTATTATTCAATAAAAATAAAAGTTAAATTTAAGACAAGTTCATTTTTTTATTACCAGGTTAGCTTGAAAAGTCACTGCTCAAGCCTTTACCTGAGAGCAAAGCAGGAATGCACTCTCCTTGGTGGGGCAGGTATCCCAGTGCCTCTGCCACAGCTGATTCATCCCTGTGGGGCAGGTTCCGAACGAGGATTATTTGCTAAATATGACTGGAATGGAACTTGAGGAGGATCTGAATCGAGGGTTACCATGATACAGGGTTCAAGATCACACAGCCAAAGAAATTGAAATTGTGGGGGAAAAAAACAAGTGGGGCTGTCCTGTTACTCAAACACCCAGAGGAGAACGTTACTGGGTCCTGCCGTTTCTTAAGATGAGAAAACTGAGGCATGGGAATGTTGAAGTTGCTTCAGGGTTGCTAAGAAAAGCAGAGGCAAAACTCAGAGGACAACACAGAAGACTTAAACTGCTGCCACCTGAGCACGACTTTGCTCCCTGAGCCCCTAGGCTTGGACACCATAAAATGCACATCACCTGCTCCCAAAGAGAAGCATGACTGATGCTGAGTATATTTCACTCACTCCCTGCAAGTCTTAAAACATGCATTGAAGTGATTTCTAGATCCTTTCCATATCTAAAATAAAATATCTAGATAAAATGGAGCTGATCTCAAATCTTTTTATGCACATTCTTCTCACTCTTTCATTCTCACCCCTTATTATTTTTCAGCCACCCGATCCTGTAAAACCATATTTGTCTAAATTAGACACATGGTGGGGAATACCATGTGTCAATACCAAAAGAACTTATTAAGCAATAATATTTTTATTATTGTTGAGGTAACATTGGTGTACTAAGTGAACATTTAGGTAATGCTTTGGCTTAGAAAAACTCACATCACAAAGATTCCCTTAGTTCCAAGACCCATTGATACATAATCATAGCGATTTCATAACTAAACACTCCCCTCATATTGCTACATAAATTGCTATTTTAATAGAATATCATTGGTTCCGGATCACATAAGGAATACTGAAGATGGAGAACAGACGATAAGTATGGATGTGGCTGTCAGCTGTATAGCTCAGGATATGGCTATAGATTCAGATGTAGGTAGAGATATCGCCTCTCTTCTCATACCTCCACTTAATAAGGAAGAACCAGGGGCACGAGGGTAATGGATGAATACTCCTGACCAGCTAAGGTACCTCCAGTTCCTTTCCACAGTCCTCTCCACACGGCCTGGATTGGCATGTTTTTATTTTAGGCAGAAACCCTGTACAGCCCACATGTTGTGAAAGGTTCTTTAACAGCAACACATGTTCATTTACACTCCTAAGAGCACAACTCAATTTTAGGTGCTAACTCTGTAAGATTCTGCACGCAATAACTACCTTTTTTTTGTTGTTGACAGGCGGCTGATGGAGGAGCAGGAATGTATCTTTAAGTTTGCTATCATGAAAAATATATAGACCGCAGGCTCCAATGGTTGGGCTCCTCGTGATTCCTCGTGGTCCTTTTCCTTCTGAGCAGTTCAATTAGCGGGGAAATCTCACTCTGATGGACTGAAGCAGCTTGAGTGAACGCCCGAGCGCTCAGCCAATTAGGCTCATTTGAAGTTGCAGAATTGCCTTCTTTGGTGTTAAAACCCCATGTCAAACACTGGGTCTAAGATCATTTGTGCTTCAAAATGAGATTGACAGAGCAGCTGCAACAGGGGGCATGCCTGCTGGACGACTTAATTGTGGAGCCTGAAGGGCCATCATGAACCAGCGTGCGCAGACCGCCTCGCCACTGCTGCATTACAAATGCTCTTTATTAACAGTGATCTGTAATCAATGGGCTCAGGCTTTTTGCCAGAGCCCCCAAATCAGACAGGCGGGCCTCTGCGTCAGGGTGGGCGGAGCCACGGGACCTGACTATCGAACCGGTACTAGAAAGCCTTGTTGTCCCTGCCTGATTCTGGGGTGCGGCGCTAAATCAGAAAGAGACCCTCATAATCATTCCAGGGGCGCCCTCCTCTCCCTACTGGTTGAATATTCATTAGCCGGGGTGAGCTCAACTCACTATACATACAATTACATGTTATTGATGGGAATGAAATGAATTGCTTTTGTCTCAACAAAGGCAAATGTTCTAAATCAGTTCAGCATTTTCTGTAAGTTTTGACCAGAAATATAAAGGCTTAGAAATGCATATCCATATGTGGATGCGTAGATAGATGCCTAGAAACGCACAAATCAGTAGGTGTTAGGAAATAGCAGGAGTTAGGGGGGCTTTCCCTAAATAGCCATTAGGATAATTTCAGAAATTTTGGAACAGTTTCTTTGGAAACAATCTGTAAATTTCAATATAGGTTTCTTTTCGTTTAGAGGAAATCATTACGTGACATTCTTTTTGACAGTGTGTAATGGGAAAATCACTGATCTTGGAGTCAAAAACCTATAAGCTAGACCAAGCTCTGCTGTCAACAAGCTGTGTAACCTTGGGCAAATCATTTAACCTCTCTCACCTACCCAGTCTTATCTGTAATATGTGAGGGACAGACAAGTTGTAACATCCACCAAGTTCATTTTCTACCCATCTTCTCTTAAATGTGTTTAGTGTTATTTCTCTCCACTCTGTAGTGCAAGAAAGCCATTTTAGTCTACTATTAAGAGCAAAAGAAAGGAAGGCCAAACCACCCAGCCTCAGCTCGCTCACCCTATTCTCAAATATCATATATCCTTTCTGCGGAGTCCTATCAGGTGTTATGCAGATAGCGCAGGGCTGCAGTCAACAGGCCCCTGCTTGCTAAGAGCTCAGTCTACCAGAACAAACAGACCAATAGATAAACAATTCACAAGCCCTTCCCTAAAGTGCTTTTCAGTTTGAAAATAGATTCAGCTATGTGCCATCTAGGCCAATGTATATGGCCTGCCTATCTACTGCACAACTGTAGGGGGCACTACACACAGGCCATCAGTTCAAAGGTATCCTCTTGAGCTGTGTAGTAAGGCAACCCTCATTTATTGGATCAAATCAACAAGCATCACACTGCATTTTGAAAAAAGATAACATGAGTTCCCTGCTGTCTAAGGAATGAGCTTGTGGAAAGCCTACAAATAAAAAATGCAAAATGTATTACATAAGATGCAAACCATAAAAGAAATAACTAAAGACATAAATGGAAAAAAATCACAAGCAATACCTGACTATTAAGACTAAATCATGGTTTAACTGAAATGAAATTATGCATTCAAAGTTATGCCTGGTACAAAGAAAACTTATTAAGTGTTAGTTTTGTCCTATTCATTTTGCACAATGATAATACATCTAGGAAATGATTTTAGTTTAGGATTCCTAAGAAAGACTTTATAGAAAAAAGCAAGGTGTGAACTGATTCATAAATTGTAGGTAAAATATGAATAAATGAAATATTAAACAATGGCTTTAATTTAGATTCCTACAGGTGGGTCATCAAAGTGGAATATCTTGGGAACACTCGAAGGTTTAACTATCTCTCATCACAGAATTCTAAAGAATCCAAAACACCAGGTATGTTACCATTTACCAGCTTCCAACAGTCTTTTGGACAGCTTGTAGCCCTCTCCCCCATTTTCTTTTCAGCCAATTCAGTAGGGTAACTCCATTCCTTCACTTCAGAAGGTCTCCACTGAACTGATTCTATATCTCTAAAGCCATTTATAAGATTCCTGTAGGCTGACGTGCTGATAATCCACGTTCTTAAAAACAGATGAAAGAGTTCTAGGTTGATGACTAGAACATTCCACTTTCTACTGGGACAGCTGTCATTATGGTTGACTATTTCTTACTATTGATAGAACCCTAGGTTCAATCAGAACAAAATTAAATGACCACACTGCTGCTCAACCAACCATGGAGTCATTTCAGTATGAGGAATATTAAAGTAAATTAAATATAACTGTAATAAAAATACTTTGTGTCTCAAATATTTTACATATAAATAAAATATAAAAGTTTTAGAAACTCTTTTAGTCCTTACAATAACCCTTTGAGTTCAATACTGTTCTAAAACACATTTCATAGTTGAAGAAACTAAGGCACAGAAACTGCTCTGCCCCACGTCAAGGAGCTGTACTAAGGTACTCTGGTTCCAGTGTCAATATACAAGATTCCTTGCCTCTCTCCTCAGGGACGAAGTTCTCTGCTCAAAATGACTGGGATGTCATAATGACCCACAACTTCTGTTATGGTGATATTCATTAGCATTGCAGCCTAGCTTCATACTGAATCCTGACCACTCACATAACTATCTATTAGAAAACTGACCTTTCTTGTTCTTGCCAATCTCAGCACATTCAAATGGGCCTCTTCTCTCTCTTATTCTTCCTGTCCCTAACTGTCTAAACTGCTTTTCTCCTAACCCCCCAGCTAAGGAAACGGCACCAGAATCAACTCAAGTCAACATTTACTAAAGATGTAACAGTCCCATCCATTCTCCAAACAAACACATGACAGGATGAAGCGTTCAAATCTGAGCACGTTACTACTCTGCTCAAAATTCAATGTTCTCTTCTATCTACAAGATTGAATCTAATCTTGTAAGCATACAAGATTTTGCATGACTTGATTCTAGCTTGAGTCACAGCCTCCCCTCACAAAAGGTTCTGTACTCCAACCGCCCTTTATAGTCCCCAACATGCCATCTTTGTTCATAGCTCTGACTTCCCTGTCTAATCTTCCGTGTCTTACCTGCCTATGACCTTTCTCATCCTCTAAGTCTACTCACTATCAGCCTCTACCCTATTTTCCCAAGCAGAATAGTGGACTTGCTGCCCTTTGTGTGTGTGTCCCACACTTGTAGAGCAATAATATATCATAATTTACTTTTCTTTACTGACATGATATGTTTTCATTCATAACATCTTACCCATCTAACTCATTTAATTACTCCTACTAGATAGTCAAAAGGCATTTGAGAAATGAATGAATTGGTATTTTGAGAACTTTAAATTGGGATAAATACCTTTGTTCTGAATATATCTCAGGAGTATAAATAATATAAGAGGCAATACTCAACTGTGAAGGCATGGTAAGTTGTTATTACTGCAACCCTCCACTAAATGTTTTATAACTTTTCCACAAAGCACTTGAGGAAGAAACTTGTGGTTGTATTCTTAAAATGAGGATAAGATAATTGAATTCAAATATCAGTTATGTGAAAAATTCTTGCATTTAAACTAAATTTTCCTATGAAGTTTATATTTAACATAACTTATAAAAATAGGTGATGTAAATCAGAATATTTTTAAAATAATTTTTATTTTAAAAAAAGACTTCAACTGTCTAGTTCCTTAGAAGTCCCCCCCAAGTTTTTGACCATCTTACTAGACATCATCATGTGTGCCAAAATATGTAGCTGCTAAAGACCTGTTAAGAAGTAGCTATGCTGGGACCTCCCTGGTGGCGCAGCAGGTTGTGTGCCACATTGTGAAGCATCCACAACACAGCAGCGCACGTTTGATCCCCGGCCAGGGAGGTGACCCACATGGCGCAGCAGATCTCTCCTGCTTCGCCCGCTGCTCCCCTCAGCAGTGTACCTCGGTAGATCTGCCTGTTCTGCTTCCCACTCTGTCTCTGGTGACTCCTCTCACCTCTGGCGCCTCTGGCCTGCACCCCAGCTCTTGTGTGTATAAATAAATAAATGTTTAGGGGAAAAAAAAAAGATTAGGGGAAAAAAAAAAGAAGTAGCTATGCTTCTTGGAAAAGTCTATTTAGCCTGTGATAACAAAAACAAAAATATTTGTTTTATAACACGTATGCAACAGTTTCAGAATGTTGCATTCCAATTTAAATTTTCTGGTGCCAACAGCTGCATCATATGTAATCTTCTACAAGCGAAAAAAAAATCTATGATTGGATGTATATCTGTCATCTTCGTAGAACTTTCTAGAACTTTTTCCTCTCTAAGGACATGTCTGAGCTGATCACATAGCTATTTTTCAAGCTCTAATATCTATCATTTAAGATAGTTGAATGATTGCTGTCCTTAAATAATGTCACAGTAATAAAAGAATTAGTATCGACACTTGACACTGTTCATGCTAATATTTTACGCTCTGAATTTTTCCACAGTATGAAATCAAATTGCACATCCTGAGAGAAATGCACATGCCATATTGTCATGCACAGTAGATCAAACTAATGTAGTAAAAACCTTAAATGGAAACCTTCTAAGGAATTTTAAATATACAAGCTACATCTGCAAGATATTTAACTATTGTGCTTTCACTAAAAATTAATGAGATTTAAATTCAGCCTGAAAGATAGAACCACCAAAGTTTAAAGTGCATGCTAAATGTGTATCCTGGGTTGGTCTCTCAGGACTGTGCAGCCTTCTTTAGACAAAATATTTCAAATTCAGAGGAATGTTGGGTGGGATAGAGATTTTAACTTCATCCTTCTACCTGTCCATGATCTCAACATAATCTATATGTCTTTTAATCAATGTATTAAATATCTTGACTTATTTGTAAGATGTATGTAAAAAGGGAAATTACAGAAAACAGCTACAGTATGTTGGGCTATTCTCACATGGATGGTTCACACTTGTAAGAAAGCACTGGCAAGATAAGTGTAATTGGCAAACCTGTGGTTCCTTTAGTCCAAAATCATGATTATTTAGGTCAAGGAACTTTGCATCTGTGGGTTTATTCCATATGGCCATCAAAAACTCTTTACTATATACTCCCAGAATCCTAGAAATTAAAGGAACAATTTTCTAAAAGATACATACCAAATTGTATTTCTATTTAGTTTCAAGTATTATTTATTCCTCTTTACAGGGTCCTCTGTTCTTAGCAATTCAGAACAGCAGCCATCCCTTTTGGAGAGTCCCTAGAATTGCAACTAAACACTGGAGAGCACACAAGCTCACCAACAAATCCACAAAAATATTCGTCTGCGCAATCATTTCTTTGGCAGCTTGTGTTTAATAATTTAATTCAATTCCAGTAGTGCAGTGCATAGCAACACCTCTTTTTTTGAGCCAGTAAACTGCATGACTGTGACATGTAAGTCGTAATGGAGTATGAGTTTGCATGCTGAGGTGTCATTTCCATAAAACAGCACCTTCACTAGGGGCACACACTGAAAATGCAGAATCTTCAGATACAATATTGAACACTCATTGGTCATTAATTCATTATAATGCTATTTTTCTATCTAGGAAATTTTATGATTTGTCAGAAATACAAACAAGTGGTTTACATTTTTAAAAGACTGTTAAGCAGGAGGACTAGGATAAGCTATTAAAATACTAAGTCAATGCCATTTTCAGGCAGAGCACCCATTGAAATACCTATCAGCTACAAGTCTTTCGAGTGATTGATGTTTTCAAGATAAATAAAAAATCATTCGGCTCTCTCCCCACATTGTGGTGTGGAAACGTGCACTTGGAGAAGTGTGAACACATGGACAATGTTGCAAACCAACATTACTTTAATCCATATAATTTGTTCTTAAAAAGACAGTGAAGGGCCTCCCTGGTGGCGCAGCAGGTTGAGCAAAGCACTATGAAGCATCCGCAGCACAGCAACGCAAGTTTGATCCACAGCCAAGGAGGGACCCACATGGCACAGCGGACCTCTCCTGCCTTGCCTGCTGCTCCCCTCAGCAGTGTATTTCAGTTAGTTTTCCTGTTCTGCTCCCCACTCTGTCTCTGTCTCTGTCTCTGGTGAATCTTCTCATCTCCCATGACTGTGGCCTGTACCCCAGCACTTGTATGAATAAATAAATCTTGAAAAATAGCCATTAAAAGGAAAAATGTGGTACTTTTGAAAAATTCTGTCTTGGCAAAGAGAAAAATATTGAAGCTGACGAGGGGAAGAAACAGACAACCTATAAGGAAAACCAATTAGGATGACATCAGTCTTCTCTGAAGACACACTATGGGCAAGAAAAGAATGGAGTGACATAATACAGAAATCCAAGATAAAATGTGCCACTCAAGAATACTTTATCCTGTGCCTCCCTGGTGGTGCAAGGGATTAAGCACCACACTATGAAGAACCTGCAGCCACTGCAGCGTGAGTTTGATCCCTAGCCATGGAGCACACCCTATTAGCAAGCAGACCTCTCATGCCTTGCCCTCTGATCCCCTGAGCAGTGTATTTCAGTCCATCTGCCTGTTCTGTTCCCCGCTCTGTGTCTGGTAAATCCTCTTACCACCTACACTTCTGGCCTGTGCCCCAGTTCTTGTATGCATACATAAATAAATCTTTTTTTTTTTTAATTCTGTTTTGGGTTATTTTTATCCAATATGAAATAAAGTAAAAAAAATCCACAAGTTTGTTTACTTATTAATTTTTAAATCTATATTCTACCTACTATAAGAAGTAGAGTACTTCTTATATTTAGAGTAAAACACATAATAATCGTTTAACAGAAAAATCTTTCATGCTCCTTTACATGTCACATAGACAAAATATCACATTGAGCAGTTGTTCTTTTAAACCATTTATAACCCGAATGAAACATCCACAAGATGATTATTTCAATTCTAGGGATCAAAGGAGATGCCGCTCTGCATCCACCCACGTGGGCCACTCACTGTGCCTGGCTATTTCCACTGTCTTTGCTTGCTGCTTTCCCCGTTGGCAGCATCACCTGCTTTCAAAGATAGCTGGTCTCCTTTGCTGGCCGCAACTCCATGCCAAGGCCACAAGGCAAATTATCCATGTTAGAGAAGCAACTGGGAAAGGGTGGTGGCGGTTAGCAGAGAATAAAACTGATTTTTAAATAAAGATGATTCAAATGTATGCCACATTTGCCTCTGAAAGGCAATATCTTTTAAAGCAACTAATGGCCCCTCATTTTTTCATTCAATGATTTACATATGCTTCACATCCTAATATACCACCTCTGATTTGCTGGTATGATATGAGGAATTCCCAGGTCTTTTTAAAATGCTAAGCTTGTATCTGGGAGAACTACCCATTTGTTTAGGTGGTAATTGTTTTAACTTTGATGTTCCTTACTCTGCACATCTGTTTCAACTCCTCTACCAGACACTCTCACAAATTTATCATCACTGCATATGTTCCTGGGTTAGGAGTGCTTAGTGGCAGTGCACATCAGTAAATTCCACTGCTGTTCTGAGGCTGTTATTCTTGGATTTGTCCATAAAGTGCAGTGTTTATTACCTGGCCTGCTCACACATACAGAATAAAGAAGTACTAATATAGTAACATTTTGTTACCTTCTAATCCACAACAGCCAAGGTGGTGGCGTTTCCTTTGTTACATAATTTATTGTTTTATATTTATCAGATTTTTCATTACTTTTTGCCTAGGAACCTAGGCCCTTTCTGCTGTAGCACATTGCTTCCTAAAATATGAGGCTGAAACCCCAAGGTAGCATACAACTTTCTCATTTTTAAATAAACAAAACAAAACAAAAAACAATTCCTCAAAGTTTCGTTGAGAAACCAGAGAATTCCTAACATAACAGTGTTTAGTGTCCTTTATAAAACAGTTCAGGGTGAATATTTGTGAATCAGAACTCTTATGTTCTTTATAAATAGTGAAATCTGAAGAGTCATAACCTAATACACAATAGAGAAGAATTCATTTAATACACAATAGAGAAGAATTCATGCAGCAACGACAATGCTAAGGTCAGTTTCATAAAACAACATTTTCAAAAAAAAAAAAAAACAACATTTTCATTGGGGGTTTAAAATGAGAAAAGCAGAATCTTTTTTGTAAGTAATAATAATTATAGAACATTAAAAAAAAGTCCCTCCTCCCCAATATCATTTTTCCAGATTCACCACTGTATCATGTTTTTTATTTCTGGCTGTTTCCTAGTCTTTTAAATTTTTAGATATAAAAATATAGAGAGACATATTTTATAGTCTTATAGAAGCTGAATATTTTTGTTCTTTACCTTGCATGTTTTCATTCACCTTACTGAAGACATCTCTTCATGTTGGTACATGCATATAGAGCTATATTATTTGTATAACAACAGAATAATAATATGCCTAATAATCTGCCTATAACACATGCAGGTTGATATAGTGTTTTCTTACCACAGGAATGCTGCATCCATGAATAGTATCTCTGAACATTGACAGTCATTATTCCATATGACAAATTCTTAAATCTACAATTACAGATGAAAGGACATTGTATTTTTATTTTCATAAATATCATTAAATTGCCATTGTAAAAAGTTTGTACTAATTTATATTCTTTGAAACAATGTATGACCATTTTTTGCCCAAGTATTATTCAATAGTTAATATTGAATTTTTAAGTTTTGTTAATTTGATAAATTCATAATTGCATTGTCATTTTAATTTGGATGATAACTATTGAGATTAAACATCTCTTCAATTGTTGGTAGCTTATTTATTCTTCAGTGAATTGCTAATTGATCTCCTTTCTCATTGTCCGAGAGACTTACTTAGTTCTTTCTTATTGACTGCTACAGGCCTAGGTTTATTTCTGTGAATGCTCTTGAGATATAGGTTAGACAGATAGATAGATGATAGACAGGTGATAGAGAGAATACAGAGAGATAGATGCATATAGATGCATAGATAGATACATAGCTATGTAGATAATATGGTTAACATAGCTAGATGGGGAGATATTTTCTCCTGATTACTTCTGTATGGCATATTTATTGATGCCATACCCATAGAGAAGCTTTTTATTTTTAACTAATAAAAAACTGCCAATCTTTTCTTTTTAAGTTATTTTTTAAATGTCCTTGTTTATTTTTTCACAATATAGTATTTCTCCCCTTGATGGTAATCTTTTCTTTCATGATTTCTGGCTTTATTTCTTGCTGAGAAAGACCCTCCCCACTCTAAGATCATAAAAAATATTCCACTCTGTATTTTTTAATAATATGAGATGGTATCCTTTAACTTTTTGACTTTAATTGATTTGCTAAGAATTGTACTAAGTGCCTGAATATATAATATCGCCAAGGAGGCATAATATGGAACTTATTTTTATAAATTAAAAATTTTACAAATATCTCATTACTTTGAACTGTATCAAATGAGGTAATGCAGGTAAGATGTTTAAATTAGCCAAACACAGAGACTCTGTTAAAAACAATACTAGTAAAAAGTGCTAAATGCACATTAGTTTAACTTTTGGAAATATTACCTGTGTATCAGGTGCATTCACATATGGACTTGTGAAGTTGTACTCTCCAAATCATACACATTTATATATACTATGACAAATTAATAAAACTCAAAAATAAAGGGAAACTCCAGAGTAATTTGGGATCTTTTGTAACATGGGATATACTGCTACCACAGAGAGCTATCTTCAATGCATAAATCATATTTAATACTGTTGTATCCAAATATGACTCTGACATTCTAAATCCATGTACTTACATCTCAATGCACATCATAATGAACCTTAGTCTTTAGCCATTTCTATTATCAAATCATAACCATCCTGTAGAAAACCTGTTCAGATTTATTGATTTGAATTTTACTTAGAAGTCTTTCGGCAATAATTTAATAGAATAACTCTCTGTCTCTGTCTCTATCTCTCTTTCCCTCTCTCTCACACACATACACACAGATATATGTATTTGTTGATCCATTTGAAAATCAGTTACAGACATCATAACTAACCCTATTCTCTAGGGTAAAGTTAGGAACTCCAGGGAATTCACTTGTGCTAAAGAATATCATATTCATGAAGGATACATCACAGTTCCTCTTAATATAAAAGCACATTATATTCTGATCACCTAATAGCCAGAAATGAAGAGGCTGATGAACTACATAGACAATTGGGAGTGATTAGAAGTGACTTTGTGCTTCAAATATCTGAAGGAGTGTCCAGTAATCTTTACTCTTCTAACAACAACAAAAAAGAATAATTAAAATGAAGGCACATGAGGTCCAAATAACAAATTTGCAATCCCCATATCCTAAATCTATCCTTCATGGAAATCAGATCTGATCTTTCAATAAAGCAGAGGCAAGAAATCTGAGGAGTTGGAGGGACTGGCAGGTGTCTTCACAGCTGTACAGCTAAATCTGTAAGTTACATGTGGCCTGTCTGTAAGTGTCAGGTAACGTTACATCTTGGGCCAAATTCTTAATGGGGCCTCAACCTTACTTTCAGGATTTGTGACAGTCTGGCTGAAAGCAAATATATTCTCATGTGTTTATCCATGGTGCACCACCCCAATTTTTCAATATTTTCTTTCCTTGTGTTTTCTCCTTCTTCCCTCCCCTCGCAAGACCTGTGCTGTTTGAATGTGAATACTCTGATTGGCATGAAAGAATGGAAACCACTTGAGGAATTTTCTTTTTCCTGTCTCAGATAAATAAACACCTTTTCTCAGTTGGTACATGTCATAACTTTTTAATTGTCAAAACATCTTAGAATTCACATCTGCTTCCAAAGTGGAGAACTTTGAAACATTAATAATAAAGATTTCCTTTTAACAAAAACATTTTCTCCAATAAATAAAATTTATCTAGGAATTTCAAAGCAGGGCTTAATGTTATCTTTTGTAATATACTTAGTTACTCTTAATGTTCCTAGACATTTCACACTTTAATGAGAAATTTGAGAATACAGTTAATGTTAAATAGTTTTCAAACCTTCGCGCTTCATAAATTTGAGAAAACACTGAGTTTGGTATTTATGACCAAAAAATGTTTTAATTTGATAGTTCTCCTTTCTTTATATTCCCCTCTTTTCAACCCATATATATATAAATGCATATTTGCAAGTATTATAAGGAGTAGATTGAGAACTTTGAATAATAAGAAGCAAGAGGGAGATAATAAAAGAGAACACAACTAATACATAGGCAACCATTTAGAACTGAGTGGAGAAGTCTAAATCAAAAACGTGGATATGAGAAATGATGGGAATCATGGACCATGCAAACATTCAGATGAGAAAAGCATTTTATGAATGATAAAGCTGAACAAAACCAGGCAAACAGATATTGACTAAATGAGTAAGTTAAAGTCAAATTACTTCAAAAGGTCTTTAGTAACTACCTCTAGTGACCTTTCATGTTGTTTTGCTATGAATGCTACATTGAATTAGTACAAATTACTTCTGGAAGTTTTATTATTTGGCAGGTGTATCAGTCAAATTAGTCATATACTAGTTTTTAGAGTTTCAAAAAAACATACAGTCCTAAGAGATATAGTAAGAGAAAACTATTTCCAGGGCCTCGTAGATTTGAGAAACGCTCCATATTGCTCTGTGGGTACAACTCACTGTAGCTCCTCTTAGAGGAGGTGAGTTAATATTTGTTTGAAACTTATTGAAAGAAAAACCAGAGTGAAAAAATATATAAGGAAAGAAAGGAATCAGGAATGTTTATTGAGATTTGTGATGGAGGATTCCATGACTGCTGATGCCATTTATTGAGCTAAAGAATGTCTGGAGAGAGGAGGTTTGTGGTTTTGACAGAATGTCAAAATGTTTGTTGCTTTTGATGCTGAGGTAGGTTAAGAATCAGAAAGTCTCATTTCAGTCTACAAAGCCTATTAGACATCTGTGTGGTGGTGTTGCGTAGAAACTTGTATATTAAAATGGTTAGTTACTGTAATAGCTTTCTCTATAGATTTTCTACTACTCAGATACTTTAACAAAAGGAACATAAATAGGAAAGTTAGTGAACAAAATTCTTTGCGTTATCATAACAGTAATTAAAATAATACTAGGCAAGAGATATAGATGAAATCAAACTTAGTGTCAAGTCAATCACTGAGTCCTTTGTTTCTCTTCCCAAAGGAAATGCATTCTCCACTTAGAGAATTGAGACATCAGGACATAGTGATCCTGCTATCTTGCCTATAAATACAAAGTGAGCCAAGTAAAGAACAATAGAGAAAAGTATGAGCAGAATTTGAATAAATTAACTTCGTGGTAATTACTTTTCTCTGGGAATATTTTCTGTATTGCTTCAGGGTTTGGAACACTAATTATAGATCGCAAAATGTGTATGTCAAGCAACTTGTTATTTTGCTTATGTTGATACATAAAGCTAGTGTGTGTTATGTATGTTTTTGGTGAACTATTTTATTATAAAATATTAAGACTTGCCATTTCATTATGAAAGAGTTACCTATATTTCATTCACCATGATTTTTCCATGCTTTTGATTGACTAATAGATAGGCAGGCACATAGAGAGAGAGAAACTAGAACCATAAAGCATTGTTTTGTGACTAAAAATAGATGTAACTATGTTCATAGAATATGCTGGAATGTAGATTATTAGTGAGTTTGTACTTTAAAGATTATTCTACAACTTTCTTTTTATTTAACAATATGTCTTAAAGTTCTTTCTGTGCCAGAATAGCATTATCTTTTTAACTGTCAATTATACCATATTTTGCATTAATGGAGACTTAGCTTATAGTTCAATGTTATAAACAAAACTTCAAACATCCTTTAAAAGATATTTCAAATGCCTCTTTGGATATATAGTGAAATAAATTTGTTAGGTTGAAATATACATTCATTTTTAATTCACAATTTAATTCAAGAGATGAGTTATAAAAATACTTTCCTAAAACAGCTGTACCAGTTTGTATCTAACAAAGTTTTTTTGACTTACTTAGTATTATCTTTCTCTTAATTTTTTTTGATAAATTGATAAAGGTAAAATACATTTTGGGTTAAACTGAAGTTGCTTAATTATTCATGACTAAGCATATTTCATCTGTTCATTAATCACTTTCATTTTTCTTTTGACTGCTTCTTACTTTTGCCCATTTTCCTGTTCATCTTTTTTATTGATACAAAAAAGTGCTTGAAGTAGTCTAGACATTAAATCTTTGTATTATGCAGTACTACATTTTCTTTCAATCTTGCCTTGCTATTTAACTTTGACATCTTCCTTCATACCAAAGAGTTTTTAATTTTTATATTCAGATTTATTTACCTTTAAAAAGATTTTGCAAGGCCTTACTAGTCTTTCAAGACATGCTCTGAACATGCTGATCACAGTCAGGAAAATACCAAAATAAATTTGCTTGTTTTAGAATGACTAAATCACATATTTTCTAAAAGTTAAGAAGACATTTAAATTACTTTAATTTCAATAATAGCTATGATACAATTTATATTGCTTCAAAAACCATTCAAGAAAAATGCATCAATCAGTCAGAAAGACAGAAACCACTGCATCTGAAAAAATTCCATTTAGATCCTCACCTCACCTTACGTGCAAGCAAAAGTTCAGACAAGTTTATAAATTAAAAGTTGAAAAGAAGCGTCACATCTGCACAATGGTGTGCACCTAAACCCCCAAGGCAACATTACTTCAAAATAATACAATCTAAAAATGAGTATCAAACCATAATAACTAAAATCAAACCAGATGAATGTCTGATCTTAGGTACAGGAGAATTTTCTAAGATTAAAAACTATGGACTCAACAGTGTATTTCCGCTGATCTGCCTGTTCTGCTCCCCACTCTGTCTCTGAGAAGCCTCTCACCCCATGTGCCTCTAGCCTGTACCCCAGCTTTTGTATGCATAAATAAATAAACCTTAAAAAATAAAACTATGGAACAATTTACCAAAAAATTGATATACCTAATCTTATATAAAACTCTTAAAATGTTCAAGTAAAGATTAAATAACATGATAAGCAAAAGATTAATATTTTGGTTTTCAAAAATTCTATGTGTGCTGGTATAAAAACATAAAGATACCCATAAAGATATCTGGGTAGAGAACTTAAACAGTTTGCAGAGGAAGAAACATAAATAATGAAAGATTTAAGCTAACAGGAATTGGACGTCATTAAAACTGTATGATCCCAATTTTGGCTGGATTCAGAAAAAAATCCAGCAATTTTTTCTGGATTTAGTTTTAAAATGAGCCAATCCTGGTGAGAAAGAGAATTATAGTTAAGGTTAATATTAGAAGAGCACACTTCTTCATGACTGATGAAAATTGGATTTTTTTTTCAAAAAGTCACTCAGCATGTATCAAGAATGTAAAGTACTCATACTCTTTGATCTGAGAATTTTCATTCTAATCACTGATTTCAAGGAGATAATCCAAATTGTAGGTAAAAATTTAAGTGCAAAGATTTTTCATAATATCATTAATAAAACCTAGCAAAGGGAAAAAAGAAATAACCTAGTTCTGATATAATAAATTCACTCAATACATATTTATTGAACATCTACAATGTGTCAGACCCATTAGAAAGGCAGGAGGTTTACTGCTCAGCAAGACAAGGAGCTCTTGTTTCAAGAGGCTGAGAAAAATAGTCAATGAATATTTCCATCAGTCTTACCCCCAGAACTTTCCTGGTGCTTGTCTCTGCTGATCTGGGGAAAGAATCCTGTATATGGACAGAAGAGAGAGCAGTGCAGCGACACTGAGTAACAGGAAAGAAATTGATTTGGGGGTATTTGTAAAAATAAAAGATGGGGGGTGGGAAAGATGAGGTGGGAGAGAGGACAAGAAGGAGAAGAAGGTGGAAGAAGAAGAGGAGGAGGTAGAGGAAGAAGAAAAAAAGAAATCCCATGTAGCTCAGCATAATATTTAGGCAAGTACACAGTGATATAAAACATCGTTTAGAATTAGAAATTGTGTACATTTGCAAAGGATTTTAGTAATATGGCAAATGAGACACAAAATTGTATGTATTGTCACCACTGTGAAAAAAATGTGTAAGAAACCCACTGGAAAGAAAATTACAATGTTAAGAATAATTTCTCCCCAAGGACAATAGGTTTTTTCCTGCTTTTTTTTTTGTAATATTCTATTCTTTCAAATTCTCTATAAAGAAAACATTAATTTAATAAGCCAGAAATGCTTAACATTGGAGAGCAAACTATTCCCAGTGAATATTTCGGTCCTCTTGATACTTTTTACTAAAGCCAGATTTATAGAGGTTTTTAGGAACAAGACATTTAACCAGAATTCACACCGTCTTATTTCATTCCTGTCCATCCTACTAAATTTTATATGCTGTAATATGAGAGAATTTGAATGCTACCTTTGCTCAGATGATGGAAGCTCTTGACAGCAACTCCATCCCCTTGTAAAAACTCTCAGTCAGCATGAAACCTACTTAGTATAATAAACACCACAGCATGAACTATTTTTGCAGGTGAGTTGTCCTATGGGCAGCCCACCCATAAATTAAGAGGACAGGCTAGAGCAAGAAAAATGGTTCCAACAAGAAAAGGGGGGCATGGAGTTTAGCTTCAACCCTCCCACTGACTGAAGGTCACAGGCCTGTTGAGACTGACAATTCATTATAATTTATTAGTGAAAGCATTTTTCCTTAAACCAGCAGGAGCATTAGAACCTGACACATGACTTTAAAAAACTCAATAGAAACTGAGGTTTTCAGAGGACATGAAATATTTGAGGAGCAGTAAAGGAGGGAAGGTTTATGGTCTGTCAACCAAATTTAGATTTTCTTGTAAGCAGAAGACCTTCAACATGATTTTGATGGAATTATATACCACTAAGATCCCTCCCCTAACTCAGGGTTGACATTTAGAATTTCTAGCATTAAGACTATACTTTCAGGGATCGTTTCTATAGTTCATTACTAGAATTTCTAGCATTATTTATAAAATATTCAACATGGATCAATAGCTTATGTCTTTAATATGAGTGGGTTCCAATCCTATGTTCAACTAATTTCACTATATTTGTTTTTGATCTTACAATTATCCAACAGGTCTTCAAAGAGTATTTTAAAAAGTGTACCCCATGTAATACTAATATCAGGACGGCATTTGTGAAGAAAAATAGGGTTCTGGGGCGGGCAAAGATGGGGATGAGGGCAGAAAGAGCACAAGGGACTGAGGTGATGGTGCACGTGTGGAATGGTGGTGGGTACTCCCTGGGGAATACAAATGATATCAAATATAATTAATTAAATTTAAAAAAAAAGAAAAATAGGGTATATAGTTAAATACATTTGGAAACCTGTTGAGTACTAACCTCCTCCCTGCCAGCACCCCCAATCCTAATACAGATTGGCATATTAAAACCATTGAGAAATCCGGAAATAAGGAAAACTTTTTAACTCTGTTTAAGTCACCTCTAACTGGTGCATGTTTTTGTACATGTTTTAACCCTGATGCCCCAGAGACATTTGAAACAATCTCTTTAGAACAAATCTGCCTGCCTATCAGTATGGCAATGTCTTAGGCCATGAATGGTCCAAATATCAGGTGCTGATAAGAAAACCAGGAATAGTGCCTTCCTGATGGTGCAAGGGGTTAAGTAGCTGCACTATGAAGCTATCAGCAGCCACTGCAGCACAAGTTCGATCCCCAGACAGGTAGGTGACCCACATGGTGCAGCAGACCTCTCCTGTCTCACCTGCTGCTTCCCTCAGCAGTGTATTTCAGTAGGTCTGCCTGCTCTTCTCCCCAGTCTATCCTTAGGGACTCATCTTACCCCATGCACCTCTGACCTATAACCCAGTTCTTGTATGCATAAATCAATCAATCTTAAAAAAAGAAAGGGAAACTGGGAATATCTGCACTGCTTTTGGTGGCATTTATTTCCTTACCAGAGATTCTAAAGTTGAAGGCTCTCAAAATGCTGGAGATCTCAGTATGAGGTTTATTACAAAGACTTCCTCTCTCCCCTACTCCACTCTCTCCTTCTTGTCTATAAAGTCACATGATACAAATGGGTATTGAAACCTCATACAACAGATGCTGTGATACCCAGTGTGTTTTTTTGCCTTTTTTTCTTTTTTTTTTTTTAAAGATTTTTTTTTTATTTATTTATGCATACAAGCACTGGGGTACAGGCCAGAGGTGTGGGGGGGTGATAGGATTCACCACAGAGAGCAGGGAGCAGAGCAGGCAGATCAACAGAAGTACACTGCTGAGGGGAGCAGCGGGCACAGCAGGAGAGGTCTGCCACACCATGTGGGTCTCCTCCCTGGCTGGCAGCAGGAATCGAACTCGTGCGGTGGCTGCTGCTTGCTTCATAGTGCGTTGCTTAACCCACTGCGCCACCAGGGAGGCCCCGCCTTTTTTTCTAATCATGAGGAGAACAGTCATATTGTCATTTTATTTCTGAGTTCTAGAGTTTCTACAAAATGCAAAGTACAGTAAGAACATAGAAAATATTGAGTATTTTAGTTCCACTGGCTGATTCCAATTTGACCCATATTACATTTGAACTTTTACCATGGTTGACTAATGTGTCTTTGTTCTTTTTAACTAAAATTACAGTTATGTAGGGCAGAAGCAGAATTTAATTCAAGGATGTATATCATTTATAATATGAGAACCATCAGTTTTCAAGTTAAGTCAGACATGCTTTCCTGGTTTAACCCTAATATATTTGATGAAATCGTCTTAGTGTGTGGATACAATTCACTGCCTAAGATTTTTATAGGATAAATGGAATAGATGAAAACATTCAAATATGCCATCACTATTCCAGTTACTAAAGCTGCTTGGAAGAGTTGTGAGTTTTCTAGGGTTTGCTGTTTGTTATCCTTTCTAGGTTTAACACATTGTCAAAATCCCTGAGATGCTTTCTTCATACAACCCTTAGTAGACCCAAGGACTTCTCAGTTAAGTTGTGTATCTTAAAACATGTGTGATATATCAAGGGGAAATAAAATCTAGAATTCTAAAGTAAATATGCCTTTTACCAACTTTAATCATGTTGTCCACCTATGGAATGTAGTAGCTTGTCAAGCAGTGTGATGGAGGTATCACAGCAGACGATGTCATTTACAGTGATGGTTGTAAAGGAAATTTCTCTATTAGTTAGTAGATCATCTTTGTGTTCTATTCTAGGGTCTTATGAACAATCATACCTATGTGCATGTATCACACTTTGAAAATCAATATATATAGAGCCCTCAAACATGAAAGAAAGCAGGTTTGATGGTAGTCCTCTAATCTCTCTCTCTCCCACACCAATACCCACCCCCACACACACACACCAAGACTCATATAAGATAGAAATTTGTTTCCCCTTTATGTATCAGCCCAACTGCAATATTCCAAGTAGGTCTACTTGCTCCTCGTCTATTGCTCTGACATCCACCAGACACCTTCCATCTTCTGGTGCCAGATTGTCACTAGAGCTTCTGCATAACTTTGCAACAAAGGTTGTAATAATATCTTTCGTGTGTGTTAACTCTTTCAATAGTGCTAAAAGTAATAAACATATTCTTCAGAAGCATCATCCTCTGTGTTTTCCTCATATCAATCAACATTCCTATCCATTTTTGAGCATTAAAAGTCAGGATGACCAAGACTGATATGAATAGGTAAATAAAGTGCAAAAGATGAATAATTAGCCCACAAAACATAGTATCTGGGTTCAGGATTGCAACCTAAGGCTTCAGAATCCCTCTGCAATCAGAGTCCTGTCAGAGCCCCAAAGCTGCTTGGGCTCTCTCATCAGCATCATCGTGGGGACACCTACCACCCATGATCTAAGTTGCGAGAAGCACCAGCCTTTACCAAAGGCTATCTAATGGATAAAGCCGTCTCTGGGCAGCTGTAGCCAGCTGCCCATTTGACATAAAATAAGACATATGGCAGCTGGAAAGACTGAATAGTCAAAATAATGCATTTGAGTTTTATTGCAAGAGGTACCTCTCCATCAAGAGGGATTATGCAATAGTGGTCCGTATCATGCCCAGAGCCAAGGCAAAGCCTAATATGGAAGTCCTCTTGTTCAATAAACTATTGCATAGGTTTCCCAGGTTCTTCTCAGAACACCCATGCTATTACATTAAACGAGATTCTACAGTAATCTGTGTTGACTGTCCTTGAAATCCCAGCTAGATGTGTTATACCCATTCTGGCAAAGGATGTAAAGGGAATCATTTGTGTTCTCAGTTCAAAGGCAGGCCAGTGGTTATTAGCCAGGATTAAATTTAACTACTATCCTCTTTTTATTCTGACACACTTAGATATTTACTGTCTTACACTGATTCAATCAGACTATATTGATATTTTCAACCCATAATTCTAAATGCTCAAGAAAATAACAAAGGCACTTTCTCAAACTGTTTTACTATCCACTATAAATCAACTTCACAAAAATCAAGCCATAAATTCCATATGAAATTGTACTAGATCTTCATAGGGACAGGTTTCTAATGTAACACAATTTTATCACTTAATTTTACATACATATATAGCATGAGACCAACATGGATACATGCATTTCAAAAACTGTATGCAATTTTTTTCATTCAAAATACATTCTCAAAATGTTTTACATTTTAAGTTTCATTTCCAGTTTAATCCTATTGCCACCAATATTTATTTTTTTACTCATTCCCTAAAGAAATGAAAGTTATATAGGTATTTAACTGGTCCTTACAGTAAAATTATATTGGAAAAAAAATAAAGCCATTATTCAAAGTTTTCTATTGAAACTAGACAGCCTTAAAAGTTTCACTGTGTCGTTTAGCGGGGAGGAAGATTGGAATCTCTTTATAACTGGACATTTTAGGCAAAAGAAATATATAAAATTCCAAATAATTTTTATGAACACAATTCTTCTTTAGGTAAGGAGAGTTTTTAATACATAAAATGAGGGCCCTTGAAATTGGATTTGCTAAAATAGTCAAAGTCAATACCAGACAAGAAGTAAATCTTTTAAATAGTTGGAACTGAAGCTGCTGTTCATCAGCAACATTAGCAACTTTTACTGATGTCTAACATTTCCAACTACTGTTTCTCATGCTCTGGACTCTAGTGAGTTCCTTTACCCCACATGGTCACAAAGCATTTTCTTCCAACTAGGAGAAGAAGATGAAGTTAGCTACCTAGTTCTCAAAATCCTCACAATTTTGGGAATGTATTTTGGAAGAAAAAACTAAATACTTGAGTTGGTGCTTTCCAGGAAGTTATACAGCTGCATTTTGGGACTGAGCTTGCAAGTCTGATGCAGGATGAAAAGCGGGAAGCTCTGATGTGTGTCATTGTCATATTTGGGCTGAGCTGTCAGAATGTGCCCGAACTTAAGTGATGCAGTAGGGCACCTTTTGCATAAGCAGCAAAACACAGTGTGATGAAGGTAAATGTATAATACTTATTCTTCTAAAAGCATTCAAAGTTAAATATGAAAAGAAAGTTTTTCAAACTTTTAGATAAAATGTATACACGTATTTATATCCCAGAGAAAGAAGAGATTTCTTAAGACTCAAATGTGCAAACCAGAATGGAAAAGATTGATGAATTTGACTAAGAAAAAGTTAACAATGGCTTCAATGAAAGACACCACAAATAGAATGAAAAACAACAAAATGCCCACTTGTAAATAATAAACTGGGAGAAGATTTTGCAACACGTGCTACCAAGCAGAAGAGAGAAAAATACATTCTGAATAAAAATTCATAAAAATTAGTAAGAAATAAAAAAAACAAAAACTGATCACAGTCCTGAATAGGCAGTCCACAGTTGAGAAAATTGAAATGACTAAAAAACATATTTAAAATATTAAAATATATGTAAGTACAATAAAATATCTTGCCACTTTATTATATACAGTAATGCAACTTTAATCACTGATTCATTAGAATTAAAGTCACAATAAGATACTGGTTTGTTCCCCCAAACTGAGCAAAAATTTTAAATGATTGACTATATGTATAGGAAGGGGGTTGCTCATTCACTGTTGATGGGAGATTAACAGGTGCAACCACTTTGGAAAACAATCTGTCTTTATCTCATAAAACTGAATTGAAATAAGTACCCAAAGTCACACAGTCAAATTCACCCTAAGTGGTATGACCTAGTACCTGGACCAGTGTTTTCTAATATCTGTTGATTGAGAAGATATACTACATGTGTTTTAACTTATTAACTACAACAACATCTGCTTATATTTTAAGGTTACAGGTATTTGTTTGTGAATGCATGTAGTATCAGACAATTCTGAGTGTTCATATGGGTTGTAACTTCTTTAAATAACTCCATAGAGCCTTCTGCCTGCAGGTGCCCTAGAGAATCATCTGAGAGTTAACCAGAGGGATGCTGAACTTGGAGAATCCTGTGGCTTGAGATAAAATGGGAATACTCCTAGGACATCAGAGACCATGCCAGAAGAGACATAGGATACTCATGCTACATTTTGTGGCAGCACCTGGAGACTTTGGTCCAAGGCAGGGTTCAGGGACACCTCATCTCAGTCAGAGGCCACAGGGAGCGGATAGCTGAATGGTGTGAAAGTACACAGCCCTTGATTGGGGGGAAACGTGCAGAGGAGCTGGTGCTCACCATAGTCTAGACCAGATTCCTGGTTAAAAAAGAACAATGATGGGGCAGTAAGCTCTGCTCACCCTCCCATTTTCTCAGCACTAGTGCTGACATTGTGAAATCCATGGACAGCACGCAGACTTCAGAGTCACCAGTCCGGAACTCCAGAAAGGAAAGGACTGGCAGTGCCACAAACACAAACCAGCACTCCTCACCTCCAGCATATTTGCACCAGTAGTGGTGACCATACAGCTCCCATCCTGCCCTATGACTCAGCAATGGCATAAACAGGTCTCAGTGCCTATGAAAGGCAATAAAGACCAAAATTCGAAATCAAATGAAATCTCCTCCCTATAACATAGAACATGCTTTCCTTGCTAATATTTGTGCACAACTCAGGAAGTACATACCATGGTCCATAAATAAATAAGAGGATCTGTATAAGCATCTACTAATCATGGAGTCACTGTAGTATCTTTCGAAAACTAGGCTCCCTGGACCAAGAGATGCTATTAGCATAAATGATGTTTATGGGGTAAACAGAAACTATGCTAACCAAGGTTGGTTGCTGCCTAGAATTTCTGATTATTTGATTGGTGTGCTTATTCTTCACTACATGTACATGAAACAAGAACCCAAAAGTCATTTCTTGCTCACCATTAGGTGATTCCAGCATCCAAAATATGCTTGACATGTGGAAATTACTTATTAAAAATGTGATGGGTGGATGAATGAGAGAAATCTTAATGTGCAAATAATCCTGAGAGATGGTTTAAAAACTGGATTACCAATACCAGAACATCTGATCAGAGCTGAGTTCAGGAGGAAGTAAAGGGAAAATGCAAAAAAAAAAAAAAGATTTGAGGATGATTATGAGATAGAATAATGCAGAAAACTGACTCCAAAGTGAATAAAGTCAAAATCAATACATTTTAAAATGTAGTCAGTGATGAACTCCCTGAATACCAATGAAATGAACATGATTCTGTGAATGGACCATCAAGAAAATGATTTATGAAAGAAAACAAAAAAGTCCCTATCACTGACAATCCATCATGGGCTGGGTGCTTGTATATTTAATTGCATCGATAACTTCCCCATATAGAGAATACATTGATTTTCTAAAAATATTGCTAAAATGAAAAAAATTAAAAGATTGTTAAATTATTTCACGGCTTCTTAGAGAATTTCTCTTATTAATTTTTTTTCCCATTTTCAAGAAGATCCTACTAACAATATTACTTCTATTTGTTGCAAGAGAATTTGGTGAAATAATAATTTGTTTTGCTACTTCTATTTTTTTCCTCCACATTTCCAGGGAGGTTGCGAGATCTTTTGGAACCAGGAGGAGTAGCTGAAGCAAGTCAACTACTACATTAGTTTTCTATGCTGCACAATAAATTACTATCAACATGGTGGCTAAAACAACATATACTCATTATCTCACAGTTGCTGTGGGCAGGATTCTAAGCACAACCTAATAGCTCAGCTTCTCACAAGGCTACCACAAGCATTCAGAGGGCCCATGTTCTCATCTAGAGGCTCAATTTGGAAAGAACCTAACTTCAAGCTCATTCAGATTACATTACATTGTAGAATTCATCTTCTTGCACTGTGATAAAAACCCCAGCTTCTTATAAGCTATTGGCAGGAGATTTCAGTCAGTTGCCTACCATGTGACTTTCTCACAAGTCCTCAAACAACATGTTATCTGACTTCTTCAAGGCCAGAAGGAGAGTATCTCTCATTCCAGTCCACTGAGAGTCTTATACAACTAAGGCATTCATGGGAATGACATCCAATCATGTTTGCTGCTGGTTAGAAGCAAGTAACACATTCTGTCTACATTCAATGAAAAGTACTTACACAAGGACATCACTCTTTGGAGGTTACTTTAGGCTCCATTTACTACAACTACCTGATTTTTATCTGTTGACCAAATTTCTAAGTTGAATATACAAACTCCTTTGATGAAGTGTTCTTGTAAGTCATTGACAATTGATCCCTGTAATGACATTAAACCCCAATTCTAAACTTCCCAAGTTGTTATCAGAATTTTTGTCTCATCCTAGCATTTTGCTACATTTTCTGAAATAAGAAAGCTTCAAGGGAAGAGAGAACTTATAAAGGCAATTTGACAGTTAATTAAGAGCAGCAATCATGATCTGGGGATCATGAATGCCAATCTCTTACACAGTAATAGAATTAGTCTGCTATGTTCTATAAGTATTCTATAAAAACCAAGAGTTGTTTTTTTTTTTTAAATTTTCAGATTCTTGTTAACCTCTGTTTTAAAATCTCCTCGGTTATGATTCCCATCTGTAAAGCTTCTCCTACTGCTTTTTTTTTTTCCTTAAGTCAAACAATAGGGAAAGTCAATTATCATCTTTGCTTCCCATGAAATTTATCCAAATTTTTTAAAAAAGTCCTTTGGCTTCCATGAAACAAAGACATAAATTAGGCCATGAACTCAAAACCCAAGAAACTGACAAGCACTTACAAATTCCACCCCATCACTAGGCCACCACCAGCAACTTCTTTGTTCTTTCCTGTTTTTCATGCCAAAAAAGCTTTTACAAATTTCTCACTAGTTTCATTCCCTTTGTTTGATATGATTTTGACATACTTTTGCCCCATTATAGTGCCCAGTCTTTCCTATGAAATTTGGGAATAGAGACACAGGAGATTAGAGAAGGCGTATTGGATAGAATCAAGAGTAGGAGAGACTAGCTCATCAAATATCATGGACTTGCTTCCTTCTATTTTAAACTTACTTGTTAGAACATATTTTTTCAAATACACTTAATATAGAATAAAGATCTATTTTATTGAAAATTAATTCAATATGTTTCCATTCATTTATACTTAGTTTATTAAAGATGCTGCAAAGATTATTTGAGGTCAAGTCTTAAGGTTCTTTTTTTTTTTAACTTGTTAAACTTCTAGGCCATGGGTTAAGAGGAAGGGTAAGAGGAAATTCTCTTTCTTAACCCTGAATGCAGCTATCCATTTAATCTATACAGAAGTATATATATATATAAACAAGAATCTTTAGTTCCATACCTCATCTACCTCAAGTTTCTGAGGCAGCTTTAGAGCAGTGTGGTGATTATCAGAATCATGCTTGATCTGATGGTAAGCCTGGGACATCAATTCCTGAAAAAATGCGCTGGTATGAGTTTATTATGCAGTGGGCAAACGTTGGTCTATATTTCCGTGACCCTTTCCTTTGCCTCCATCTTAAAAGAGTGTCCTGGAAATGTGGCCAACAGAAGGGACCTAGAGGAGAAATCAAATGCGAGCCAGCTACTGTTGCAATGCAAACCTCGTTGAAGAGCATCTTTCTGAGATTCCTCATAGTTTCAACAATATCCAAACATCTATGTGAGGCACATCTAAGTAAATATCAGTTAGATAAATCTCTCAGCAGCAAGTAATCTTGAAAGCAAAGGGGTAGAGTGTGATATCTATAATGGGTAATTCACCATTATAGTTCACCAAATGGCTAGTTCACCATAAACTAGCCCAGCTCTGTTAGTAGTAATTCGAACTATATAGTTTCACAGTTTCTCAAGTCAAAATATGCTCCAGTTAAAACAGTTTAACTCCAAGATCTCTTCAGTTATCTGCCATGGGTTTAACAAAGGTAACTATGGGGAACAATGTTTCTGTTCTAATTTTAATTTCAGGAAGTAAAAATTATCACTCTTCATTATTTATTTATACCCCACTTGGGCTTGAAGGGTATTTGAGGTATTTTTTTTCTAAAGTACAGTATAAAAAATTTAAATGAATTCAGCAAATTTGACTGTTTGCCTTCTTAGAAATCCAGTATATAAGAAAAACATGATTAATTATAAAATATTTAATATCCTTACTAAAAGCAATCTACTGTCACCCTCAATAGACACTCAGATCCTCTGGATACCAAGGCCTTGGTGCACTCAGTTGTTAGATGTGACATTTTTTTAATGAGGTGTAATTGACATATAACATCATGTAAGTTTTAAGTATCAACATAGTGATTCGGTATTTGTATATATTGCAGTGACCGCAATAACATGTTCAGATAAGACTGTCGCAATTCATAGCCAGAAAAGAAATTTTTTTCTTGTGATGGAAACTTTTAAGGTCTAAAAAATACAGAATACTTTAGGAATTTGTGCATCATCCTTGCACAGGGGCCAAGCCAATCTCTGTGTTGTTCCATTTGCAGGGTATGTGCCATCGAAAAAACATTAGATGTGACTTTTAACAAACTTAAAGGAGAAAGTTGAAGAAATTGAATTAAAATTTTAGCCAAATGTTTCAGATTTTTAAGACTTAATTTGGGTTATTTATTCGATAAATATTTTCATACCTACTTTTGCCAGGCGTTGTGCAAAGCACTAACAAATTAACAGTAAATGATATAATTCCATTCCTGTCCTCATGGAACTTCCAAATGGTCAGAGAATCAAAAATTTAAGTAAATATTAATAAAAAAATTAATTAACAAGATTTCTGGTAAGCACACAAAACACAGTAGGGAGGTCTACATTAAAAAAAAAGGTACTAACCCTGTTTGTCAGGTCAAAGGAGAGTTTTCTGAAATGACATTCATGCTGAGACATGAAGGATAAATAGTCATCAACCAACTTATAGAGGAAGGTGGAGTTAGAAAGGGACATTGTAGACAGGGAAAAGAGCACACATGGGGTCTTTAAAACTATTCTGAGGACATAGTCATATTATTCACATATTCACGACTTTCATTATTATATTGAATTTATGCATATAAGAGTTGGGGTACAGGTCGGAGTTGCGGGAGGTGAGAGGATTCACCAGACAGGCAGATCGACTGAGATACAGTGCTGAGGGAAGCAGTGGGTGAGACAGGAGAGGTCTGCTGCGCCATGTGGGTCCCCTCCCTGGCCGGGGATCAGACTCACACTGCTATGCCTCAGATGTGTCACAGTGCAGTGCTTAACCTTTGCGCCACCAGGGAGGCCCTTGTTTTTCTTTTGTGTTAGCTTCCCTTACTTCAGTCCCTGTAGTTTCGGTGTAGTGATTTCATTACCATCTCCTTTCCAGAGTCCAGATCTGGCCTACTGGTTGTCCATCCCTCCAGTAGTGTTCGGAGGTAAGGTAGTAGTGATTCAAAGAAGTAGATCAGAATTGCACTAAGAATTTCTGTCAGGGTTGTTGAGTGGCTAACTGGACTATGTGGATTTTTCCAAGCCATCTCACCACGTTCTGAACAGAGACTGCCTAAAATAAGCCAATAGTACCAAGACAAGCGGAGTGAGAAATGGAAAGAAAGCTAGTCATCCAAGTTCTTACATCAAGATACACCAAGCTTCAGTTAATTGAACTGATAAATTCCTCTTTCCATCTCACATTTTTTCTAAGTTATTTTGAATTATCACTTGCCAACTAAAATCATTTTTATTAAACTTATATACACAAAGCATTTATTTTTCATTTAGTGGATTCTACATGTCACTGTAAAAGAACTAGTAGATTACTCACCACTGCTTTTTCCTCCCTAGTTTATTTGTTCAGGATGTTGCTATTCAGTATGCCTCATCATTGGGTCCCAGAAAAATAAAAATAAGTTGAATTTGCCAATTTAAAATTAATCCTTGCTTTAAATTGGCACTCAAAGATCACCTCTTCCAGGAAGTTCTCTCTGTACATTCACCTACTTCCATTCCTTAGTCTCCAAGGCATTCTTTGTTCTCCCACATCACTGGCCTTCTCCCTTATTCTTTGGCATCAGAACTTTGTTTCATATTCACATTTTACTCTCTAATAAGATGTACCCTTTGCCTAAATGTGTATTAATTAACTCTAAATCTTCAGAAGAATTTAAATTGCTGCTTATATTATGGAAAAAAGAAAATAAAAGAAATTCATAAGGCTTACAGTAGTTTTGCTTACTTTTTGAGTGTGCAGGAGAGGGACTTATGTAAGTAATTTTTCACGTGTAGCCTTCGAGTCAATAACAAATTATTCAACATTTCCCGCTTTTCATTTCAAATTTTGTCAGGCTCAACCATCCTCATCTGTATCATAGAAGTTATCTCAAGGATGCATTTCCTTTGGGGGTTATCTTTCATTTTCTGATTATACTTACAATTTGCTTCAAATATATTTACCTTAAAAGTCTACCTATAAGGATGATAAATAAAAGTATCAGCAAACAATGTTAAGGATTAAGATGGTACCTACAGAGTAAGTTATCTACAATGCTCAAGTTAAAACCCTGGCATGCCCTATCTGCACAGAGAAAGATGCTCAATCATGAGGGAAATGCTAATCAAACTCATAAGAAAGTTATCATTTCATATCTGTTAAAACGGTTATTGTCAAAAAGATAAGAAAAAACAAGTGTTGGCAAGAATGTGGATAAAAAGGAAACTTTTTGGGCCTGCCCTGGTGGCGCAGTGGGTTAAGCAACGCTCTATGAAGCAAAATCGCAGCCACTGCAGCACAAGTTCAATCCCTGCCGCCGGCCAGGTAGGAGACCCACATGGCGTAGCAGACCTCTCCTGCCTCGCCAGCTGCTCCCCTCAGCAGTGTGTTTCAGTTGATCTGCCTGTTCTGCTCCCCGCTCTGTCTCTGGTGAATCTTTTCATCCCACACCTCTGGCTTGTACCCCAGTTCTTGCATAAATAAATAAATCTTTAAAAAAAAAAAAAGGAACCCTTTTGTTTCACAGTTGGTGGGAATGTAGATTGGTGTTGCCACTATGGAAACCAGGATGGAAATTCCCTCGAAAATTAAAAATGTAATCCCATATGATCCAGTAATCCCATTTCTGGGTTTTTATGCAAAACAAAACAAAACTGAAGCTGAAGACACAACTTAGAAGGATACCCATAACTCCATACTCAATGCAACACAATTTACGATAGCCAAATATGGAAACAACTGAGTATCTATCAACAGATAAATGGGAAAAAGAAAAGAAAAAAGAAAGACAGAAGGATACACAAACACAATAGAATATTATTCAGCTTTAAAAGCAATGAAATCTTGCCTTTTGAAACAACAAGGATGGACCTTCAGGGCATTATGCTAAATGAATTAAGTCATACAGAGAAAAATAAATAGGAACTGCTCTTTTGTATGAGGGATCTGAAAACAGCAACAACAAAAAACCAAGCTCATGGATACAGAAAACACATTGGTGGTTGCCAGAGGCAGTCTTGGAGAGATAATAGGCGAAGGGGGTCAAGAGTGCACACTTTCAGCCATAAAGTAAATAAGTCATGGGGATGTAACTATAACATGGTTACTATGGTTAATAATACCATATTGCACATCTGAAAATTACTGAGAGCAGATCTTAAAAATACTCATTAAGAGGAAAAAAAATTAACTGCATGTAGTAATGGATTTTTATTTAATATGGTATCATTTCACAATATATACAAATATGAAATCATTATGTCATACACATGCAACTAATATTTATATTATATAACAATAATACATCAATAGAGAAGCAATAACCCATCTGTAAAGACAAAGACCTAGTTTTATGAGAGAGATGGTGGGGATTCCCATAGTCAAATGAGTTGACATAACTGCAAAGCGAGGAAACAAATTTTTAAGGAGAATTTTGGTTCCTGGTTCCTAAATGTCATTGGGAAAAATATTATATTTTAGCAAGGAAAATATTAAAAACTTCAACTTAGATTCTGGAAATTTCATTCCAATGCAAGTTTCTTGAAAAGAAGCCCAAGGCTTAATTGCCCAAAAAGTATGACAAAAATGAAGAGAAAGTACAAGAAAAAGCAATCATACCTACCATGTAGGACACAATAGGAAGGAAAACATAACTAGCCCTTTGTCAATCCTGGTAATTAAATTTCAGTTTTCCTTTCTTTAAAAGAGAGATACCCAGAGGCAAGGATTAACTCAGACAATTTAAACAAAGTAGGTTTCCACCAAACTGCAAATCTTAGTTTCTAGTCAAGCAACCAAATGAAAAATGAACTTTTTCACTTGGAAAATGAATTAATAGAGCATGCCAGATTCCCCAGTTAGGGGGGATACAATTGTTTTCATTTTGTTTTATTTTCAGGCAAGAAGTCATTGTTTAATTGGCCTATAGTCAAACAAATTGTTGGTGTAGAGACATAAGAAGTGCAGCTTGCAAAAGCAACTGGACTGGACTGAAAAAATAACAATTCAAGAACATTATAAAACTGGCAGGTGATAGAGTAGTAACTCTGTGCTTCACAGTATTTGTCTGAAATAAACAAACCTCTTCAGAATTGCAGACCCCATCATTCCTGTGTTGCTTTGTAATCATAATCATATATTTGGGTGGTTTGGTTTGCCAAACTGCCTGGTAAATTTGGTTTTCAAATACCAAGGTCTCGTATGGGTATAGTGTCTTCACTTCTGGAAGTCTGGGAAACCATTCTATGTGTAGATTGCCAAATAAGAGTAAAGCTTATTTGATAGTTCTGTCTTCACATGGGTGCTCATTTCTCATCAAGCTTCTCTTTCCACTACTAGTAGCTTCTGGGTGAGATGCTCTCATGAGCATGAAAATGTGTCTTGGAGATCCCAGCTGAGCAACTGATCCCAACTGATCCCCAAGCATCAAATGATAGAGTAAAATGTGACATGAATTGTTATTTGCAGTTCCTTCTTCCTTGCCATCTGCTCCAGCTCAGCCCTGACCACTTATCAGACTGAACATATGCAGCAACCGTCACATCTTTAACACCTTCGTCTTAATTCCAAGCACTCCTTATTCCAAAGCCTTCTCTCTGCCAAAAAGAAAAACTGTTCCCAACTTCTCTCAGCAAAGATCACAAGCTGCTGTCCTGAGCTTTCAGGGTCTACATTCCATCTGCTACCTGGCAGAAAAAGACCCTTCAAAATGTGTTACATAGTTTGAGGTGAAGTCCGATTATTATCCTGGAAAAATTTGATGGCAATTGTAGATGATGTGTTTAACAGCCAGCCCTCCTACTTCTGTTAATATCTTGTTTATTCACCTTCCTCTCCACCCATCTTATTTCTGCTATAGAAACTTACCTTGTAGCTTATAATTAACGTAACTGATGTATAACCAAACACAATATGAAATAGCAGCATTCCACATTCTCCCTCATCCTGATGTCATTTTTAGAGTTGTTGGTTCGGAGAGTGGGGTCCTTGGGTTCACTCTGGGAAACTCCAAGAGCTCCCTTTTCAGTGGCACCAACGAGTTTCCCGGGTGATTTCTCCACAACACAGAGACATTAGTTATATCCAGAAGGGCAGGTTTATTATGAAAAGGGAGAGAAGAATAAAGGACACTTGCATAGAAAAAAGGGACAGAAAGGGCTGCCAGGAGAGGGACAGGTTTGCTAAGAGAGAGGCCTGCATGGTTGCAGAGGGGCGGCCTTGAGGAGAGCTACCTCTGCTGACAGAGGTCAGTGAAGAGAAGCCTCACCATGGTATAGGTCACAGGCAGACAGGAAAGCTCTCTGGGCAGAAAAGAGTTCTGAATGGGTAGCCACTGAGGGGGCAGAAAGGCAGGAGTTCATATAGATATAGTGGGCAAGGACTAGGGGTTTGGCTAGTGGGTGTCTGATAGAAACAATAGTAAACAAATTTAGGGTGGAAGTTTTCACAAGGACAAATACCAGAGGTGGGAATAGGGATGATTAATGAATATTAAATTAAATCTGGCTATTGAATTTTCCAGGAATTTAAGGTGGGATCAGAAAAGATTATCAGCCAGAGGTGGTGGCAGAGAGGATTGTCTATCTTAGAAGACCACCCCAACCTGACCCCAAGGCAATAATCTATGGCAATAATTCCCTCTAAGAACACTATAAAAGCACATCCCTGACCCTGGCAAAACCTGTGTCTACGCAGGCATCTTTTTCCTTTTTGCCCTCACCTCAGTAAAGTTGCTGTGTGCTGATGAGTGGGAACTCCTGCTGAATTCTTTCTCAGAGGGATTCAAGAAACACACACACAGAACCCTATCACCCAAACCCCAATGTTTCCTCATTGTGCCTCTCACTGATTGGTTGGACCTGTGGGGTCTCCTAGGTCACTGAAGCCTCCTGAGTTTCCCAAGTTACCTGACCAGCCTTTCGGAACCAGCTTTGGCACCCTGTTCCTAATGGGCCACCTGTACCCTTTTCCTAGCTTCCTCCCTTACTAGTTCCTAGTGAATCCCTGTTCTGGAAGTCAGGCTGGAGTCCAGAACACACATTTACCTTGCCCATCACTGTCACCAACTGGCTTTGAGACTGTTCCTCTTATAATGTTTGTTTCCTTGCCAACCTAGAACCCACTGGGGTATGGAATGGTTTCCTTTGCACCCCAACATCTACAACCTATGTTCACCTTCAACCCCCCATCATCTGCATCTTTCCTAGCTCAATAGAAAGGATCTCTACTCCAGCTCCATGCTTTTATTTCCCTCTTAAACTCCTACGTCATTTCCCATCGACACTGCTTCTTCCAACCATATCTTATATCAGTCCCATTTAAGTCCTTCATTCAATAGGTAAATACGAACCTTGAGCTAGTCCCAGATATTTGCTGGGTGCTGAGGACTCAGCTGAACACAACACAGATGTGACCCTTGCCCTCCTGGAGTTTCTGCATTACCTTTGTTCTCTAATGCACTTTCCTTTCATCCTATAAAAATGCTCAAACCTTTCCATTTCTTTCTCCTTCTTATACCCAAGTTTCTCAAAATACATCTGCATTTACTATTTTTTCTTGCTCTCCTTAACTTACTGCCCTCTGACTTACAAAATCTTTCTTGCCAAAGGCATGCATGATTTCCCATTTAATACGACAGACATTTTAAAATTTCTTTTCTTAGCTTGACTTTTCTTGAAGGATTGACACCCCAGACTTTCTTATGTCAATGGTAATATAATTTCCTGCACTATCCATGATGACTCCTTTTGCCCTACTAACTGCCAAAATATGTCATTTGGAAAGATTACCTCATCAGGTGTTTTTGCACATTCCACATTTTCCTTGGGAGACTCATTAGCTCCCACGATCTCTAGGAACCTCTAGACAATGTTGAATCTTACCTCTGGCTAGATTGAACATTAAGCAATACATTGATAACAAGCTAAAACACAAAGGAAATGGAGAAATAAAATTAACAATCTAAAATTTAAAAGAAAAGGAAAGGAGCAGATTAGGCATAAAATTGGAAAATGAACTTGTGCTATCAGTTACATTCCTTCCTCTTTCCCAGCTGCCCTCCATTCAGGAAATCAGGTTCATGGCATGCCAGGGATTGTACTGTAAGGTGGTTGTATGTAAGTATGAATAGGGAAAATGGAGCCCAGTCCCAGGTCCACTGCATTGAGACATTCCCCATTTCATGACAATACATTCTATAATAATACTACATCATGCCCACTGGATTGGCTTAAATAAAGAGTCTGAAAATTCCAACAATGGTGAGAATATGGAGCACCGGGATCCCTCAATCAGTATTAAAAGAGGTATAAACTCATACAATGACTTTGGAAAAGTACTTTATATGTGTAGTTATACTGAATATACTTAGAAGTCATTACATAGCATTGCCAGTAGAAATGTGTACAGATATGCATCAAAAAGCATACAAGAATATTTATGCACCATTAATTAAAATAACACAAAGTTAAATACACCTTAAAGGTTAATATAAATAGGTAAATTATTATATATTCACACAAGGGAAAATAATTATAGCTATAAATAATATCACATGCAATAATATAAACGCTGAGTAAAAGAAGCAAAACAACAACAACAAAACCATACTGGGTGATTTTATATAAAATTCTAAACAACCAAAACTAATGTACAGTAGCAGAAATCAGAATAGTTGTTACCTTTGGAAAATAACTAAGTAATCATTTGGTGGTTTCCTAAGCAGCTTTAAAACCTATCCTCTTTTCTCTGTCTCCATTTCCATTGCTTTAATTCAAGTTCTAATTACATCTCACCAGGATTATTACAATCATATACGCCATCTTCTAACTCCAGTCTTGCCCCACTACATTAAAACCTTCATTATCTGGTTGGAGCAATCTTCCTATGACACAAATCTAATTATATTTCTCCCCTGCTTAAAATCTTTAAATGGTTCTCCATGACCTTCAAGATAGAATCAGAGGTTCTTACTATAGAAGGCTGTTCATTTTACAGGCTCTGACTATTTCTCCAGCTTCAGTTTTTACATGCCATACCCCTTGGTCTAATCATTCTGTTATGGCCAGTTATGGCCACCCGGTCTTTGTTCCTCTGCCTGCAAACCCTCCATTCCATCCCTTCTCTGACTGGAAAACTTTACAAATTCCTTCAATATGCAGTTCAAAGAGCACCTCCTACAGAAAGACTTCCTGGGAACTTCTCTCCCTGCTTTCTCATATGCTAAAGAAGAGAGTTGATCAGTCTCTGTGAATATAAATTTGCTTCTGTTCTAATCTTGCTCATAATTTATCTAATATTCTATTTACTCTGATTTCCCCACCAAACTATGAAAAACTGAAAGCAAAAGGTGTGCCCTTTACTTCTAGATATCCATAAATCACACAAAGTGAGAAGTAAACAGTAAGTGATTCATCTCCATTTTTCAACCATGCCCCAGTTAATTATTGCAGCATCTTCCTTGATTCTAAGAAGTCACACTATTTTTTCTCTAAGTATAAAAACTACATGTAGATAAAAGAAAAAATAGTAAACTAAAATTATTTTCCAGAATTTTACATTTCTTGTTCATAAAAATTTTGTTCATAAAATTTTTATATTATATAAGCCAATCATAAAACAGAAATTCCAGCTCTCAAATAGATTTGAATATCCTTGTCTGTGGAAGTTAAGACATAGATTATGGTGTCAGATTGTGTGGGTTCCAAATCTCAGCACTACCATTAGCTAATTTGAAACAATGGCCAAGTTACTTAACCTTTCTGTGTCTCTGTAAAATGAGATAAGTGTCTCTGTCTCATGCAGTTGTTGTGAGGATTAAATGGGATAATACATGTAATGCACTAAGTGGAATAATTCATATAATGCTTGGAATAATTTGTGCTTGATATTATCTCAGGTAGTAATAATAGCAACATCAGTTGTAGCAATCTAGACAAATGTCCATTTACAAAATGGAAATATTTTTTAAAAATTGTATGACAGAAATTTGTGCTTTTAAGGAAAGAGAAAAACTTACTGTTCATGCATTACTTCCTGAAATATCTCCAAGCAAACTGTCAGTGCTTTTAAAGTGTAAACTAGAAATATATTTGTGAATCATTACTATAGTCATTGTGCTAAGCAGGAGACACATGTGACAAAAACACTAATTTATGTTTTAAAATGAAGATGAAGGTATCTTGACATCATAGGATTTTGGTTATCACGTTTTCAAGCATTTAAGTCAGTAAGTTGCTTTCTCAATTGTATAATATCAAAGTCTTTAAAAAAATATAAAACCCATTATTGATTTAAAATTAAGACAATGCTGAAAATACTGTCTTGAGAGTTTACCACCTTTTTAAGAATAAAAATCATCACTTTGCTTTAAAAATAAATTTGCATAGGACTTGATTAAAAGCAACTGCAAATAAAGTAACTTGCTAAATGCCTGATCAAATCATTTTGCCTTTTGCACTTAGGTTTTGTGTCTTGATCTCAAATAAAATGGAAGAACTGATTTCATTTAAGATTAGTAATCTGTAATAGAAATGTGTAATCAAAAATAATCTTTGATACAATATCTTTTTAATGGTAAATGATTTTCAATTTTCACTCTTGGGGATAAGATTTCTGATTATCTGTCATTATATTATCTAGTAGATATATGAAGAACACAGTGACATCTGATTCTGAAGGAAGTGTAAAGAGACTATATAATAAGCAATAAAAATACATAGTAAAATAAATATGAAGTTTAATTTGAGCTGTTTATTATTTCCCACAAGGTCTTTTATGGCAATACAAAAAATTGAATTCAAGATATGTTTTATCTTAAAGTCCTTATGATATCCATGAATGTAAAAACAAATCTTCTGCCTTAAAATCCAAATAAAAATTTTATCACATGCTCATTAATAATGAGAAATTGTTTTACCAACTACTTTTTGCCTGTTGAGACAGAAATAAGCTTAAATAATAATTCTATTTTTAATTATTTTGTAGTATTGAGATAAACAATGTAGAAACATGTCTTATTATTTATTTGCCTTGTTATTGCTTCAATGTGATACCAGAAAAACTCCTTAAAATTAAAAACCAAACTATTCGATTGACCAGTTGTTTTAGCTAAAATTTTAATACAGCTGCTTCAAATGATTTTGTTACTAAAGTTATTGTTTTGGCATCTATTAAATAAAGCTAAGCTACATAATAATTCTACTCTCTATTGCCAGCAGCAGAATATATCTTGGAAGAAGATAATTATTAGCCCACGTGTATACAGTTTTAGTAAAAGGAGTTGGTAAGTATTCCTTTGAAGTTGACACTTTAAATTTTAAAAATCTTAGTTCAGTGTATGCAAAATTAAATAATAATTTCAGATATTGAAAGGGTAACCATGCAATGGAGAAGGCAAGAAATAATAGCAAACATTATTTAACTACACCCAAATGGATGTTTAGAAAACCAAGACACTTTATTGTTCATGACAGATCTATCATATTGCATGCAAAGACAGACCAGAATGATATGTCAAGCAAACATAAAATTCCAAAGGAGATGATGTTGATGGACAAAATCCTACTTCTTTACAGAATACAGTCAGTCTTTATAGTTATAAATGACATTCTATTTCCACAGGGCCGTGAGTTCCAAAGTCTTACGTGGCCACTGGTAATATCACAAAAAGATCTCAGTGCTGATTTTTTTTTCTGTAGAAAGTCAGCAGAAAAATCACTATGTCAAGTAAAATTCCAATTAACAAATATCCAGACATACAACTTTATAGCAAGAATTGGCACAAAAGCAAAAAATAAAATTAAAGGAAAATTTTGAAAATTCTCAGAAAAATATTTAAAATAATTAATAGATAACTTAAAATGTCAAACTTTTAAATGTTAATTGCTCGCATGTAGATGCTGAAATTAATGATTTACACAATCAAAGAATATAATATATAAAATTTGAAATATGTACCTATTTTGGCCATTTGTAACTTCTCTTCAGCCTGTTTTAAAAGCAAAGTAACAAAACAGCTATATTTCAAGCTTTTTTTAAAAAATAAGCTTACATTTGTTTTATTTAAAACAATTACTAGCCAAACATTTTTTAACACAGGAGAATATAAAAGAGTAGGAAATAATTCAATCTAGCATATTCATTGTAATCAATGACTTTAAAAATACAATCTTTTTTTACAAATTTCTGTCACAAAGAAAATCAGAACTTTGTAGAAAGGCCACTATCTCCCTCCATAGTATCTAAACTATATAAAATTTTTAACATAAGCATCCAGAAATACATATTTATATTTCTACTCACCTTTACATATGTTCATCTACCAACGATTTTTATAATGTTTTTCTATTTTGAAATACAAATGCAGAAACTGTTCTACTCTGTTAGAATACTAGTGTAGAAAAATGTATGCATTATTTTTATGGTTACTTCATTACTTTGGGTAAGATGCATAAATTTGAAATAACCTCATGACTTGTATATGGCTTGTTTCATGTTGTTTCTAGTTCCCTGTAACTAGTTCCAATAATTCATAATATGTGACATATCCAAGTCGCCACTAACAGCCCACAGAAAAATGAAACAAGCAAAAACTTCAAATAACCACATTTTTAAAACAAAAACCTTAAAAAAGAAACAAATATGAAAAAGACATAACTTAATTGTAATATTTAAAATTTCTTTTAAAAATTACTACTTAAAGCAATTTTTAAAAATCTAACTTCATCTACTAACAGATTAAAAAGATACTTAAGACAGGAAATTAAGAGATGTAAATATCTTTAAAATTGATATAACAATATAATATATATGCTATTTTATAGCATAATTTATATGAAAACAAGTAAAATTTTTCTCCAAAAGGTTTCATTTAGATTTTAAAAAGCAATTGAAATTAGAAAAATGGCTCAATTTTGTATTTGTTGATAAATCCCATGAAGTTGAAGTTTTAATATCTGACCACCATATCTGAATATTTTGAGTATTTTAATTAAAATAATTCACAACTTTATTGCTTATTTTTAAGTTCAAAGAATCCCAATTTTGTTTATTTACATAAGATATTCCTTTTTCCAACATATTCTGATCTGAAATAGAATTTTTATCTATCAAAAACTTCATTTTAATTAGATGTGAGCCATATAACTCTTATTATTAATTCTTCTGCAACATAATTTATTTCAAGAGAAAATAATTTTCTCCACGTAAATCTGTCATTTTTAAAATTTATTCAGAATTATTGATCAAGGTAGCTCATAACCTTGTGTTAAATCTTGTTGCTATTAGTAACACATCCAGGATGGAGTAAAACAAAAACCACATTTAGCACTCATATTTAGAAACTTGGGAAGTAAATTATAATTCAAATTTAATGCCTGAGGCAACTTCTGTCATAGAAGGATACAATTTTTCAGTTGGGTGATGCAGAGTATGTTTAGGATATAGATAGTATGCTTTTGGCCTGCATAGTTCAGAAAGAGATTTTGAAATCACTTTTATGATTAGTAATGGTTTGCCTTCTATCAAAATACCTTTGTCATTTGAATACAAGTGCCTTTGAAAGTCAGAACACTTGCTTTTAAGTGTACTGACTTCTCTCCCCTGCCTTATCTCTTGGAGAAGGCAGACCCAGAAGTGTCTCTCACCCCTCCAACTACTGCTATCAGCCAACCACAGGAGGAATGAAACTGCAGTAGGCCAAATTTTTCTACCAGTCTACCCATTGTCCACCATTATGAGTTCTGACAACCTCTTAGGACTAACATTGTCACTTGTCAGTGAAATCAATTCTTTCAGCACCTTTAGAGTGCTCCATAAAAAGGACCAAGAGATGTGTGTACAGTGGGAGATGATGTGTCTTCTTTGATTTAGAGACACAATAAAGAAATTTAGCAGAAGAAAGGAATTACTTAACAGTAAGTTGAAGGGCTTCTTTCACTGACAACTGAATCACTGTGTGTTTACAAGTGATTCTGCCTAATTATATAACCAAGTATTTACAATTTTGACACAATCTCATACAGACTCCCTGTCACACCTCAACTGGCCACATTCCTGAGCAACTTGGTGATTATTTGCTCCATATTTGCAACAAACCTTATGTTGCGGGGAATTTGTCATAGTTTAAAACATCATACTCCTTGGCTTCCCTCACATAGAATTGCAAGTTGAGAGAAAATTTTTAACACCATGAACAAACACACTGCTGATCATACGAATGTCTTAGTTGATTAAAATGATAGTAAATAATGCAAATAATAATAAAGCACTATGACTTTCCCAGTCCTACATTTACTTCCCCTCTCACCTCTGTTTCTTCTTTGGGACATAAAACTCTTCTCTCAGGTTTGGAGTTGTTCTCAAAAGTCAGCCCTTTATCTTCGTTCCTTTGCCTTTTCTCCTGTTTAGACCTGAGTGAAAAATTCCTCTGAAAAATGACATTTTCTTCTTGAATTGATAGCCTAAGGTTTTAATTCTAACATTTCAATACATGGATGAATGGAGATTATGTATGTGTCTTGTGTTTCATGGACTTACGGTTGTGATAATTTAGGTCTAGTTTGCTGATAATATTGGAGCATTATACAATATATAGTCTGACAGTGGCCATAAAATGGACATTTGTTATTGCATTGTGCTTTGTGTTGTTTAATGGTGTCCACAAATATTTGCAAAACATAAAAAATACTGATATTTTAATGATGCAGTAGGATTACATCAAATAAAAAGCACTTTAGCTATAGCTGTGTGACAACAAAATTTACTGCGTAAAAATGGCAACAGAATTTAAATGAAAAGTTCTATGGAAAAAAATAGCCTGCCTTTCCGAGGTTTATACGTGTGTGTGTTTTTATTGGTGTGCTAAATTGATTCTATACAGTAAATGGCATCATTGCCTTTACATAGCATTTTGATAATTTCCAGATGGTCTGTGTTTTCATTTCACATAGGAAATTATGAACATAGAATTATTTTCCAAAGTTTTAAAATGTGACACGGTTGCAAATCTCAAATCTAGGTAAACACCACAATAATGTAAAAATACTTCTATATAAATGTAACATTTATAGACATATACTTAAACAAACTATACAAAATCACTTGTGCCTTAAACTAATATTACTTTTGGTGATAACTATCCTGAAGACTACCATTAATAGGTAGACTATATTATACCTCCTCTGTCACTAACAGATCTTGAATCAAAGCTTAAACTTCAAAATTTTTCTTCGTTTATTATTCTCTTCCCCTTATCCACAAGGGGACCCTTGGCCTGTAAGGGATTTTCTGTTGCATCTGATTTCCCAGAAGTTCACCTCCACAGTCTATCATTTGATATTAAATCACAGTGTTTCTTCTGCCCACCCTGCTTGTAGCGATCCCATTTCAGCTCGGTGCACAGCCTGCAATGCCATCCATTCTCCACACATGTCCTCACCAAAGATCTTGTGTTGCAGACAGCTTTGCCACAGGGTAGGCAGCCTGGCTGAGATCCAGGAGCACTTTGTGGGTGATCCTGACTTGCTTTTCATGTTAAGTACGGCTGGTGGATGATGCTGAAGGAAAGGCTCAAGAAGCCAGATGTCACATCTCGCAAAGGTTGCACACTACATTCATGCCAGAGAATTGGATTTGGTATGGAGATGGATGCCATCTTAGTTTCTTGAAATCTTCCATTTCACAAAGCACTTGCAGCTATTGTTCTTGATGTGATTATCTCTGCTGAGGAAACTGAATCACTGTGTTTCTAATAGCTAACTAATGTCATTTGTTCTGTATTTGCATGTTAAGTCATATAAAGTATATGCTTCCAAGAACTCCAAACATTCATTCAACTAATATTTGTTGAACCCTTACTTTTATCTGGGACCTTATCAAAAGAGAGAGAGTGGAGAGCGAAACAGCCTATAGAGTTTACCTCTTATCACTGGATTGTATCTATGATTATTTCCATTTTCAGTGAACTGGTTCTTGCATTATAGAATTGGTTCCAGAACAGACGTCAATTATGCTCAGTGGAAATGTTACAGATTAGGACTAAATATAGATTTAATTAAGCCATTTCTTGTCATATACCTAACTAGAGTCTTATAAAAGAGCCAAACAAAAAGAATCATTGAACAACAACAAAAAAGAGTCACTGAACAAAATATCTTAATTTCTGACACTGCCTCTCATGCTGTTTACAAAATTATAGTCACACATACATGCACATGTCCACATATAGTCTCTTCCTCCCTTACCAGAAGAAACCTCTATTGATGACTTGATGTGTGTGTTATGTATCTACATGTATGTGTGTTGATCACAGTAACACTTTGTGTCTTTTTGTATAAATGGGATTATATAATATTATTGTTCCATACATTTTCACTTAAAAGTATGTCTTAGAGATCCTGCCAAGTCAATATGTGTAAGTCTACCTCTCTTTCAACAGCTGAATAGTATTCTTTGCTTAGGATGAACCACATTAGATCTAACCCAGGTCCCTATTGATGCATCGTGGCACCACTTCTCAGCTTGAAGGAATAGTGCTCATTGCCAACTTTTTTCTGTTTTAAGGAATTTCTGCAGAAAAACTACACCATACATATGATCTCCATTTTCAACATGCTCTTTCTTTTCATTTGTAGTGTTTGAAATGTATCAAAGCTCCATAAGAGAATTCTGTGTCTAATTCTCTCTGGAGTCTTCTCTGAAGTACTGATGGCTTGGAGGCATAAGTTTCAAGTTATTTATTTGATGGCAACAGTGACCCCAAAATTACTTCACACTTTGCATGTTCTTAAAAACAATTAGTTTACATTGCAAGCCTAGCAATGAAATTTAAAAACCATACTTTAGGCAAAAAGATAAAGTGGTCTTGCGATGTTTTATTTAGATAGAAGAGTAATATGTCTCCAAAAAATGAGAATAGTACAATGCGTTATTCATTTGATTTAATTTTAAAAATCTGGTCCTAATAGAAATGGAAGATAGATCCGGAATTAATCTGTGTGCTGTGATTATAACCAAGACACATAGACCAAGACATAAAATTTATCCCTTCAAATTCCTCTTTTTGTGAAGGTAGAGAGAGAGAGATGACAATGTGGGCCCAAATAATTCCAAGTAGCAATTTCATCTATGCTGGTTGCTAGTAGTTGGCCCATTTTTATCCCCCATATACAGGATAAGTTGCTCAAAATCAGATTCTTTAAAAATTTCTTTCAGGTTGTGAGTTTTCCTATATCCTATCAAGACAAAATATATCCATACACACATCAGCATCAGTGGTATTTCAGAAAGTGGGAGTATTTATGATTTTGTGAGAATTTCTAAGTAGAATGCTGTCATTTTTACCATCTTGTGCTTACCTTTAAAAGATCACCTGTTTGAAATCATGTCCCTCATACATTTTAGCAAGTTCCACATAAAGCAATGTTTAAAGTCCATGGTATAGGGGATTGGTTTCATAAAGGTTTTAGACTGGGCCTCCCTGGTGGCGCAGTGGGTTAAGCAACGCACTATGAAGCAAACTGCAGTCCCTGCAGCACGAGTTCAATCCCTGCTGCTGGCTGGGGAAGGTGACCCACATGGCGCAGCAGACCTCTCCTGCTGTGCCCACTGCTCCCCTCAGCAGTGTACTTCAGTTGATCTGCCTGTTCTGCTCCCCACTCTCTGTGGTGAATCCTCTCACCACCCCTCCCACATCTCTGGCCTGTACCCCAGTGCTTGTATGCATAAATAAATAAATCTTTTTTAAAAAAAGAAATAAATAAAGGTTTTAGATGGTCCATTAAGCACAGTGCAGGTAGAGAGCCTTGGGCATGATCACTGTTGACTCAGAAGTATCATTTTCCTTGATCCCTAGTCAGGTTAGCTAGCCAACTGGCCTTGTCCTTTCTACTCTAAGGAACTAATCAAAATATTACCTCTGTATATCAAATATACCCCTGTATATCAAATATTACCCCTGTATATCAAAGCCCAAGCAGAGACTGAAGGCAAGATCATGGTTCGAGAGTATAAATATTCTCTTCCATTCCCTTTGTTCTTAAGTTTAAGAGTTGAAAGAGTGAGTCAACCTGGTAATTTATATCTATTAATGCAACCTCTATCAACACAATGAGAAAAGCACTCATTCATGCTCAGTGCACTTTTTCAGGAATATCTGACTGTTTGCCTCAAACCTTGCCAAGCATTCACAGTGTTGTTATTACGTTCCTGTCCCCATCTGATGATATCTGGGGATCTGTCCATTTCAACTGAATAAAATATCAATACTTTGGGAAATAATCTTACCTGATAAGATTTATTTAATGTCTTTTCTCCTACAAAGAGTGGCTTCTTTTCAGCATCTTTAATTTTCTCTTATTTTCATAGTAGAAAATAGAAGTTGAATATCTGTTTTTTATTTCATCTTCCCTTATCTTTGATATAAATGGAAATTAAATTTTATAGCATTTTTTATCCAAAAACTGTATGTAAAGTTAATATTAAAAATTAAAAGACTAGGGCCCTCCCTGGTGGCACAGTGGGTTAAGCAACACACTATGAAGCAAACCACAGCCACTGCAGCATGAGTTCAATCCCTGCAGCTGGCCAGGGAGGGGACCCACATGGCACAGCAGACATCTCCTACTGTACCCGCTGCTCCCCTCAGCAGTGTGTTTCAGTCCATCTGCCTGTTCTGCTCCCTGCTCTGTCTGGTGGATTCTCTCACCTCCCCACACCTCTGGCCTGTACCCCAATGCTTGTATGCATAAATAAATAAATCTTTAAAAAAAATTAAAAGACTAACCACAATGAGATACTTATTCATATATACTAGAATAGATAATATTAAAAAGACTAACCATACCAAGTGTTGGCAAACCTGCAGAATGATTGAAACTCATTTCCACGTTTGGTGGGAATGTAAATTGGTGAAAACCACTTTGGAAAAGTTTGGCAGTTTTCTACAAAGTTCAATACATACTTTTCAAATGAGCCAATGAACTTCTTATGAGGTATTTTACCAAGACAAATAAAAACATGCCCACATAAAAATCACATACAAATGTTTAGATTAGTTTTATTCGTAACACCTCTAAATTAGAATCAACCAATATTCTCAACAATAGGCAATTCAATTCATAAACAAATTGCAGTATATCCATGTAACTGGAAACAGTAACTGTATTTAATAATATAATTATTTTTAAATTTTTATTTATTTATATATATTCGATATCAATTGTCATTTCCCATGGAATTTCCACTACGATTTCACCATCAACTCAGTCCTTTTTGCTCTTTCTGCCTTCATCCCAGTGCCTCTCCCCCAACAAAGTGCCTCTGATTCGTCTTTGTCTTTTTGTTCTTGTTGTGTTGTGGGTTTTTTTTTTTTTTTATTGTTCTTTTCCTCAAACTCTTTTCTGGTTTCTTTATATTCCTCCCAAAAGTGAAACCATCTTATATTTTTCTCTTGCTTTCTGACTAAGCATAATCCCTTCTAGCTCCATCCATGTTTCTACGTATGACTCTAGTTTATCTTTTTTGATTGCTGAATAGTATTCCATTGTATATATATGTACCACATCTTCTTGATCCAGTCATCTATTCTGGAGCATTTGGGTTGTTTCCAGGTCTTACCAATTATAAATAGTGCTGCAATAAACATAGGGGTGCAGGTATTCTTTTGAATTGGTGTTTTTGTGTCCTTTGGGTAGATACCTAGGAGTGGAATTTTCTAAAACTAGATCAGTGGATTGCATGATGCCAGAATGAGATTGTTAAGGGATACAATAAACCTTTGAGAAGCAAGGGAAAGATTTTATTGCTTGATTATGGTAATAGTTATATGGATATAGAGAATTGCCAAACTCTTTTGAATTGTGCATGGTTGCATTTTATTACATGTAGTTATACCTCAATAAATCTTATTCTTATAGAAAATAAAATGGTTTACATTTAAAATGGGAATTTCTAAAGTTGGCAAGAAGATCTTAAAACAAGCAAACAGCAATTCACACTGATGGAGGGGGCTATACTGGTAAAATATAAGGACTAATCTCCAAAGAAATTTTTATACCTTTGAGCTAATAATCCTCTGCTCAGACTTTAAAAGGTAGCAATTTACATGTTACTAGATCATCTTCACAGTTCAATATGTTCCTTATGAAGTCTCTGATTATTCAAGGTTGATGTTGACCACAAATAATCCTCCTATCTCTCATATTTTCCAAACCATTTAGCAATTAAATATTTGTAAGGCATACTCACTGTTCCTTTTTGGAGTTTGGAACCTTATTCCAAGTTGCTGGTAGAATTAATTTTTTTAAGATTTATTTTTACATATTTATGTATGTATGAACTTGGGTGCATTCCAGAGTTGTGGGGTGACAATAAGAATATTCACCAGAGACAGAGTCGGGAGCAGAACAGGCAGATCTACTGAAGTACACTGCTGAGGGGAGCAGTGGGAGACACAGGAGAGATCTGCTGCACTATGTGGGTCAGCTCCCTGTCCAGGGATCGAACTCATGCTTTAGTGGCTGGTGATAGCTTGATAGTGCTAAGACTTTAACCCATGTGTCACCAGGAAGGCCCCCCAAATTTTTTTTAGATTATTGCTTTTGGGTTCCCATTTTCTTGTTGGCTGTCATTTAGGGTCCAGAGTTTGCTTCAGTTCCATTGTCCTGAGACCCTATCACCAGCCCTCTCACACCACAGTGACTTACTTCCTCAAGGCCAGTGGGAGAATCTCTCTCTTCAGGAATGGTCAGGTACTTCTTTTGAATAAAGGGGATCCAACCAGGATAATCTCCCTTGGATTAAGTCAGCCATCTGATATGATTCCAAACTACATCTTCAAAACACCCTCACCCTTTCCACAATTTAACAAAATCAACAGAGTGATAGTCTATCATTCACAGGCCCACCATACTCTAGGAGAGAGGATTATACTGTGTGTTCCAGGGGCAGGAATATTGGAGGCCATCTTAGAATTCTGCCTATCTCTGTGAATGTTTTTTTTTATTTTTTATTTGTATCACTATAGTATATTCATACATTACATATATTTACTAGAGGAAAAAGGTGGTTCCCACAGAGATTAAACCTAAACCTCTATGTGTCCTCTATATTTCCTGGGAGTACTGCCTGAAGAAAATACACAAGAAAGCAAAACCAATAAATAGCAGGAAATGTCCTTGAAAGAAAGATTGACTTATCCATAAGCAGAGAAGGCACTCTCCCTCATGTATAAATATAAACAGCCTCCAGGGAACCTTGAATTCCCTTCATCCTAGTGATGTGTTCTTGGGTTAAAGTGAAGCTGACTCATACTAGCAGTAATTTCTCCAGCCTACTCCAGTGACAAACACTGCTGGTCACCACAACATTTTCACACCATGTTAACATGGCTACAGAACCCTTCAGAGCACAGATTTTTAAGATCTCACAACAATAACTTGGAGTTGACACACAAAATTAAGCCTACTTACCATCCCTGAGATAAACTAATATTATAAGAAGTACCAATTAAAATCAGACAACAAACTTGAGTACTAGGTATGACAAGCCAATTCAAAGAGCTAATGATCTACTTCAGAGGGGGGGAAAAAAATCTATGTGAGTTTTGTTTTCATTCAAATTAAAATTAATTAAGTTTATTGAAAAATACATATATATTCCTACCACTTACATCATGAACTTAATTTGACACAAGAAAGTTGATGGGAAAATTGATATTAATTTTTAGCAACTAAAAGCAGATTTGAGAAGCAGCAATAGGAAGAGAGCTTTCTTATTTCTTGCAGCTTTACCTGCTGACCACTTCAGAATTTCCAAAGTGAGTTCCAGAGTATGGTCTCATTAAATTCTTGAGGTATGTCTGCAATAAGGCATTATCATAATCTTCCCTTTAAGTTTGTAAAATTAAAGTCATTTAGGTGGCCACATCTTTTACCCAAGATGAAGGTGCTATCAGCAAATGTAAATCCTTTTCTTCTCATTAAAACCATATTTACTGTCTGCCAAGAAACGTGTGAGACAAGACTCAGACATCAGAAAATGGTTTAAAAGAATCATTGTGGCTGCAAGTAACAGTCAATTCAAATTGACTTTACATAACAAGTACTCATGTAGAAGTCCAGGCTATTATGTCAGTGATGTCATCAAAGACTCAGCTTTTTTCAGTTCATCTAATTTGTTCTCTTCTGTCACAGTGTCCTCCTAAAACTGCTTACCCTTTGTGGTCAAAAATGGCTGCAATGGTAAACAAGGCTGTGCCTCCTTGTTTACAGGTAAGAGTAAAGCTCTTCTCTCTGTGTAACTTGGAGCTAACCTTCAGTTCTTTTAGGTTCTTAGGATCATGTGTTCATGTCTGGGTCAGTAACTATCATCATGAACAGCCTAGAAATAAAAACTACTGGAACTTGTAGATAGGGCCAGCTTTCCCAGAATAATACCATGAAGAAGGGAATTGAAATAAAATTATTTTTTTTTGCTTAGGGGGAAGAAGGCAAGAGTGGAAAATAAAGCTGTCTGTTCCAGATGCAGCTTCAATAGTACCCAAAACTGATTGATCACCCCACTCCCAAGCTTATAGGACCTCCTCTTTACTTGGAACTGGCCAGATATTTTCAGTCCACCGAGCACAATTATGGCGAATTATGCAGCATGGAACAACAGCCCCAGGTAGATTGGGTGAAGGACCAGGATACTTGTTACTCTGCCCAACCTTTCAACAGCAGCAATTCTTCCAGTCTATTACTGGGACCCTCCTCTGGGCCATGTGTTAGTTTTCAATTGCTGCTGTAACAAAGTACCACAACCATGTGACTTAAAACAACATTTATTAACTTATTGTTCTGGAGATGGGTGTTCCTTCTAGACATTTCAGGAGAAAATCCACTTCCGTGTCTTTTCTTGACACTCCTGCATTCTTTGACTCATATCCCCTCCTCCATCTTCAAAGGGCATCCCTCCAATCTCTGCTTCAATTTACACATCACCTTATTTGTTTTTCATCTGCCTGTCTCCTCTGTATGAGGACCTTTGTGGCTATGTTGGGCCCACTCAGCTATTCCAGGGTAATTGTCCCATCTCCACATTCACAATCATATCAGCATGAAGGTAACAATATCCACAGGTTTCAGAAACTGGGGGTCCAGGTATGTAGACACCTTGGTGAGGGGCCATTATTCAGCTACTTCACACTATCACCACCAACTTCTAAGTCTGTCTTTGGGTCTAGCAATGAGAGTCTTCTCTGCTCATGAGGTCTGTTTCCCTTTAATTCTTCTGTTGAAAGTTCATATTACAAATTGAAGCAGATTAAATTGCAAAATGAGACTTCTGAGGATGGATCTTATTCCACCCTACAACCACAAAGGGTGTCTCCATTCTCTCAATGGACTGTAAGCCCAGAATAGGAAAGCTATGATGCAGGTCAAGTTCAAGACTGGTGACGCCACAGGTGCCCTCATTACTACCACCAAAAGTGAAATTGAGAAGTGAGAGGGCAGTATGAGATCTAGGGTGGAAAACAGGAAGAAGTGGTACAACCAGGTAAATTTACCACCAATTTTGATGGGGGCTTTGTCTTCTAGAAGTAAGCACAGTCTGTGGGAAACAATTCATCAGATATGTTACACCCCTTATTTCCAGATGGTTTTTCCAAAATTCAGAATGCCACATACCACACATATTATTATTCATAATAATATGAAACTCACTTTTGAAAATCTCATGTATTTTTGAAGAAAGTGTTTATGTATTTAAATAATTCTCTCAAGTATTTTGTGGTAGCAAGAAGACACAGAGCAGGTTCTCTTTAGTCCACCAAGCACATTCATGGTGAATTGTGCAGCACAGATAGAACAGATGGGTAGAGTCCAGGAGCTCTCGGTGGCTTTTTCAAGCTTCTAATGATATTTCTACAACATTTGTAGTGAGGCGACCAGGTGCAGGGCCAGCAAGGGTGCTGGGGGACCAGGAGGCTGCAGGCCTCCCAGTCTCAGCCAATCTTTATCTGGACTCGTGGTTTCTCCACTGCTCCCTGCCACACAGTTCTCTGCCATACGGTTCTCTGCCATTTGGCCCTTATATGTTCACTCATACATGCCTACACCACACTCCAGTTGTCCACAAGCGGGCATGTGTACCCCAAGCCCACACTCCCAAGCACCTCCTGTATGTAAGTCTGCATGCAATAACCACAGAGGCCAACAGTGCAAGAGCCTGAGCAATCTTCATTTACTCTATACATTTCAAACATGAAAAACCAGTACTAGAAACCTGAAAATATCCATAAAAATAAATATAATTAAAAACATTCAGTGTCACTCAATTCTAACTAGACACCATGATCTGAGTATAAGGCCCAAACTTCCTTTTTGCTAATTAGGATTATTAGTAAGGTTAGTGGCTGAAACCTTCCCTTTAATATAATCAGAAGAATTGAAACGCTCTCTCATATGATCCAATTTTATTTAACACCATGTTGGGGCACAAACAAATGCCATCTCTCTTGTCACTGTGGAAGATCCCACACTTAGAGAAAAGCTAGACATAAAGCTGCCGAACCTCTCCCTAAAAAAACACAGGGAGGGAAAGGGGTACTGCTATGCTTGAATTTTATGAAGCATATCACATTCCTTCCACACAAACAACATAACAGCACTAATAAAAGAACTTGCCTTGGGTTACACAGCTACAAAGAAGCCTAAAGAGGATTTAACCCCAAGCAGTCTGACTCCAAAACCTGTGTTTGTTTCATATCTAGAACACTGGAGAAGTTCCAAGTGAGGAAATAACTGTTTTAGGGTTTGGGCTAGAGTGGATACATTCAAGTAAGTGTGCTTGCAGACACACACACACACACACACACACTCACAGGCTCTGGGACAAAACCTATTCTATGCTTTCTGACCTAATAATGTCAAACTTCACTAACTATTGGAGTCATCTAGGGAGTTTTAAGAGCTCAATGACTATCCTTTCATTACAACATTGATGAGGCTGCGGGCTATGTGGAGGAAGCTGCATCTTCCCCATGTTTGGGTGGGTTTTCTCTGGTATTCCAGGTTCCTCCCATATCCCAAAGCCATGCACATGAGGTTCATTGGTCTGTCTACATTGGTCCAGTCTGAATGAGTGTGCATGTGAGTGAACCCTGTGATCGAAAGGAGTGCTGTCCACAACTAGTTGCCATTTTGCACCCTAATGCTAGGATGAGCTTCTGCCACCTGAGACCCTGAACTAGGTCATTGGGAAATCAATGAATGACTACAAATGATAGCTTGATATTAGAAGTACTTGTGTTTAGAAACTTAGTGATGTATTTGTGACCAGAAATACGTCATGAGAACATGAATCTTATTTATATCAATTAGCCTATGGTAAAATTTATTTCATTAGTATTCATTTTTCTTGAAGTAGCAGTTTCCAGGAATATACCCATGATAAGGACTTATTGTAGCTGTGTGTGAGGTGCACATCACAAGGAACTTCTAAGGATTGTCATAGCAGTTAATGTTAAGAACCACTGTCTTAACCTCTAGTTTTGGGGATCGATGGGAAAGAAAGAGGTTTGGTAATTAAACACACCTAGTTTAAATCCTGGTTGTTGTGCTTAAAGGGAAAACCACCTGAAGCTAGTCCAGCATCCCTTGGGAACAAGTTAGAAATGTAGATTCTCAGGTTCAACCTCAGATGTACTGAATCAGAAACTTCTGGGGTCAGGATCCAGGTGATCTTGATGGGCTGACATTTGAAACACCTAACTTAGGCATTTTTTCCTTCTCAGTTTGCTCCTTATAAAATGGAGAGCATACCCACTTCATCTGTATTTCTATGTTTGAATTCTGCAAAACAATGTGAAAGACCAACCATATATAATTCCTGGAATCCAATAGGTGCTCAATAAATGTTATTGTTTACCTTACATGGAGAATATGTTTTGTGGGTACAAGCCAGATAAAATGAGTGACCCTGGAACCAACCCCCAGAGGAGATTTTTTAAAATATAATTTTCACCTAGTATCTTCAGAAAACTCAAGGGGCAGATGGAGGAGGGGCAAGAGACAATATGGTACAACCAAACACCTTAACAATCTTCTCTCCTCATCTCTGCCTCTCTCCATGGGTTGCACAGGAAATCACAGGGTCCGCCCAAACCTTCCCTGATGGCTTCCCAACTGTCTTGTACACACCTCTGGAAACATGCCAGTCTCCTTTTTGCTACTCTCCACTTTGCTCACACCTTTTATCCTTATAGAATTCTCACTTCTTTCCAGAGAGAACAGGATTTAGTGCTTTTCTGCTTCCACTTGGATGAAGCATTTCAGTGTAAAGAATATAATGCACTGTTTATTCTGAACCACTGGGAATAAGGACCTGCTAATGCATTTGAATCCTTTGAGATGATGGAACCATTATACTGTTCAGGCACCTACAGAGCACAACTTTTTCAACACTTAAACACAAGTTTCTAAAATCACGGACACAAATGTTCCAAAGTCTAAATTTTCCTCTTTTATAATTTCCTCAATCAGACATTGAACATATAATTTACCGTAATTCTTTAATTGTGTTACACACTGGTCCATTCTTTACATACTATTTTCACACCAAATACCTGATTTGAGCATTACTGACAATTCCACAAAACTGAAAAGGTATGTGTGATTACCCCAATTACATACGAGGCATTCTTTTTTGTTTATTGAAGTAAATTAACATTATATTCTAACATTATGTTGTATAACATTATATAAATTTCAGGTGTTCATCATTAAGGCTCAACAAGTGTATATACTACATTAAGTTCTCTGATTCCTGTGCCCTCTTATCCTGGAGAACATCAGAGAACTCGGGGAGGTCTAACTCTGGTCCCACCGCAGCTTCCTTGTCTCCCCACTTTCCCGGGAACCCTGAGGTCTCAGAACATGTCATCTTTTTTGAACTTAAAAGAGCCAAAACATTGATTTTACAAAGTGAAATATTAAGTCTTCTCTAAAGTGATCAGAAAAATCCAATCTTACATAACAGGGAAAACAACACATAAAAGAATAAATGTCAAGTAATTCAGTATTGAGAGGTATTGGTTTTATTTTTTCAACAGAATCCTGTTTTCAACTATTGAAGGAGAGAGACACCTTCAAACTAGGGCAAAAGTGTGCTTCCGGCTTCCCCTTCTTCCCGCCCATCCCGTCACGTGACTCCACCGACAGGCAGCACCCTGTTTCCCGCCGAGGAAAGGAGTGCATGGTGCGATTTAACAGACGTTCAGTTCCACCCAGGTCACTTGAGATTTTAATTCAAAACATAGACTTTTACATATTATTTATATGTATAAATACCATGCTGCTGCTAAATTTACTGAACCTAAAGGGTGCTCACAGCATGCAAAGCACAGGCCAGGCACCTGGTTCAACCTGGAAGTTGTGGCGCAGCACCTGGTGGCTCCCAGCCTCCGTGTTTTCATTCCAGTGTTATCCACTCTGAAACCGCGTCAGGATGCCAATGTCAGCTTTGCTCTGAGGAATCATGGTTCGTGTTAGTGCCACCCTCCACACTTTGCTGCCCTTGCGGGGGAATACTTAAGTAAATAGAGAATAAACTCCTTGAAACTAATAAGTAAATGACCCTGCATGTGTTTTTCTTCTGTTCCAGCTGTTGTGTGTGTATTTTGGAGTGCAAATAACAAATCAGAAAACAATGGTTCTGGCTTTAAAGAAAGAAAAAACCCTACTCCTACTGATACCAATTTCCACCAGGTTATTAATCTATAAATGCTGTTGCCACTTAGTATTCTGTGCGACCCGGAGAAAGCAGGCATAGTGTCTGTCCCTCTCCCCCACCCACACTCACACCTGTGAGCAGTGAGCTCCCAAATGCCATTAGTAGCAAACACAGTCTCTGTTTAAAAAATGATAACCCCGTTGTTCCAAGATAGGAACTCTCCCATACCCTCAACACCTGCATAAAAGTGCCAGGGGTATTTAGAACAAGCGGCCTGGTATTTATTTCCAAATACCAACAGTATTACTGCTGCAGCTAGATAAATATCACATGACATGAGGGATAACAAACATTCTGCCATGGCCTTCCATAGATCCAAGTTTACAGAGATTAAGGCAGACAACACTGAGAAAAGCAGGCAAGCAAAGAATTTAAATTGTGACTTCCTCCCAGTGGTGTGAAATGCAATGGGAAATGTAACACACACCCACACTCACACATGCAAATGTTGAAAACTTTGGAAAGCTTTGTAGAAAAGCTAGTATGGCTATTAGTGTTTAAATTAAATATCTCTGGGAGTGAGTTTTGACTCAGACAATGAGGAGGATTTTGAAACTGGGCCATTTAGAACAAATTTAGAAGTACACAAAGATGACAGTAGCAGGTATGGGCCACTAAGATTTCAGGGACATTTCTGGTTACAAGTTCCTCCATTATTTGCTGACAAGTAAAATTCCTCCATCGCAGCTATATTTCTATGTCTTAGAGTTTGTCTCTCATCAAAAGGCCTATATCCCCAAGGAAAGATTATTTACACTCCAGTGAAAATTGTAAGTTTCTACAGGATAACTTTCAATTGGAATATGGAAAGGACCAGGGGAACTTGAGAATTATTATTTAAGCAAAAAACATGTCCTTTTTTAAAATATTGGAATCCTCCAAATATCCATCAAAGTGTAACTGTAGAAACCCCTTTTCAGCAAAATTTACATTCTTACTACATCTACATTCACAATTTCTGTTACCACCAGAAATATATAGTATAATATTGAGAGGAATGTAAATGCATAATGAAATGCAAAACAGTTAAGAACACATTTGCTAGAGTTCTAAGATTGTCAGAGTATGGTGCCATAGAGGAAAAAACCCAAGATGGGGAGTCAGGGGGCCCTCAAGTCCAGTTCCAGTTTTGTCTCAGAATGACCCTGTCTGTGATCACAGGCAAAGGTTTTGATATCTTGGTCAGAACCCTCTTTTCTGTTAAAGAAAAAGAATCAGTGTCATTTCTCAACACTGCAGGAGTGTTGGGAGAATAAAAATCAATACAAAATCACTATTTTTTAAAGGTTAAAAACCACATGCAAAATCACTTTTATTGAAGTCCAAGCGGCAGGACTGGGTGTTGTCCTCACCCTGTTCCAGGGGCGCCCTCCAGCTTCCATTTTCCCTGCTGTCCACAGAGGAAGACAGAGCTACCTTCCTGTGACTTTTTAAACTACCCTCATAAAAATTTTGAGACAGATTAACCTTTTCAGAACATTTAGAGAGGGTTGTCTTTGATTCAAATTCTTGCCATGTTTATTTTACATTTAAAATCTACACAATGCATGTGTTTTGTTCTTGGAGCAAATATTTTCTCTGAATGCCTACCATGTGCCTGGTGCCATGCTGGACATTGGGAACTCAAAGATGGTATAGGAGGCAGTCATTAAATATTTGCTACCAATTATCTGAACCAAAATTGGATTGAAATGAAGGTAAGAGATAGTGTAAGTCAGTGAAAATCTTCTTTGCAGATTACTACAAATAAAGGGTTTTTTTCAAATATGATAATAATTAGGAATGAGCAAACAAAATTAACTGTTAACAATATTAAGCAGATATTGCATATATAATTAGGGAGTCTCTTTTTACATGTCCATAAATGCTTCTAAAATAGTCAAAAAAATTTTTTTCCTCAATCACTTCACTCTTTCACCACTTTGTTCACATTATTAACCTTTACTCTCTTGTAATTGACCAAGTAAAGATAACTTTCAATTCTATTTCTAGATAAGTAATCAAGATTTCTGTTTACATAGATACCAAATTCATAACATTTTATTGGAGTTCTATGGTTGTTCTACCTTCACACTAGGAACTTTCTTCTTAGGTATACTCATGTTAATGCTGAAGCTCACAGGACATAAAAGTGAACAGAGAATTAGTGCACTGATTGGAAGGTTTTCCTCACTGTCCAAAATAGAAAATCAAAATTTTCTCTTATAAAAATAGAATTTGAGTCAGAAATGATTCAGATAAGCTAAAGCCTTTGACACTGTTTAAATGTTCAGTAGTTTTAATCATTATCTTAAGATTTTCAAATAATATTTCTTAACACCAAAGAAAAGCCTGCCCGATAGCATCACTGTCTGGTTATTAATAAACTCTTGTTTGTTGGAGCTGTTTTGTGTAAAAGTAATTGAGACACAACAGGGCACTTGTGATTTTTAACAGACAGTGTTTTGCTGGTGGAAACTTCTATCAGGATATTACCACAAGTAAACCACAAATGCACTTTTCATTACCAGAGGAAGTAAGACAGATACTGTGTTAAGATTTATTTTTGTGGTGAGTCCAAAGAAAAAGACTTCTGTTTTAGCAGTCTGAAAGCAAGGGAAACAGCTTTTCACTTCCCAAAGCATTCTTCTTGTTTAGAACACTATGCAATTCAAATTCACTTTCCAGAATATAAAATCAGATCATTTGGGGGGTGAGAGGGAGAACAATTCAAGGAAAAAAAACTGAAGGAAGCCATGTGTCATTAATTCAGTTATAAATTATTAGCCGAAAGCAGCCTCTCAGCATTTGTATTTGATGAACAAAAATTGATTGCTTCAAGGGCATTTCAGTCCTTTTGATGTTCCCATCTTTTAGCCCACCACAAATCTGAATCCTTAACAGAATGATTATAGCATTATAGTAATCCTGAGAGCCAATACTAAAGGATTTGCAAGAGCAACGGAGATCAATAGTTTGAAAAAAGAATGTCTTTTTGAATTGACAGCGCTGTCTCGCCTGATCGTGAACCTGAACAAAATAGTGGAGCCTAAGTACACAGAATCGCACAGGCTGAGCAGAGCTGCTGTGAGGAGCTGGGCTCGGTGCGCTTGAATAGGCCTGAGCGCTGAATATTTCTAAAGGATTAAACCCCAACTAATGGCAACCCAAAGATATTTTGCAAACAATCAGTCTCTCCCCAAAATAGTTAGGATAATACATTATGGGTCCTAGTTTGGTATTCAAAAGACTGGGTTCAGCTACAGGTTCAACATTTGCTTTTGCATAGAGTTTGAGATTATGGGAAATTGGATTAGAGGTAACGTTGTCTTAATGGCTATCTCCTCCGGGCCACTTTGAAATTGAGAATCCCCTGCAGTATTTCAGGAGGACTGCAGAGAACCATATCCTTAACACAGAACATATTAGAAAACGCAATGGGCCGGAATTGTTTAAGACACAATTGCCCACATCTATGGGATTTCCAAGTTGTAACATCATTTGATACCTCAAAAGACAGAGAAAGGCAGCTGACTGTTAAAGGCTGCTCGAACAATTCAAGGATTAGCATAAAATTATACATAAAGGAGGGTAAGTACAGCGGTGGCACTTGCTCACCACAGTAGGGCCATTGTTAGGAAACGCAAATGGACTCAGTGAAAGTGTGAAGGCATCTTAACATTGTCTGAGGACCTGCATGCTTTAACATTGATGTATATATTTTCCAGTTCTTTGTTTCCTCAACAAGAGGCCAGCTTAGGCCACTGGAGAGAGGCGTCAGGAGACTTCAGATGGCACACATCTGGAGAACATCCCATGGAAATTGTGAATGGCTAAGTAATCTCTTTCAGTACCCAGACAAGGAGTGGTAATTTATGGTTTAACAGACTACAAAACCTGCCATTAATTCTAACATACAAACTTTAAACCAAATGATTTGGAAGAGTGAAATATGCAGCAGCAATTAACAGAGGGAAAGCAACTATTTTGAATGACACAAGTTTCACACTACCTTTCAAAGATGGAAGAGCCTTCTGGGGCAGAGCTTACATTTTCAGACACTTCGTGGGATTGCCTTGCTCGCCATCCACTGCTCTCATGGCACTGATCCTCACATTTCTGGCATCTAAAAGAATGACTCAAATCAAAAGCATGTTAAAGTCACAATCCCTGAGAGTTGTGCTGCAGCAGATTAAACATTTTATTTGGAGACTATGCATGATAACATGTGATCCTTAAAGTTAATCTTTTTCTCAAGCTGTTTAAAATGTTTTGTAGCTGTTCTTGTCGAAACGAATCAAAAGAAGGATAAGCAGGAACTGGCATAAATAATAGCTGCCTTAAAAGGGGGCAGCAAAATTGATAGCTCTACAAATGGCAGCCACCTGTACCAGGAAAACTCAAAGAGAGTATTTGAAGAGAAAGAATAATTGGAGATGTGACAGCAAAGAATAGAAATCACTCCCCAGAAGGTGTTTAAAAAGCTCTTCTCTCTCCTACTTAATCACTGTTCTTTTAAGCCCATAAATTAAAATGCAATGTGTATGTTATATGCATTATAAATATGAATACTCATGGAATCAAAAGCATCTTAACTTTGCCCAGCTTGCTTCTTTTCTACTGCCAGTCAATTCCATCGATGATATAAGAATAACAAAATCTTACAGTGAACCATTCTACAGCATATCTCTTACAATTTTATTAAATAAACATATTAATGGCCTGTCACTTAAGGTCCTCTTTTAGTGCCTAAACAAAATATTGATTTTTCTAACAGATTTAGCATTCTTTCCTTTTGGCATGGGTATAACAGATACTTCACTATATTTGAAAGAAATTTGTAAGAGTTAAAGCACTTGCTGGCAATTTTTCCTCAAGAATTATGATGGTGCCTCTGGATGTTTTTAGTTCCTATATAGCTCAGTTACATTAAAATAAATAGTTTACAAAATAAAGGAGCAGATAAAACTAAACTAAAACAAACCCTAGAAATCTGACTAGGATTGAAGCTATGGGGTGGGGGGGGGGCGGGGTTGGCAGAGAAGGTGGAGAGCAAAAGGTGAAGGAATCCAGTGGACTTTGGTGGGGAATCATGGGCAATTTGGTAGTGGGTGTGGTGTAGTGACAGGCATCTGTGTGAATCCATTTCCCAAAATCAGATACAGTGTAGTAAGTCAATGTCACCTCAATAAAAAACAATATGATTTTTTTTATTAAAAAGGAATAACACTAATGAAATGACATCACCTTATATCTTAGCACACAAAAATAATAGAACCAGGATTCAATAAAATTTAGGTCTGTCTGAGAAAAAAAAAAGAAATGTTTTAAAGGAGTATATTTGGGGGGAAGAAAGGCAGTTTCTTAATTGCTCAAAGAATTAAAAAAAAAACACTTAATTCTAATTTTTCATTAGGTTAATTCTATACAGCCAATAGGATTGGCACCAACTGGCCCTGTCATAGAGATATAAAGATGAATAAGACACTTCCAGGATCTTATAATCTAGCTGGAGTGATTTATATGTTCCCAAATGTGCCTTCATTATTGCCAACATCACCCAAATGCTAGTAATGATTTTTTTTAAATACCTGCAATTCCAAGGGATTTTGGCATCACTGACAGGTGAAATTCATACATGAAAGTTGAATGTAAGCAATAAGAGAGATGGATGTGCCAAGTGACATCGGACAACACCAACCTTTCCCGAGCACTTGCTTTGGGACAATAGACCCAGATGTGTTCCAAGGAACTCCTATCCAAATGTTCTTTACAGATGTTTTTTACAGGGAAAAAAAAAAGATTCCATGATCAATTAGTATACAAATTACTGCAGTTACAGAGAATTGCAATGTCTATCATTATGTGAAGTCTCTGATAAACCTTTCAATAAAGAAAAAAACCTTAGCTCTTTAAGTGTTTCACAGCATAGTTGAACCCAGAACCCCTGTATTCATAACACTCATGAACATCCCTGAAAACAAGAGTTCTAAGGAGCAGACTGAGGAATTTCTTGAGCTCCCCTCAGGGACCATTTCTGGGCTGGGCTCAAGTGAGGAGTCCTGTGCTCTTGAGATTTAACTTCAATCGATCCGAGAAACATTAAAGTTTCTTTCTTAAATATGTCAGTCAGTGCTATTAAAATATTCTTTACATAATTTGAATCACCTCTCAAAAACTAGGTTAGAAATTAATGAATTTAACAAATCATTATCGCTTTTTAATTTTTAGTACAATTATAAAATTGGACTAATCCAAAATTAACAGAAACCAGAAGAAATATTCTGTGTCCCAAGTGCCAAAAATAAACTGTTTGAAACACATCTTGGAGATCAAGTGACCAGGCACAAGAAAACAAAAACAATACATGAAAGAATTCCCTTCTAAGTGGTGGGGCCTGGGGGTACATGGAAATGGATTTGTGAACTTGATTTGAAATCATCACCCATCAATGTTTGTAAGGTATTTGATTGCTATTCAGCTACCTAAGTAAAAATGGAGAATGAGTTATATACAGAGAGAAAGCTTCCAAATAGTCATAAAACTGAAGGGAAACTTCTGGTGGCTGGAACTGCCAAGTCACCAGAAATCCTGTTCTCATCACCTCTCTCTAAATCACATTGTGGCTTCTCTCATCTGCTCCATTACTGTTGCTCTTTGCAGACAGACTTCTACTTTCTGCATTTGTGGCCCTATGGCAGCCCCAGAGCTCACAGCTTTACAGGTTATGGGACCAGCTGCACGAGCTGTAACTGGAGGTCTCACTCCCAGAGTTGAAATTACTGTAAGAAAGAATATGATTGGTCCATTTAGGTCAGGTATCCTACATTCTTGGCAACAGACGTAGCTAACAGCATACAAATATGAACACCAAGGTCCTACCCCGTGGGGTTGAGAGGTAGTTCCCACAGAACCACAGATCACATAGGGATTCAGGAGATTCTTTAAAAGGGTTCCCTACTGGCATTGTGACTATGTTTTAGCAATGTGAATCTTGAGAAAATAGGTTTTACAGACCCACAGTAGGAGGACACTTGGCAAATGCCATAACTAATGCTAATAATGAAAAGTTCCAAGGACTAAATGAATAGCCTAAGTAGAATTACAGTGGTTTGTAAAATATCATAACCTCACTTCAGATAAGGAGACTCAATGAGAGAGTTCCCCTTCTTGTCTGACTACGTGAACTAATTATTTTAATAAGGAAAATGCTTTTAAGATTATCTTTCAGATATAATCCCATTTAATCATTGCTAACATGTTCTGAGATATTGCTCGAAGTTTTTTCCAATGTAATAACTAAGAATCTTTCTAACCATACAATTAAGTACTGGTTTCATCTCCACTTCACAAATTTTGAAACTACACCTCAGAAAACTTTGCTCACACAGTAAGCAAATGCCAGAAGTGGGTTTTTAACCAAAAGAGTCACAGGACTCTCAATAATCCAGGAGAGAGGTAAAGTGATGTTGCATGAAGATGAAGTCATATAGACTTGAGTCACATATCTTCCTCATGACCTAAAATAAATATATTCAAAATTAAAAATGAAATTTTAATCAGTACACTGACAAAAGCTAGGAAACATACAGAAAATTCACTAGCAACAAAAGACTTAAAAATTATTGCCTCCACAGACACTCAGGCACACATCCTGTGTACCATATGTGGAGAGAGACACTCAATCCACAGGCCCTGGGAGTTAAATTGTTTCCTTGGTTCATAAGAACTGAGACAGAATTAAAAGAGTTTGTATTGGGTAAAAAGCTTTCCAACCAGGTTTGTTCACTGAAGTTAAAGGACAGTTAATTTTTAAATATGTGCACTTAAGAACAGCGTTTGATCTGCCAACAAGTAAACCAAGAATTTTCAATAAAATGGAAAAGTTATAAAGTCTGGAAGTGATATAACATTGTCATGAAAAATAAAATGTTTCAGTTGTGTGATAGAAGCGTGGTGCCAGGTCTGATAGACACTGTAGGATCCAGAGATTTCCCAAACCAGGGGCATATGGTAGAGTATACTGTTATGTATACCAGTCAGGTCTGGTACTACACCAGCCTTGAGGCAGTTAATAGATACTTGAGTATCAGTTTTCATTTAGCTCTATTTGGAGTTCCCTCTATTTGGAGTTCAAGCAGTTCCAAAGTGGTACCAGTGACATTCTCAGTGCTGTCCATAGTCGTGTTTGCAAAGAGAGGCTTGGTTGACCTCTCATTGCACTTACACAGAACATGCGCTGTCAATTAATGCACTGGTTTTCAATGAGGTGAGTCCGCTCTTCACCTGTCACTGGAACCACAGAGGTAACAAAAGTTTCAATCGCTGGGATGGGAAAACTAAAGTTCAAAGATTAGGAGAAACTAGAACTGGAAACAAACTCCTAAGGCTGAAGAGAAGCATCAGGTGCAGCAGAAACCTAAATACTATCATCACTGGCTTTCCTAGTGAAGGACTTGCCTGGAAAGTGAGGGAGAAGAATGCGCAGTGGGAAGCCCTAAAATGGGTTTTCCTCTCTGGTCCTTGGCAAATGAGCCTCAACATCATCCCCAGATACCACAACCAAGCACCCTGAAAAATCTCCACTTGAAGAGGACAAGGAATAGGAGTTAGAGAAGCACAGAGTCCATTGAGTATAAACTATTCATAGCCTTATTATAATGAAAGATTCTGGTTAATGAAATACTCTGGTTACCATATATGTTGTATCTGAATTACCAGTTGTTAAAGACATGAATGCAAAGCATTACACTGACTGCATTTCAATGGAATAAACTTATTTTTCTTACTCATGTGGGAGGCCCTTGAGGATCTTGTTCTGCTTCAGGCACGACATCATTTGACACCATTTATCATTCAGCTGAAGATGTGTGAAATTGCTAGTTAACACAATTCCCTTTGATGTCTGCCAGATTAAAACTAGCTTTCGCTGTTTGCAATATGCGTTCTATATATAAATTAATATATTATAACTGGAGTCAAAACCACAGCTAATACTGACATTGCCATCTTAGGCAAAGGTCCATTACATGTTCAAGAACTCCATGCTGCAGGCTTGCAGAGGTAAGATTCACATTTACCAGCTCCACATTTCTCCCCACTCCCCATCAAGTCACCCCTTGAGAACGTTCCCATTTTACCCCTTTATAACTTGGTCTGCTTTCCTTATGATGCCTTTCTTATGTCCCCACAGATTATGGTGAATATCCTCCAAATTCAAATGTAAAAATCAGTCCAGAAGAGTCATTTGCTAGAACTACTACTGGAAAGATCTGGGAGTGTAGGGGTGTGGGTGAGGGCTGAGAAGGGGAATGATTCAGTGCTTTGCAGAAAAAAATCATTCTTTTCCAGCAGAAAGCATAAACCATTAGCATTCCAAACAGGCTGCTCAAAGATTTCAGATGGTGAAGCTGAGCTGGTCTTGCCCTCTCCCCACGCACACACATCCCAGGGGTGCCTCCGACCCAGAGCCTCCACACACGGCTGGCACAGCATCTGGGATTTTATCACCATTGCAGAGAATGAGACTAGATGGATCCACTGCTGGTAACTCCAAATTTTTTTCATGAATAAATGGCTTGATATGCATTAACTCGCATGGTATTCTTTGTAGTTGATTTTTGCAGATATTGGCTCTTTCGACACATTTGTATTACAAAGAGGACCATATGGCCCCCAAAAAACTATTTCTGTATATATAGGTTCCAGAGTTCTTTTTGTTTCTAATTTAGCTTTAAAAATACTTCTTTTTCTTTTTCTTTTTTTATCCATTAAAGGTGGTTTCTGTATAAGGACCACATACAGTGCATTTTGTGACTATTTGCACATACTCTGTGAAGTAAAAAGTATCCATTCTACTTTCAAAGAGTCATAAAAATCTTTCAAATGTCCATTGAAATAAAGGACAGGTCACATTGCCACTGCCTTTGAAAAAATTAAAATTCCTTAAGATCAATGGAGTTTGAGTGTGTACATTTTAGGAAACAATTACCTTCAGGATGCTTAACAAGCAGTAACTGAAAAGAATGGATGCCCATGGAACAAAAACATAGAGCCCTATCCTACCTCCTCTCTAACATTTCTCTTTGCTCTCACCCCCCCACCCCGACTTGCAGATCTCCCCATCATGGTTCAACCTTGGTTTTGAGGGTCCAGATCCTTTGACAGCTGGAGGGAAGAGAGTAACATGGAAGATGGAGAAATAATGGGAATAAAAAGTAATCTTGCCAAATCAAAAACAGAAAAGTGGGTAGACTGATTGAGTTTTGTTTCCACTGATGTATGTACTAGCCCAGCTGGGTAAGAAAACTATCAACATAGGCAAATCTATTTTACATTGTTACAAGTGCCTTTATTTTAGAACTAAGTGCTAAGGACTGAGACTTTCAACTATGAAAATTAGAGTCACATGTCAGTGACTTAAAAGACTTTTTAAAATGATGATTAGGATAAAAATTAAGTTGAAGCTCACTTCACCCAATGATTTACTTTTAGAATGCAAAGATAGTGATTGTAACTGCTATGCTTCATAGAAAAAAAAATCTCAACTAAATAGTTAAATACATGAGTTTCTAGGTCATTCTGCTCAGCTTTCAGTCCTGATTCTATCACTCCTGAGTTTGTGGCTTGGGCTAGTAAGTTATCCTCTCTAATCTTCAGATTTTGGCATTTAATTAATAGTCAACAGGTGTTAGCTACCCTTATTTGAGTCATTTCTATATAACAAAAGAACTATTTATAATGTTTTAGTACAAGTTTGAGTGGATTTGCCACTTAAGATGTGGGAACTACAGAAAACTAGCTCTCCTCTCTGAGTATTTTCTCAAGTATAAAATATGGATTGTGGACTCTGCACAGTGCACCTCATTGCAGGCTTCTTAATGATCCCTGAAAGGATCTTAATGAAAGGGGGGTTCTTAAGATCTAGATCTGCATGAAAGACTTTACAAACTACAAATTAGTATGTGTATATTAGCTGGCATTGGCTTCATTTTTTTATTGTTAACACTGCTCTTTGAAAAATTGTCTTATGATATTCCTCAGCCAAGATTATACTTAAAAAGATTTTCCCATCATTCAGAAATGTTCTTAAAGTTTCTTTAATCCCTTTCCTTTATGGATGACCATAAAGAAATTCTAGGTTCATAATGTGTACTAATGTATACCTTTGGCATCAAGTAAGTGAGATGAGATTATGGACAAATTTTTCTCTACCGGTGCAAAAGTAACTCAAAGACTACTTAAGATTCTGTTGGGAGGTCTAACCTCACAGACCCAGGTCTTTCATAAAAGCATGAGTTTGCTCTTAGATCCTGCCCTGAATCTACATGAATATTTACCTTTCTGAATATTTCCCCTCTTCTGTTTTTCCACATGCTATGATTTTAGCTTGTCTGTTTCCATAGCACTTAAAATTGTTCAATGGAAAGAAAAACATGTATTAGTTTTCATTCAGGGCAAATGCGTGACAAGGCAATGAGTCCCCATCGTAACAGCCTAACAGGAATCAACTGCTAATTGGAGTTTCAGGCTTTGCAAGCAGAAGCAGGTCTGGGCACTTTCCAGGCCTTTAAATCTTGCTGTGTAGGCCTGATGTGTCCTTGTTACTTTCTCAAACACCCCCAAAGTGTTAATGTTGTAAAATTATCCACTATTCCTTTTCTTTACTCAACCTCAAGCCCCACCTCATACACATGCAATGTCAGTGCTGATCATCTTAGCTATAGAGTTCCAAAGAAATTCTAATGTTAGAGTGACTAGTGTGTTAGGTACATGTTAAAACATGAATTTTCAAATTCAAATTAATTTTTCTTTGGTAGAACGTGTTACTGACATTATTGGCATCATGAATAAACTTTCCTGGTTGACACGCTGCGTCATTGTCCATGGGTTAGAATGTGTCTTTGCAGGTCTAGGGCCTAAGTTCCTATAACATGTAGCCCTGGCCACCTGCTCTGGGCCCAATTCTGTGTTTAAATCTCAGTTCCCTCACTAACTAGCAGTTGACACCTTGAACAAGTATTTGTGTGTGTTTGTGTATGAAGGAATTTTATCGTCTTATTTTTTCAGATTTTTTTTTAGTTGAGGAAATATTTGTTTACAATGCTGTATAGGTCTCAGGTGCATGACTCCTCACTGCAGTACCTGTATATATCCTACCATGCCCACCACCAATACCTACCATCTACCAATCAGCTCCTCTGTTCTTCCTCTGAAGTTTCCTCCTCCCTTCCCCTGAAGTTATTCATTTAAGATTTCTTTTTTTCTTTTTAGGTAACATTGGTTTACAACACAGTGTATGGTCCAGAAACATAGGGTCACATCTCTGCGGATGCATGTCACTACCCCAAGTACTGCCAAGTACCCATAGCCATCCCCTTTAGTCCATTGGGCCCCCTCCCCACTTTGCTTCCCACCCCTTAACTTCCAAGTACTCCATTTACTCTGTCTGCATGATGGGGATACAAACAGTCCTAATTCACAGGAGTACAATGAGGTCAGATGTGATCTCTGCATGTGGAAGGTATAAGAACTCTGCATGCAAAGTCCTCAGCATAGTAATTGTGATGCAGTAAGCATTCAATAAAAGTTAATCATTGTTGTTCTACAGGTAGAGGGTTAGACTAAAAAAAAAACCCAAAAACCCAAGTTTCCTTTCTGCAGTAGGATTTTTGATAAAATTACAGCACCACACCAATACTGTTTTCCCATAAAGTCAGTAATTTATTTTTTTAAGATTTATTTATTTATACATACAAGAGCTGGGGTACAGGCCAGAGTCCAGGGCAGTGAGAGGAAAATCAGTAATTTATTTAAAACATTTTTATCCAGAATTTCCGATGTGAATGCATTTCTCGCACTCTCCTGAGGACCTGCAGTTTCCTTCTAAAACAGACTCTTCTGGCACTAAACAAGACAAGATAATTTGTCCCCCATACTCTACATCACCTAAAATCACAAAAAGAGTGCTGAAACTCTGAAAAATGCATGTGTTTCCATAACATGTAAAATTGGCCAATGAAGAGAAAACATGAATTAGTTCCACTAAGGGGCAATGAGTGACATGGCAATGATTCCCCATTGTAACAATCTACCTCCTGCCTCCTTTTGTCCCCCAAACACCTTCCTCTGAAATGACCGTGTGCTTCCACCTCAGACTAACCCTGTATGGGAAGTTAGCTAAGGCAAAGCGAAACCCAGAGCCAACGCTATAATCTGCCACGTGGTGACTGGGCAGGACAAGTGCCAGTGCTGACGGTGCCTCTGGAAAGCAGCACCCCTCTCCCAGGTCCCTGGTCCTAATTGAAGTTGGGGGAGTTGGCGCTGATATAAAGTTGCATAGCAAACACCCAAGAGCTGGAATCCCACACAGTCAACCTCTTGGCCAGTGCTGGGGCTGCTCTATGGAGAAGCATGTCTCTCCCCACCACCCCCGAGCATAAGCAAACTTGGAGCTACAGGCAAGCCCCAGCAAGGATGTGCTTTCTCCAACTCTTGCAGTATGGGATACATGGATAACGGATGGACAGCGAGAGAGGATATTCAAATGTTCTTGGTCCCTTTTGCTTTTCTTAGTGGCATTTGCCAGCCAAAGGGTAAAAGCTTATTCCTTTTCATGTACATTGAAGGGTATTAATGTTTTATGGAGAGGAGATGGATTGGTCTTTTTGAAGTGCTTGCTTTGCAATTATCACTCAAAGAAAAAAATCAGTTCCGCATTTAGCCAAGACTCTCATGGTAGACAGGGAGGGCAGAGGGACATCATGTTCCCACTTTCTGAACTTAAGACACACAGCTAAGACAAAGTCATGGGATAGTTAAGGTCCGCTTAGAGACACTTGCAAATTAGTAGCTGTAATTGGATCAGAGCTACCCAGCTGTTGTTTGTTGCTAAAAGGATGCGGCAAGGAGAAGTTCCCCAGTGGGATAAATGCTTCACTCAGACTGTAGATTAGACAAAAGTGAGACGATCTCTCAGGCCTTGGAGAGTCTGCAGCTCTTACAAAAACTTTCCAAATGGTTGTGTAATGAGAAAACTTGGAAACCACTTCAAAATTGAACCTGATCATTCAGAGTGAATGAGAAAACTGTAGCCTCCTGTTGGTCTCCTAGCCATGCCTGGACATTGTGCATTCCCCTTGCTGCACAGAATAAGTCCACGATGCGATACTACCTCCTCCTGTCCTCTCTCACACCCCGTTCTCTCCCTCAATACCCATCCCATACCCTGGGGCAAATGTCTCTAATAGTTTCTAGTTAGCATTTGCTTCCAGCTGCTGTGGCTTCTAGGTTTTCCCAGTGCACTCAGGGGGCTGAGGCCCACCACCCTGATGTAGTCCACAGCTTTACCCTTAGCCAAATTATGGTATCTCATCACTACTGGAAAATGAAAAGTCTGGTGTATAACCTAAATGACCAAGAGTAGCTCGTTTAAAAATCTCTGAGCCTCAGGGTTTTCATCTGTCAAACAAGGATAAGTTTTAGGGGAAGAGCAAACATAAAAATGTACCATATTTCTAGGGTTGGTGTGGGCTCTTTCCCTCTGTCTATGGTCAGGGAAGAATTCACTTCATGCTCTGAGCACAGTGGAGTTCTTTGTGCAGGATATGTTTAGAACCATTTCAGAACACCGCACCAAATTGCACATATTTATATGGACTTAAATGCTCAACTGCTTAGTTGCATTTCTTACAGCCAATAATTCAAGCAATAAAGGAATAGACAACAAGAAGATGGAAAAATGGTGGAAGACATTACCCCAAGCTTCATATCCTCAAAAAGATTTTATTCATTGATGACATCTTAATCAAAGACAATAGGGTTTTTAGAGCACTGAAGGGGAAAGAGGAAGAAACTATGACAGGAGCACCACAGCCATCTCCCCCTTTTTCCTTCAGGATGGGATAATGGTAGTAGGCTGCCTCGGGGAGCCCACGCCAAATCCTATCAATAGAGTTTGGAAACAGTGCATCTCTGTTTCTACTCTAGGCTTCAGGACAGCATATTTTATAGAGGGCTACAGATGCTAAATTATTTGAATCTTAGTTCAGATGTTCCTAATTTACATTGTCTGTGGCAAATAAAAAGATAAGTACAATCCATATTGCAAATGTATCACACTATGATAAATCTGTAGCCTTCTTTCTCTGAGTCTTCTCCACCTCGTGGAATTTATATTGCAGTCATAATAATGTCAGACCTACACTATGAATATCTTCCTGCTAATTATGCCTAGTTTTTAAAACAGTGCCCATTTATGAAGACAGTATTATGGTATTCTTGATTATCCCCTAAATAATTCTGTGAACATAAAACATGCTGAATAATATTGGAATACCACTAAAGAACTGCAATAAAAATAAAACTATCACATACATTTCAACCTTTTTTTCTTTTTACAAAGAATTCTTTCGATGAGATGCAACATCTTTTAAAATCTCCTGAATTAAAAATATCTATAAGTATTAATTCTATCTTTGGTTTAATTCTTGAAACAGAAAGTACAGAATTTAGCTCAAAGAACAATGTTGAAATAATAGTGATTGCAATAATCATAGTATTAATCAAAACAAATAGTATTTATTGAGTACTGAGCTAATGGTGTCCTAGGTACTATGCTTCCATGCTTTGAAGTATTATGTTTTTAAGTAGCGACTCTTCTTTTTCCCATTTTATAGCTGAGGATACTGAGACTTGGAGAGATCAAATGCTTTGCTCAAGGTCACATTGCTGGTGTGATAGAATGTGGATCCGCAAGCCACTTTGGCCTCAAGGTCATATTTAAGCTGCTTGGTTTTATGAGTTCTTAGATTCCAAAAAAGTCAAAAACATAAAATTTCTCCAGCTAAGCTTCTAATCTATTCCATCAACTCTTTTATTTCTGTTGTGTTGTTGCATGCATGTAGAAAAGCTATATAGTCCTAGTGAGCACACTTACACTCTTGAGTCTCGTAGGCATAGTCCCAGTAGCTATAGTAATCGCATCATGTAAATGCAAGCATCAGGCTGTGATTCAAGGTGAAATGTGTTGCTACACAGGATGTGTTGGATGGTAAGTCTCTGCGTTGGTTGTTTTCCTTCTAATACCCTTGACCACCCAACCTTACTTACTTCACTCCCTGCCATCACTTATTGGAAGTTTCTTAGAATGACGGTAGCAATAATAGGGTCCCCATTTTAAAACATGGTCTTGCAAACCAAGACAACTGATAAAGCAATGTGGCATTCCAATCCGTTCTGGCAGTTTCCAAAGCTTAATTCACATCCACTGCGGCCAAGTCTTTGGTTCTGAAAAGCATATCCAGATCTGCAGCATTTGATAGATTCTGTGTGTGGGGTAGTTGCTGTTACTCTTATGCCTGTGACAGTCATCTGCACCTGTGACAGTCACATCACTGTGTTCATGGTGAAGAGGAGGGCTGGGTTCAGAGAACATGAAGTAAAAGTATTCAATTTCATTCAAATGAACAGTCTTAAACTTAGTGAACAAAATTAACAATTAAGATACACCACATGTGCTAGGGAACACTGAAATGTGATTTAGTTGCTTTGATATACAAAATACATATCAAATTTCCCTGTAATTTAAAATTTAAAATCTAATACTATGAAAAACTGAAAGACTAATAACTTCATTAAGAACTGTATTTTCCCCACAAAATCATTCTTGAATCTTAGTGTAATTAAGTGATAAGACAACTTCTATATAAAGCAGTTTGAAATTGTGTGAATAGCCTCTGTTTCCCCACACCACAGGATATCACTACAAACACAATCTCACACTTAACAAAAAGTAAATGACTCCATGTGCCTTAGAGAAAATTGAAAATGTTAGCAGAGATCTATGCAAATGAATTTTTCTGATCAATTATAACTTATTAAGCAGACATAGTCTGAAATGAATAGTGCAATGTTTGGGGTCCTATATTAATTTATTTAAAAGGTTGATATTTCTCACATCCTTCATAGATTCTTTTTTCCAGGGAACAAATGAAAAAGAAAATCCAGTTCAATTCATTTCCTCCAATATAGCACACTAGGACTTACCCATTTAAACCACAGACAATGTCCCCTCTAGTCTCCTCCTCCCCTGAGCCTGAATGGAGAGAGACTCTCTCAATGTATGCTCAGCCACCAGCTACCACAAGTCACTTAAGTAAACACAGAGGCACCTTGGTGAAAGCAATTGCATGGTCTGAATACCATCAACTGACACTTCTATTCAGTGACCCTCTCAGGTCTCAGAAATGGTCTTTTCAAATTCCAGGTCTTGAGGTATTGATTTCAATCAGCAGCTTTTCCTAAGAGCATCATTTCAAAAATAGCCCTGTCACAATTTCTACTTTCTCATCTTAGTTTCATCTGGGCTTTGTATTCCTATTTGAAACCATTCAGCGAGATGACACCAGAGGGTTTTACAGAGGCATCGATTCAACTTCATGCATAGGCAATAGAATTTATTCTCCCATATATGAGAAAACATTAATATTTAAGTTTGGTGGAGGGAGGCTTTAGATTTAAACAGCCTAGTTACTTTTTATTTTCGCTTCCTGTAGAAATAAAAATTCTAAATTATGCTTTTCTCATAATAAAATTCTCAAACTTACTGCTGAACTAGCGACTTAACAAATCAGCATCAATTCTACCCTTTCAGAAAATATGAGGGGAAGGCTTTAAAAAACTTTTTCTGAGAAATGTGTGGCAAGAGTGTACACATGTCATTAAAGTAGAAAACATGAAATAATGAACTATTATTTCAGGTTAAATGTCTTACTAATTAGCTCCTGGATTCTAACAGATAGGTTCTTTTGTTTTTGTTTTGTTTTTATTATTTTTTAATATAATTTTTTAATTTACATATATTTGACATGAATTGTAATCCCCATCACCGTAACACCAGTGCACCATCACCTCAGTCCCCCGTGCTCCCGTCTGCCCTCCACCATTCCCCTCCCCACTCCCCACCAAGTATCCCCAGTTTGTCTTTGTCTTTTCATTTTTGGTTTTCGTTTCTTTCTTGTTATTGTTATTATTATTATTGTTCTTGTTCCTTTCCTTGATCTTTATTTGGTTCCCTTATATTCCTCCTAGGGGAGGAACCATCTGGTATTTTTCTTTTGCCTTCTGACTTACTTCACTGAGCATCATCCCTTCCAGTTCCATCCATGTTCCTATGAATGACTCTAGTTTTTCATTTTTGATTGCCGAGTAATATTCCATCGTGTATATGTGCCATAGCTTCCCGATCCACTCATCTGTTTTGGGACATTTAGGTTGTTTCCAGGTCTTACCTATTGTAAAGAGTGCTAGCAGATAGGTTCTTAAGTTGTAATTACAAGCTGCCTAAAAAAATATTTGTTCGATGACAGTAATCCAAAGGATGCTGTAGCGGCAGGAAGGCAGCACAGGGCAAGTTCTAGATGGTTCTAGCAGACGGGGGTAAAGGAAGGAGTCTTGGAGCCCTCGTTGGCTTTTATGTTTTTATTGTCAGAGGTGGCCAGGTACATGGCAGGCAGGGATGCCAGGGGGCCCAGAGGCTGGCAGGCCTCCTAGCCCCGGTGCATCTCACCCTCTGGCTGCTTTCCTGCTGCTTGTTGGTCTTGCTGCTTGCGTTGGTACTTGCTGCCGCTGGTTGGTTGGTACTGACCTCCTCATGACATTGCTCATAGAAGCCCGCGTCCAAACTCAGGTTCACCCACTTGCGCATGCCCACCCAGGCATGTGCGCAGCACAGCAGGTGTCCATCATTACACCAATGGCGGGAGGGCGGAAAAGCCTGAGACTTTTCTCAGACCCTACAGATGCTGACACCATCACTTCACTTTGCAGTGATCCTGTGGAGGTTCAGAATCATCCAAAATCTTATGTGTTAAAGTCTTGGTTTACCTTGATAACTCTACCATGACAGATAAATTCAGGTTATTAATTTTTTTTATTTCAAAGGGAAAAGGAAGGAACTAAACTTAATTATTTTCTATGCTCTAAACACTGTAGCAGCTATTTACACATGTTCTTTCACTTAACTTTTACATATCCCCTTTGAGGAGGTACAGGGTCAGTGAAAAGTGATCAGGCTTTTACGCCCTCCAGCCATTGGTGTCGATGATGGACACCTGCGGTCCTGCACGCATGCCTGATGGGGGCACCTCAAGTAGGCTGTGGGCATGCGCGAGCGGGTGCACTGGGCTGAGAATGCGGACGTGTAAGGACCGCGTCACGAGGACGCCAACAGAGAGAAAGCGGAGAAGAGAGGCAGAAGAACCATAAGCAGTAGGAGCCCAGAGAGAAGATTCACCAGGGCCTGGGAGGCCCGCCAGCCTCCTGGCCCCACAGACTCCCCTGCCTGCCATGTACACGGTCGCCTCTGATGTAAAGAACAATAAAAGCCTGAAAAAGCCACCGAGGACTCCAGGAATCCTCCTTGACCCTTCTGCCCGGATCATAGAGAACCGACCTGTGCCGTCTTGGCACTACAGGAGGTAAGCACACATTTTACAAATGAAGAAACAAACTGATATTAATTGATGCCATTTTATTTTTCTTACAATTTTTGCTTTCTTGATATTTGAATCCATGTCTTCAGAGCAAAATTACAGGTGTGGTTTTAGCATGTGTCCCAGGTGTCACATAGAGGAGAGGTATTCACAGCCTAGCAGTATATGACTCCTGCCCTCAAAGTCCATATTCAAACAGGATAACAGATGAGAAAATATTTACAACAGAAAATGTAGAAGAAAAGGTCTAATGTTGAACATTAGCATGCTAATTATATTCAAAGAATAATTTGACCAAGCAGGTTAGGACAAGGAATGCAGTGACATTTCAACATTAAGAAGGAATATTTCAGGGCCTTCCTGGTGGTGCAAGTGGTTAAGTTGCCACACTATGAAGCTATCGTCAGCCACTGCAGCATGAGTTTGATCCCTCGGCCAGGTTGCTGACTCACATGGAGCAGCAGATCTCTCCTGCCTCACCTGCTGCACCCCTCAGCAGTGTATTTCAGTCAATCTGCATGTTCTGTTTTCTGTCTCTGGTGAATCTGTTCACCCCCACACTTCTGTACCCCAGTTCTTATATGCATAAATAAATCTTTTTTTAAAAAGATAATATGTGCAAAATAGAAGACCGTTAGTATTAGAAAAACATACAAAAATTATGCACTTCCCTAAAATCTGTCATTTCCAGATTAAGGGGGGGGTGGTGGGAGAGGAAAGAAAGCTTATACAAAAGGATCCATGTGTAAATAGTTCACAAAATTATTGAACCTTAGAATAAAGGTAACAAAAACAAAACATACATGAAACAAGATGCGCAACTTTATTAAAGAACAAGGGGATGAGAGGATTCCTCAGAGACAGAGTGGGGAACAGAACAGGCAGACCTACTGAAATGCACTGCTGAGGGGAGCAGCAGGTGAGACAGGAGAGGTCTGCTGTGCCATGTGGGTCACTTCCCTGGCCCGAGATTGAACTTATGCCAGTGCTGTGGACAGCTTGATAGCACTGAGACTTAACTACCCTGTGGCATCAGGGAGACCTCTTTAATACAATTTAGATATATGAAATATACATCAGAAATATAGAGACTTGGGGATAAATTAGGGAAGAAGGTAAATTTAAGAGGGGAGGAGAGGTTGAACACAAAACCACTCATTCAAAACAAGCCAGATACTACCTGCAAGGCATCACACATGTATAATCTCCTTTAGTGTACAAATAATAGGGGGAAACCATTAACATGGATGAAACTGTTCAGATCTCAGAATGTTGGCTTGCAAACAAGCCCCCAAACCCAAAATAAAGAAAACACAAAACAAATATAATGCTTATAGGATCCAGAATGTTGTTAGGAGTAGCACAAACCACTATTTTATATTGTCTGTAAACTAAGAGGACACCCTGAAGGGCATTCTCGTTTGTGAGGAGAAATTTTTTTTAATTTTTAATTTTTTAAAAGATTTTATTTATGCATACAAGAGCTGGGGTACAGGCCAGAGATGCGGGGGGTGAGAGGATTCACCAGAGACAGAGTGGGGAGCAGAACAAGCAGATAGACTCAAATGCACTGCTGAGGGGAGCGGCAGGAGACAGGCGAGGTCTGCTGTACCATGTGGGTCCCCTTCCTGGCCAGGAATCGAACTTGTGCTGCAGTGACTGTGGAAGCTCCACAGTGTAGCGCTCAGCCCCTTGAGCCACCAGGGAGGCCCCTAAGGCATTTATTTATTCACTCAACATGTATTTTCATGTCTCATGTGTCAGGCACAGTTCTGGGGATCGCGTCTGGAGGTCACAGAAGGACAAGGACACAACAGTCCCTGTGTTAAGGGACTTTGCTGCTAATGAAAGAGCCTGACCTGCCGAGTTGGCCAAAGAACATTAACGTCCAGAGTGCAGAAAAAAAAAGTCCCCAGGCAGAGAGGGGTCAGTGCAGAAGCCACCTGAGAGGCAGGTTTCAGAGGAGGGGCAGCACTGGGGGACATGAAAGAGGAGTCGAAGGGCATCTCGGGATTCTGCCTCATCACATACCCAATTGTGATCCTCTTAGGGCATGGGAAGTACACGTGTTTTTGTCTGTATGGGCGGCAGGTACTGAATGTTGGTACCTGGGCGCACTTGGTTAGCATTAGTTGAACACTCATTGATGATGAATGTGGGGCAAGTAGAAAGCTGCCTGACCCTATTGTCAGAGGCTCATAGCATTAAATGCCAACAACAATTGAGCAATTGCTTATGCAGAGGGTGCCTCCAGCGTTGCTTCATTGAATGCTCACAAGAGTTTGTGATAGGAGGCATTAACATCCCTATTTGCTGGAGGAGAATCACCTAGTTTGTGAGGTAAGCAGGCAGAAAACAAGGGCAAAGACACAAAATATACTTTGGGATGATGGGAGAGATACCAAGATGTTTCAGGAAGGCAAGGACGGCAACTTAAGTCTTTAAGTCAGGGTAGGACTTAGGTTGCTCTCAGGATTAAAAAGAGCAGCTGTGAGGTTGTGTCCCGAATAATTGAACTGTACTGAGGCCTGATGAGGTGAAGCTGGGCTCACCTGGGACCGGCGTGCGTGCATGCATGTGTGTGTGCGTGCCTGGGTACGGCCAGAAGTATGTGTCAAAAGAATGTGAGTAGAATGAGTATGCTTAAAATCCTAGGGAAGAGCTGAGGGAAGCAAAGAGGAAGGGAATGACAAGGGTAAGTAGATGAAGAGAATCATGAAAGAGTTGAATGCTGGGAATGTCCAAAGTGATTCATTAGAACTTTAAGACGTGAAGACAAAATTTCATGCCTGATCTCAATCTTCTCTTCTAAAAAGTGCCACATAAAAGATGGTGATAAATTATTTTGGTGGGTGTGAAAGTGGTATAATGGTTACATATATATATATATATAGCAAGCATTATCATTTAGGGGTGATCACTGAATTAAAATGACATGAAGTCTGCAGGTGCAGGGAGCCTGAGAAAAAAATTAAACATTTGGTACAATATATGACATAAAATCTCTAAAGAAAGAGACATGGCCCTAAGCCAATCAACAGCAGGCCATGAAAGAAAAATGAATTGCAAAAATAGGACATCCTTTACATCCTATGTCTTACATTAAAAGACATCTATGTATTTTCATTTTATGCAGAAAAAATATCAAGGTTAATGATAGAGCAGATGTGCGGAGTTAAGCTGTGTACACAAGAGCCACAAAGATGTAGTGAAATAGCATAAAAAACCCTAACTTTCCCACCTCTCTGTTCCCCACCCTATGTCTTAGCTATTGATGATGTTTAATTATATAAGAGTTGCAAATGTTTATTAAACATGTGTTTCAAATTAAAAAAATTGACTTAGCATGGCACCATAGACAAAGCCTGTCTAGCCTAACTAATGGGTCATGTGACTAAATGCAAGGGCTGAAACTCGACATTAAAAATGTCGAAATGCTTTGAGTAATGAAGCTTAGTTATTATTTGAATGATTCTTCTCACATTAGATCCCTATTACCCATTCCCAAGTGAACTCTGGAGACCTTATCAAAGAAAGACTCTTCAGGTTCAATTGGTATATATTTTTTTATATAAACCAACAAAGGTATCAGAAAATCCTCACCAGAAACTGAGAATGATTTCCTTATGGCTTGGGAGATACTGCCAAGATTCCCTTGGAGGTTTGCTTAGATGGCACTCAAGTAAGATTCCCATATGGAATTACTCCCCACACAGGAGCCTGACCTGGGGGAAGCTGAACAAAGCAGAGATTATTTACAAACTCCCAAAGCAGGGGCTGTTTTACATTTCTCCCACCCTGGATCTAATTCCATCGGCAAATACAGCACATATTAAGTTATAAAACATAATTATGAAAAGGCCACAAAGTGCTACAGAGGATTGACCCTCTTGACAGTGTGAGGCAGAGGTTAGGAGCCAGAGATGACAAGACAGGCTGCCTGGCACCCGGGAGTTACCTCTGTCACCTAAGCCTCCAGAGATGGAGTGACCCCAGCCACTCGGGTCCTGCCTAGCTTCAAGACATCTCGTAGGAATCATCTGTGTTTTGAGGGGCAGCCTTCCTGTCACACAGCTTTCAGGCGGTTTCCCTTCAAATGAGAAAAACCCACTTATGTGGTAGTGGCAATGTCCCTGACCTACCTGGAAACCAGACCCTGAAGTGAGAGGAGTGATGCTGACCCGTACTGGCTCTTGGTGGAGTGAGATTTAGTTTACTTTTCTCCAAAGAGGAAGAAAGTTTTTCATGGCACTGAGTGTAGTATGTAATGACTACCATGAAGTAGCAATACTTTTTGTTGAGCTTACATCTGGAAAATGTTGGGTGAAAAAGGAATATCATTTTAAATCATTATTTATTAAGCCCTTACCAGTTGTCAATTGAGAAAGCCTCAATTTTTTCAAATATGATGGGGATCCCATTAGGATAATTTGCTAGCCCTAAGACCAGACATGGGGCTACTGAGTCACCATTTGCCTAGATCATGGGACCTGTTCATGCAGCCACCACTTGACGATTCTTTATCACTTAATTTTCTTGTAACATAAAGAGAAAGCAGAATGCAGTGAAGTTTGGTGGTTAATCTGCCTGGGCTCACATTTCATCTTCACCAATTCGTGTCTGTGAGTTACTGAGCCCCTCGGAGTCTCCCTTTCCTCCTAATGAGATGGAGCACGTTGCTGTTTGTTTCTGTGATGATCTCTGCTCAGACTTCACTGACGGTCTGAGCGTGCTTTATGCCTGGCACATGATGGTTAAATAAAGGCTTGTCATTTTTGTGATTATCTAAAGAATTTACACTTGCAAACACATAAGGAACTCAAAGACCCTCCCTAAGAGCTTTCTTATAACATCCTGCAATGAGAGAGACCTATTTGAGGCACACAATGGGTTTTCCATTAATGTTGTGGATTGAATTGGGAGTGGAGCTATTTTGAAAATATTATGTATTTATATTTATAATGTATAAGGTGACCATAATTTTATTTCAGATACAAACACATTAAAACAAGTATTTGAATAAGTTGGAAAATGTCTGATAAATTACGGTATAAATGACAACACTATTTTATGCAGTTTTGTCAAAACACTTTATGAAATACAAGAAATTCCAATTAATTAAAAATACATTGTGTGTATTTGCTGAATTGGCGAATAGTTGACAATTTCTAGATTGTCAAGATTCCTCAAGAAATCTCTGCAGAAGTATTGGGCACTACAAAAATATTTGATAGAACTTCCTGGAAATCTTTTCCTGTTTGACCTTAATTCCAAATTCTGAATTTTGAAAACTACTTTGCATTCCAAAATAAAAATTACTCGATGTGTCTTTGATGTGCCTTTGAATGGCAGAAAACTAGGTAATCTCAGATTTACTAGTTTTCTTTTCTCTTGGACATTAAAAATGTAATCTGTGCGTTCAAATCTCTCACACTATTTTAGCAAAACAGACATGAAATATGTCCTACTTAAGATGTCCTAATGAAATAATGAGAAACCATTCTCCATTGTCTAAAGACTAGAGGACCATCATGTAATAGTTACCATACGTATTTTAAGCTTCCATTCCATTCTGGGCATGTGCGCACGCGTCTTTATCCACTCCAATAAAATCCAGAGCTAAAACAGTCCTTTTTTCCTTATAGTTTTAGTTTTTAGCTGACACTCTGTTTTATCCTATAGAGATTTTCCTTCCAATGAATAATTCAGACTCAAACTGCATATTGGTAACTATATTTTAAAACAAAAAATTCTCACATAATAAATACATTTTATGCACATTAACTTCGAATTTACTTCAGAAAGCTATTTACAATATAAATAATTATAAATGGGAACACTTTGCAAGATATCATTGACAAAGCTAATATTTTCTACTTTACATTCCAAAGAAAAAGTTCAAATTACAGATTTATACTACGGTGTCACTAAAAACTATACATTGTAAGATGGTATTTGAAATATTGGCAATCAGTATCTTCTTTCACAAATATAATCCTTTTTATAGCATATCAGTCAAAAAAACAAAAAATATTTCTTTTTTTTTTTGAAGTGCCTACTCATATGTTTCATTTTCTGAAATATTTTCCTTTGGAAAAAAAAACAGAAAAAACGTTTTACAGTACTTCTAAAAATTTTCCACACGATTTCCTTTCCTTTGTAATGTAAACACACCAGGGTTGTTGGGTGTAAATTCAAATGTGATTAAATGTGTTCCAGATCATCAAATTAGAACAAACTCTCTACTACATCGGTTTATGAAAGCAAAGTCCCATGCAGCAATATTGCAATAAATAAAATTCTAAGTGTTTAGCTTAAAATTATTAATTAGGATTTCTTGTGTGAATCATCATTTTTAAAAGAGCACAGCAAAATAGAATCCTGTTACCTTCTTTACAATTGTATGTGTGTGTGTATATAAGCATATATATAATTTATACACACACATCCAGCCTTGCTGCATACAGTCCTAGAGAAGGAACTCTGAACAAACCCCAATTTGAATATGAGCACAATATCACTTTTTGAGTTAAGCACTACCCGTACAAGTCTTGTGCACAAGAAATGAGCACCATACAGAAATTTCCCCCAAGAATATTTTATGACGACACCCTTTGCATATGTCCTTATTCAGTCATTCATTTTAAATTTAAAATATTTTATCCAAAATGCATTTCCCAGAAAAGAACTAGCAATAGATGTTGCTGTCTTTCAGTCAAATTTCTATTCACAAAACTAACATTTACATGAAAGTTGAATCTGTAATTTGGAGAACCATGAAATTTACATTCTTAAGTCATTTAGAAAATAAGATGTATATATGTGACTTGTGTGAACTGGAAGTCATATCTGTGCATTGAAACTTTTTAAATAAAAAAGAGTACACTAAAGTGTAAACTATTTCACTGGACATGGTAAGGGACCCCAAATGACCAAATCCTCAGTTTTCCAAATATCAGCATTCACTATGTTAGTGCCAAGTACTACTAGTAATAGAATTGCACTGAATAGTAACACCCTCCTATAGAAAGAGAGAGAACCATAAAATATTATGTCCACATTCAGAATGTCTTTTTAGTTGCAGTGTATTCTATCAGCTTACTTGGTCTAGGTCTTGAGGGGGAAAGTCATTTTTTATTAACTATCTGTGCATGTTTTTCAAATGATCTTTTACTGAATTGATCCTCATCACCCATTTTAAAAAAGGAGCATATTACCCTTGTCCAGAGGATCCCATCAAAGCTTATGTCAAGTGGAATTCTCTGGCCAGAGGCAGCCTGTGGCAGCAGGGTACAATGAGAATTAAGAACAGTACCCCATGTAAATATTCTAGGTCTATAAAATATAATCCAGAAACAAATTTTTTTCTATATAAACTTAGAAGGGAAATCATTTATTGCATTCTGTGTCATTCTGAATATCATATCAGCACTGTGTCATATTATCCTGTATCAGGCAATTGCAGTTTAGAAAAGATAGCTCATATAGTCAGGCAGGAAAGTATGTCAAAAGACTTGTGGTGCTGAATGAAGTACAACTAAATATCTGAACTGCCATTATAGTAATAATATTATTATCTAAAAATAATATATCAAATCTTCATTTTCTCAATAACTTTAACAAAATTTTCCCAAGGAATATTGGGGAAATACTCATTTACTTCTTTGGTCATCCAAAATTTTAAGTTAGGAATGGCAGGCAGGTAAAATGAGCAATAACATTATTCTCACTATTATTAGAAAGCATGAAATTTGTGTCATCTAACAAATTGTGACTTAGTATAACTGATAATTAGATATAGCACGTTTCTGTGACTCCCCAAGCTGATTTAAAAAAAGTCATTCTCTATTTCAAATCAAGTATCATGATTCTCGGTATTTGACCAAATTATGGAAACCAAAGATTAATTTTAATTTATTAAGTTATTGGGAACATGTTTTTTACATCCCATATTTTAAAAAGACACAGATGACATCATTATGAGGAAATATGACCCTGTACAGAACAAAATAATAGATTATAAATACATTTTAACACATTGATGTGTGTATTTAAACAACCTTGTCATAAAACTCTCAACTTGTTTTGGGTCATTTTGTAATAAACATGCCACATTGCAAGAAAGTAAGCCATATATAATATATGTATGTATATAATATATATAATATATATGTATATATTATATATATAATATTGTGGGCCTATAAGGCATTACAAGTGATGTAATAAATCTGTTACTATAAAATTATTGATATTCAGTAAATTAAATGGCTGTGTATTTAAAACTCAATTTACCAGAATTTTTAATTTAGATGTAATTTGGTTAATTCTATCTTCACTTTAAAATATTGGCTATACCACCTGAAAGCTCATGCTTCCTTCTGATTATCCCCGATTTGTAAAGCTCATACTTTCTTTCATCAATTAACTGTCTCCCATATAAACATTCCACTGACAGTCTTTTCATATCAGTTCATTTTCTATGATCCTTAAGATTCTATTTCTTTTAAGCATCTATTCCTGACATTTTTAGAAGGTATATCCATTAGTAAAACCCATATGTATAGAGTTTCTTTCTAATTACAGCATATTCTTCTGATATTTTGTCTCTGAACCATTTATGCATCTACAGAACTCTGCAAAAACTTTAACATTCCTAAAACTTCATATTGCAAATTGATTAAGACCCATTTTAAGTTCTAGAAGTTTCTCATAAATGTCTTAAGATTACTAAATACTTTTTCTATATAGCTCAAGTTTTAATTTTATTGTACTCTGAATTTTTTGAAAGTTTATATAACCACTAGCTTCCTCACTTACTTGCATTTTTTTCCATTTACAGCACAAACATTGTTCTGTTACACCCAAGAAATACTTATTTAATTTTACGTAGCCTCTTTTCACATGTACAAACATCCAGTACTTATCTGTCGGATTATCATCATTCAGATTGTCACCTACCTATGGACTGCCAAATAACTGTATTACCTAATGAAAACACAGCACTAATCCCTGAGTGTTCAATGTCACGTACTGTCTTCAAAACTGTAAGTCGGCGTCTAGGCACGGGCCTCCTAGTAAATATCACTTATGAAACCTCTCTAATTATCTATGTCACTGTGCATTGGAAAATAATGTGCTAAGTAAATCTTACTTTCTTCTCCCTCCTCAGTTTCTACCATCTACATTTTGACTGAACCTAGAAAGTCAACTGTAACTACACAGTCCCAAGGGAACCCATGCACCTGCTCAAATTACAAAGTGCCCAGACCTCTGTATGAGTGCAGAAAGTCAGAGTGATCAGTCTTGACAACTCACACAGAGAGTTAACTGGTTAGCACACTTAGTTTTGCCATATCACTGACCCCTAGGACCACGGAGCATTAGCACTGCCACAGAGATGAAGAGCTGGGGCCCAGGCATGGCGAGTGATACATCTCAATTCCCAAAATAAGTTAAAGGCAGGGTCAGAACTGGAACCCAGGTATCTTGCTATCTGGTCTGCTGGTCTTTCTACTTTTATCACATGGACTTAAGATCAGGTTTTGTTTATGTTGTTTACAAGCAATAAAGAAAACTAACGTGTTGCCTGTTCCTTCAGTCTGAGCACTGCTTTTGCCTTCCTAAGCATTTGTCTACGATCCTTTTGCTCAGACTCTCCTGAGGCTTTCCCACATGTTGTCACATTTGCACATCTGTGCTTTGAGAGGTTTTCAAACACATGGCTGTCATGTAGCACGTCACCAGTTTTCCTTAGCTATTTTTTGCACTTAGCATTTTTTTCCTGGTGAATTTGTCTGAATTTATTATTTGGTTGGCCCAAACATGTTGAGTATGTATTCTGAGCCTTAAATTGTTTGGGATCACTTCATTGTACTCTGCTTTTGGCCTTTCTATCTCCACTAAACTATTTTCAATTGAACACATGGGGTTTTTTGATGTGTATTTTGACATCTATCTCAATGCTTTTACTTAGGAAAACCCTGACTGCTACGTCAACGTGATCCTGTTCCTTGTCTGACTCAAATGTAAGGTGAAAAATCACCACTTCCTGATTGCTGATAATGGGTGCCAGGTGAAACTCATGCATGTACTAAATCCAGGATTGTTTCCCTAATTTATCACTGAACCAAATGAGTCTGCTATTTAAAACCACAAAGAAACCAGTTTACAATCTCGCTTAATTATTTTGGAAATGGAAAACTTCTTTCAGAAGCTCAGTGTGCTGGGGTTATGGAAAGTTATTCACTTGGGGTGTCCTTATGTTGTATAGAGTCTTTATTTCTGCATTAAAGTATATACAGAAGTGTGTGGCTAGCAATCTGAGTATGAGGTTCACTGAATCATCACAATTCGACGTCATCCATAAGTCCTTTCGTGTGGTATATATGCTCATCTAATCTACACAGGTATTTTTCATATTTTGTCTATTCTGGTTCTCATATAACGTGAGGGGCAATCTGTGTGCTCACTTTAGCTCCATTATCTGTGTATAACCCTGAATGTTAGTGTGATTTTCTCTGATTTCACAGGAACACATGTCGAATACCCAGTAACTTAAATTATCCTCTCTAACAATCTGTGGCATAGTAAACACTGGTAATTGGGCATTAAGCTATAAATATGCTTCAGAGATCCTTAAAGAACAAAATATTTTAGAAAAACATCAGCTTCCATTGGTTATTATAACAGATGTTCCCTTGTGTCCTTGCGCTGGGTCTGGCTGCATCCTTAGGTGGGAAGTTACATCAAAGTGTGAACCATTGCAGCCCAAGGAATAGTTTCTAATGGTTTCACTGTCATATAAGTGCTCCAGGGCATATCCAGTTAATGTGTAAGCATGCTTATCAAAATACTGCCGGTGAGAGCCAAAGCAGTTTGGAGAGACAATGGGATGGTCTCCAGCTGTCTGATGAGGAGACACATCTGAATGTAGATAGTCTTTAGCTAGGATCAAACTGGATTTTGAAATGCGATCTGAATTGGGACTACTTATCCGAGACAATGCAGTGGGACTGTTGTCATAGTCATTTTCATGGGGGCTCAGCATCTTTCCCTCTCTCTGCTGGATGTGGTCACATGGGGAAGTATTGGAGAGAGCGGGGCCATGGCAGACTTCACCTGTAGGTGGGGGTTGTTGATAGTTTGCAAAACAGAGTGAGTGTTTTTTCCCAGCTCCATTAATGGAAGCCAGTTGGTCTGGTGGGGCTTTCCTTAGCTGCAATCTGTTCTCTTCTTCTTTAATCATTTGCTGGGTGGCTCTTATCAGAGTTTCAATTTTGCTAGGTTCATGTGGGCTACTTTGATACTGCTCAGTGCGGTACCGGTCACCTGATTCGCTGGCAGACCCCGGATCTGGAGAACTGACCACACTATCTTCGTCCCAATGACCTCGCCCTAGAAATTAGAGAAGGTAAAAGTGAGTGGTCTTAAAATTCACCCCCAAAAAGTAAGTGTATTTCTTTTTCTTATTACTAGAAACTTTAAATCTTAATTTTTTAATATATGCACCAATATTTGAAATAGACACAGGTTCACAAGACAGACAGCATGCTGACATGTTGCACTGGAAGGCACAGCTCTCAGTGGATTTTAAGTGCAGATTAAGTTCATAACAAGCTTTTTAGAAGCTAAACCACCTTCATGGGTCATGCAAAGTTGTGAAGCACATTTATATTTCTCCACATAGGCACATCATTGAACCTCTCTGGCTGTAAATCATAAAAGGCAAATGCATAGCATTTAGTTTATGTTATTTCCTAGAGAAGTGTTATGTTAAATTGTTTCTCAGAAAATGCTTGGCAGTTTGAGGGAGATGATGATGATGATGATGATGATGATGTAGGCTAAACTATTTTCTCCATTACAAATAATCATCTAAAATATTAATAGTTCAAAATACATCTTTACCCCCAAAAAGCTCAAATGCTAATTTTTAAAATTAGCTAATTGTCAACTAATTTTAGTTGATTGCTACATATTCATACATGTGCTTATATGGATATTCACACATGGATCTGTACCTCTCTTGTCTCACTCAAAACTATATTGTCTTTTTAAGTCTAGTGGTAAAAACCTCCATTTCACACATAATGAGGGATCTTAGATTATTTCTGAAATAAGGTGAAGAATATTTAAATTATTAACAACAACCTGTTTTAAACCAAGTAATATGGAGGAATAGTGCATCTGAAATATAGTCTGTAAACTAAAGTATTCTCAAAGCAGCCTGGAGTCAAAACAAAGAGAAGTGAAACAGGAAGGACACGTAGAAACTGTAAATGCTTAATGCAGCAGAGAAGCCCTACATCACACTGTTCATTGGTTTCCTTCTCCCTTTTCATCTTATTTTATTTCTAATATTTTCTTCCAGACCACGTAGATTAAACCAGGATTTTGTCTTCACTCTGTTCTTTGGAAAGCAATTGCCCTTTGCCCTGGGTTTCCATTGCCAGTCAACCAAACTGGAAGAAACTCAACATAAAAGTAGAAAAATATAAATCAAAATTATTTTGGAAACAATCATTCATATAGAAGGCAGCTGATGCCTGGGTAGCGTCTGGCGGGAGACTTCGTGGGTGAACACAACACGATCTAGTCCATTTCTCATACTAAAGACACAGCAAGAACAGTATCAGAGCCATTAGGTCAACCTTACAAACAGAGTGGGTGATTGAAATGAACAAAGAACATTACCAACACCAAAGGCTTTCACTGCAGTGCCTATTTCCGTGTGTTTGCAAAGCCACGTAATCCCAAGGTGAAAATCTCAGCGGGATCTATATATCACTCCACCCTTTACTCACAGGGATATTGTGGGCTGTCAGAGTGTCAGAATGATGGCCTGAGGTGATAATTGGTATTTAAAGCCCAGATAGTCAGAGATGTTAAACATTTCATGATGTGAGTGATAGTCCATAAACAAAGACTGGGTCTCCCCAACATGCCAATAGCATCCTCAAAGAGACACACCACTGAATGAACCCCCAAGAATGGTTTAGTCACATTTGAAGCATGACAGAAAAAAAATAATATAAATGTGTGCATTCTACAATATTAATCGATTTACTCAACAATTCAATTTGTTTCTTTTGATGTGTAAAAAGGAATCAATTTTATTCACTGTCAAAAATAAATTTGGCAAACACTAACAAAATTAATACAACTTAAAAGAATGGATAGGGTTTTTTAAAATCCCATTGGTGAGATGTTTAAATTCCAATGAAATATTCTGATTTGAACCTGTCCCCAGAAGTCTAATACTGTGAGCTCAGGCATCATTGTCTCTTACCATGGATCCTGTGGACTGAAGCGATGTGAGGCATGCTGTTTTCATAGGCTTCTCTGCTTTCTGGGGAGGCCTTGGTCAGGGGCAAGGCTGCTCGAGAGCCCCACCAGGGCTCCCTCCCGGCCTGTGGGGTTCCCAGGAAGTACCTGCCTGCCTCGCACCGGCCTCCCTCACAGGCCTGGGTGTGGAAGTGCCTCTCCTCCACCAGCCTGGAGTGGTCCAGTGCAAAGCCATAGCAGAGAGAGCCACGGTCTGAGAACTGCCTGTAGGCACAGGAGGCGTCGTGCTGAGAGCCTGGCCTGTCGCTGGGGTCCAGGAGCTGCGGTGAGGCTGTGTCGGTCAGGGGGCTTCCGCCCCACTGGCTGTCGTGATCAGATTCAGATCTTTCCGTGTGAAATCCAGAATACTGAAATCAAGAGGGTGAGAAACTTCACACACTTCAAACAAACCAACAAAAAAGGCTTTTGAATCCTGCAAGCACCTGGAAAAGTCATACGGGGCTTAAGGCACCAAAATAAGACTCGCTCTAGCACCACACTGGCCACCTCTGAGTAGGAATCAGTCAGTCATGGTTCCTTAAAGATCCTTCTGGCAGCTGGGAGGAGGGGATAAAAATAACAGCACACATGAGCTGAACTAAGTATCAAGCACTGTTAGAAGAGCTTCTCGGAAATTACCCACTCATTCTTAGTTACCCATTAATGGAGACATTAGAAACCCATTATGTAGAGAGGGATGGTGAGGTCCAGGGAAGGACTGATTTGTCCAAGGCCACAGGGTCCCCAGGTGGCAGAGCCAAACTTCAAACCCAGGTTGTCCATAATGACCCAAAATGGTATTGCCAAGAGGAGAATCAGAGTTCTATTTTATTTCTAGTTGCTTTCCACATATTTTCTAAAAATCAAAACAAAAACTACAGTATAAGGCACCAATATACTACACACTAGACTGCTCACTTGCTGGGGGCCTTGCTAGATGCTTCCCAGCATAGTGAATGCTTACCTAGTTCAGTTGCATTATAACTTTTAATGTCTTTCCCCCTATAATCTGGGCTTATTCACTAGAAAGTGTTTCTTATTCTTTAACTAAAATTTCAAATATGCACTGGCTCATCACAATAAAACAGCTGCAGGCTATGCTTTGCCTTATGGCCTTGCTGGAACTGTGTTGCTCACCTGCTGCCAGAGTATTTGGCCTGGTTTTGAAAGAAAATCTAAAATGCTCAGCAGACCTCACTAAGAGGTATGCTCAGTTCAAGGTCCTCACAAGCTACTAAAATTAGTAATATATTTTTTTTCTACCAAATTTTTGGTTTTCTAATGCCAAGCACTAGTCTAAGTACTATATAAAGATTGGCTGTTATGATAATAATAGATGCCATTTACTAAGAACTTACCATATGCCTGGCCAAGTGTTAATCACATGCATGGGTTAACATGATTATACAATATAAATAATATATAAATAACAAATATAAAAATTTTATAAACAAATCCTCATATATAAATCACCTGGAGAGAAACACATCTCCATTTTATAGATGAGGAACTGCATCCCTGAGAATTCTAATAAGATGGTATGGCCACCACACAATCTACCTGGTTTCAAAGCCTGCACTCCAAACCATGAGTTTATACTTGAGAGAAAACACTATTAAGGAAAACAGAGAAAAAAGTATCCAATGTTAGAGAGATTTTCAAAAAAATGGCAGAGCTGTTTTGTAGTCTCAGGAACCAAAATATTGTATAAGTCCATTTTACATTTTCATTCTTGCCCCAGAAGAAAAGGGGATGAGCAATGCTGTGCTGTGGAGGAAAGAGGAGAAATTCCACTGTTCTTAACTTGTCACATGCTGTTTGAGCAAATTTTCTCCAACATGAGACCTTTGCAGACAAGACAAACTCTCCCCTTCACATTAAGTCCCCTCTGTGCAGCAGGAAGAATTCTAATTCCTCTCATCTCAATGCAATCAAGCATCTCTGCCTAGTATCTCCTGGAACCAGAAGATGTGGTACAAAGTTTCCTCTGGGGAGCTCCAAAGTATGCAAATAAGTACATCATGTTTAAGACAGAGTTCTATGCAAAATAAGGTTCAAGATTTTTCCGTGAACATTTCTAAGTATTTCTTTAGTTATTTTCCAAAGGTGAAAATGAATGATCAGCATATTCCATCAAAAGTAAAAAGCAGAAAATGCAACTTCTCTCCCTCAGGACTGTCAGGTAGGTAGGCATCCTGAATGCCATTTCTCTGTATCACACCTCTACCTGTCATGAGACTTTTCGCCCCATGAACACCAGCCACAAGATGCCACCTTCACTTTTACCAAGCAATGGTTGACAGTATCGCCCCTCCCCACAATGTGAGTGGGAAGCAGGGAGCTCTGCGTTTGTCTTTTGGTAGCACCATTCATGGGCTCAGAAAAACTCAGATCATCAGTGCTATTCCAAGCTAGGAATTGCCAGACTCTGCTTGTTTTTATAAAAGTATAAACCAGGCCTATTTCTGAAGTACTCCAGTCAAGACTTTTGAGCCCTGTTGAGAGGGGGAAAGCTTTCTCTGAGTGTATATGGGAAAGTGCTATTGGCGCAGCAGAGAACATGCTGTCCTTGGCTCACAAGGCAAATTCAACATAAAGCAACCTAGGCATACATGAGGTACACATTTCAAGAGCACCCCAAAGGAGAATTTGAAGGATAAGCCTCTTGTCAATAGTGAGGAAACTACAACAGCAGGTACACTGCCCTTCAAGCAGACAGAAGTTGGTTCAGTTATATGGTTCGGTTAACCAAGACCTTATAGTGCTATTGAGGAATGGAGGAAAAGCCTGGCTGTAAACTTTTGTTTTTTAAGAATACCTAGAACTTACACTGTGGACACCATGGAGATTCTAATCCACATTTATCCTTTAAAATGAACTGCACTAGATGTAAATGATGTTATAATACTACAACTCCACCATTTGAAAATAAAATTTGAAACATTTCTGGTGTTCATTAAGCATTTGAGAAAAGAAAGGGGGCAGCAAGGGCAGAAGACAGCCAACACGGGCAGCGCATGCAGCACAATGAATGCATGAAGGCTGCACAAGAAGATACTTGGCCTTCTCCAACTACATGCAAGATGTTGGGCATGTGATTTAATTCCCTTTGTCTCAACAGGAAAGGGTCATGATAGTACTTAAGTCATCAAAGACTGAACCAGAATTGGAGCCATGTAGTGGAAAGGGTCCCAGGAAGAGGGAGACAAGAGAACTTGGTTTCAGGTCCATCCCTGCTAGTAACTCCTTAAGGTTGCCTTAGGCAAATTATCTTTCTTAGTCTCATCTGTACACCTATTGGGCTAATTAGATTTCTATAATTTTTCTTTCAGCTCTATAAATACAATCATTATTTACTATTCTTTCTACCGTTGAAATATATGATCCCTATGCCTGTTGCTATATTTCACTTATTTAATGAAGTTAATTAAACTATAATGCGAATCTACAAATTTTTGCTGCCGTGGTTATAAGAGGTAATTTAATATTAAGTTATAATTTTTACTATAATGTCATTTCCCCCCAAGTTTTATATGGATTCCGTGATACCTTTTGCTCAATAAATTATCCCATTCCAGTGGTTTCTGTATATGAAGGATAATGGCAGTTATTTGAACCTGCATCTCCCCAAACATTCTCCTCTTAAAACCCATGAGCTTATCAAGAAAAAGTTAAATCACATGTTATCTGTACTGTTGGCAGTATAAATGGCAGAGAATATTCCAAAGTACAAATTATAAGTGAGAAAATTCAAAGTCCAACAGGAGCTGCTACAAGCCTGTGAAAGACTCCATGAAAGAGAGAGAAAAGTGTTTAGGATACTGGCAAAGATAATAAAATCATTTTCAGAAAGAAAAATACAACACAAATAAGTGCCATATTAAGAACACAAGGTAGTTCACAGCACTGGTCACAGGAAAGGAACTTAACATCAAATAAAATGCAAAGTGATTGCCTCCGACAAGTGTCATCTCCATACAGAAGAATGTAAAGCTGAGAATGCGTGTGTTCCTCGGAAACATAGTAGGGAAAGCATAGAAAAAACAAGGGAAAATTAAGGACCCAGTAGGCACAAAAGGAAAAGATAAGCTAACCAATCTTTCTTCCTGCCCTCTCCACTGCCTTCATCATTACCAGCTCATAAAATGTCAAGGGCTAGACAAAAATTAAACTCCTATAGAGAAAAAAAAAAACCTATAAAAATAGAAATACAAATATCTCAGTTGATGAAAAAAAATTCTCATCAAATAAACCCTAGAAAAATGTAAGACAATATTCCAAAGCAACCTCAATAAGCCTTTGGAGATACACACACACATTCACTCACACACAAGATATACACATGTGGGTACACATACTCCTAGAATCAGAAATTGTTAAGAAATGGACCTCTGCAAAAAAAAAAAAAAAAAAGACAGGGAAATGCACTGAAAACTAACCAAACTCAAAGCAATTCAATAGATCAAGAATAAACTACTGGGCCTCCCTGGTGGCCCAGTGGGTTAAGCAATACAGTATGAAGCAAACCGCAGCCACTGCATCACAAGTTCGATCCCTGCTGCCGGTCAGGGAGGGGACCCACATTGCGTGGCAGACCTCTCCTGTTGTGCCCGCTGCTCCCCTCAGCAGTGTATTTCTGTTGATCTGCCTGTTCTGCTCCCCACTCTCTGTGGTGAATCCTCTCATCCCCCACCCCAACCTCTGGCCTGTACCCCAGTGCTTGTATGCATAAATAAATCTTTTTTTAAAAAAAGAATAAACTACCATTTGTGAATAGATTTGAATTAAAAATTTAATCAGAAATTAAATGAAAAGTTGGAAAGCATGTAAGGAAACAAAGTTTAGATAGAGAAAACAAAAGGATCAGAGGAAATTATTGAAAAAAGGTAAAAAATGTTCAATATATACATCACCTTTATATAGATGGCAGAGGAACTAGAATTGCTAAAACTATCAGAAAAAGAATAAAGTAAGAAACTCTGTCTAGCCAGCTTCTAGACTTACTATGCAGCTACAGTAACATAACTGGTTCTGAAATGGAAATAGATGCACAAATCAGTAGGACAGAGTAAGAACCACACAAACATGGCCAACTGATTTCTGACAAGAGTGCAAAAGTAGTATGGTGAAAGACCTGTCCACAAATGGGGCTGGAGCAATTGGACATTCATTGGCAAAAATAAAATGAAGTCTCATGTCTAATACAAATATTAGGTGAAGAGTTCTTATACATGATAATGAAAGAATAATGCATAAGAATTTTTATGAATTAATTGAAATTTAAAACTTTTCAAAAGCCCCTGTCAAGAGGATGAAAAGACAAGCTACAGATAGGAAGGCAAAATTTGCACTCCACATATCCAACAAAGGACTAGTATCTAGAAAATATAGAGAACTCAGAAAACTCAAAAGTAAATCCAAAATGAGCAAAAGACTAGAAGAGACATTTCACTGAATGACAACAATCATGTAAGAAGATCACCATTGTTAGCAATTAGGGAGATGTAAATGGAAACCACAATGAAATATCCCGACATACCTATTAGACTGGCTAAAAAATAATAACATCACATGCTGGCAAAGATGCAGGAACTGAGAGTATAAGAGCACTCATTCTGCTAGTGGAAACAAAATGGTACAGGCACTCTGGAAAACAGTTGAGCAGTTTCTTAAAAAAAAAAAAAAAGCTAATGTGCAGCTACCATTTGCAAACCTGGACATTTTGTTTAGACCAATAAAAGTTATATTCATATGTAACCCCTACATGAATTCCTATAGCAGTGTTTTTTTTTTCTACTTCCAGGTCCTCTTTAGCTGTTCCCTTTTTTTTAATTTTTCTTAACTGTGATAAAACACACGTAAGATTTTCTGACTTAGTTTAAGTGCACAATTCAATGGCATTAAACACAGTTTTCCACTTCTAAAAAATCATGAGACCAAGCAATACCCACTGTAATACTAATATTCACATATGAAGAGCTATAGAATAGTCTTCTTTCTTTGGAAAGGTAATAACATACTATCCCATATTTAGAGCTAAGAAATTGAATAATTGAATTCTGTACATTAATTAGTTATATTAGTCAATTAAGGACAGTTCACAGAGAAAATTTTTGGTTGATATTGTTGAAACTTCTGTTTTTCTTTCTTAGAAATATATTGTCATTTGGAACACTTTTCACCCTAATTTACCCCTATTTCTTATTTAAAATTTAATTTTTAAAAGTCATTCATGTTAGAAAATTAAAACTGAGTCAGATGAAGAAGGATGCCCTTGTTCTCATGAAACTAAAAGCCACCCACCAAAAGTAGGCTAAAGCTGGCAGGCAAAAGAGCTTAAATGAAAGCCAGCAATGGGGGTCAGGCAACATCCCTATTCCCAGGTCCCTTTTAGGATTCAGGTCATGAAGAATCATTCCTTCTAGAAGAGATGGATATTTCGTCTGGTGAACTGTCTGAGCAATCAGCTGGAGCTTAATATGCATCCAATGGGAACTATTTGCAATAACTCATCCTGTAATTAAGATATTCATTGTGTGCCTACTGTTTGGAAGGCAGTACATTAGTTGATATGAAAAATACAGGCACCCTTCGATGTATTCACATTAGAAAGGGGATAAATAACACACAGAACATTACTTCAATACAATCTAGAATATGGCAAGGTCCTTCATAGAAAAACAGTATAGTTTATGATTATATATATATTTTATATATATCATATATATAATAACTACATAGATATAGCTCAAACAAGAGAGTCATTACTCTCTTATAATTCTAGTTGTTTAAGAAGGGGAAATGAATTGTGACAGACTAAGAGGCAATTTGCTGTATGACCTGCATGTTCTAAGGAATACCCATAATAACAACAATAATAGCTATCATTATCAAACACTATGAGCTAGTCACTATGCTGAGATACAACAGACACTATCTTATTAAATGCTAGTATCCTATAAGTATTAATCCCTTTACAGCTGCTGCAAGTGAGCCTCAAAAAAATTTACTCACAGTCACATTACGAAGTTCAAGAGGAGCTGCAGCTCTAGGACCTTACCCCAGACTCAAATAGATTTAGATAACAAAGAAACAGCGCTCCCGTCCTCTAAGCAGGAATGGATCTCAGGCCCCCAAGAATGTTTCGCAAAGGGGGTTTTCTCCAACCTCCACTATACATCGCCACACACCCTCAGGTGATGTCCTCTCTGAGGTCTTCTTCTACCACAGTTATACCCAGAGATACTCTTCCCGTGTTAACAGTCATGAGATTCATTCCTACTCAACAGCGTGTTCCATGCAAGTGCTCTGCATTCGTCTGGCTGTGGCAGCAACAGCCCAACTCAAGAAAAATGCCAGATGTTCCAACAATAGGGGTTACAGTTATCTACTTTGATTCTGGCAGCTCATTGAGGTTTTTTATCATTTTGAGCTGTAAAATATAGAGAGAGATCCTCTTATGGTAAAGTCCTGTTTTCCATGAAAAACTTTCACTCTATCAGGCATGAGCAGCTTCCTCTTGATTTGTGTCTGAACCATGAGAAAAAACATCACAGATGCAGACTGCATTGTACTAAGAACATATGCATGCTTTTAAATCACTTTTATCTTACTTTTTACTAATGTAACCCTGAAACATAAAATATGTTTTTTTTTTCATTCACTGTTATGGGAAGAACAGATGGCAAAAAGGGTTAGATTAAAGTAATACAGCATGTCCATTAAAATAACCTCCACTGCTGGGGATGCTTCCCTCAAACAGGAGTAGTGTTTACTATAAAGAATGACTGTGGCTTGCACACTTTGGAAATTGCCGGGGGTCTTCTCAAGGATAAACATAGGGTAAGACAAAAACTAATGTCATAATCAAATGCATTTTAAAATGACAATTATGCAAGTTATTTTGCTAATCTGAGAGGCTGAGTGAAAACACATGCTGGTGACAATCGAACTGAACAGCAGTCACACAGTAGAGTTCCTTTATAACCTGAAAATTTTTAGTATTTAGAAAACATAACTGCAACTGCAAAGAGGATATCAGTAGAAATTATTTTCTACATTGCACACTCCTGCTAGTGGTAAATAGAATGTCTTTACTACTTCTTCATTCTAATGTATTATCTTATTAACAAACAACAAAAATAATTCTTTGTAGACTTACACATTAAGAAAAGCCAAATATGTGATTTCTACACAAGTTTCATCAATACTTGGCATCATAAAAGACCACTTGACTTTTCTTATGAAATTCCATTCAATTATGTATAGCTCCAAAGTTAAGTTTTGTAAAAACTTCAAAAAAATTAGAAAATGCATTTTAAAAGAAAAAAAATATCAATCCAAAGGCACATTCCAGAGTTGAGAATGAATTAACTAGAGGAACTGAGCCACAATTATTTCCATTTATACTATAATTAGAATTCAAATGCTGAATCAAAATTCATTTGTTAGAAATTCTGAATAATTTTTCATTTCTTTCTTTTTAAAGAAAATTACTTAAGTTTTCAGCTTCCCAAAATCTTCTTAAAAATATATGCACGAGATTTTCACTTAGTGTTTTTATGATTTGATCCACTTACAGTATAATCTATTATTTATCATGACATTGTTTTTAACTTTAATACACATATTTTTGGTTCAAAAAGTACTTCAGTAAGAAATCCTTCATACCTGTAAGTTCCCTGATATATTTTATGAAGTAGAAACATGGGAACTGTTTAAATATGCTTTAAATGTGGTTTGAAATGTCATAGACCTTCTCTTAATCCACCCCCCACTAGCTACAAAAATGTTCCTGGGATTTGGTTCTCTCATTTTTCTCACAGAAAAGTAACCAAATTGATGTCTCATTAGCTGTCAAGGCTGATGTGCAGCTGGGAGGGACTCAGCACTCTGAACCAGAGGCCTGGTTTCCTCCAATGTAATTCTATAAGGAATTTCCTATAGGGTTCCATATGGAGAGAGCTGTTGCCCAAACCATGAAATCCACGATCTACATCCTCTGGTAAATCCAAAGGTAAAGACCTAGAAGTTTGCAAATGTTTTCATTGTACTGGAGATTTTAAATGGGAAATAAGCACAAAATAAACAAATGTTTAATTAAGTAAGGCCTCTATGGCACAGCATCCACAGCTGTAAATGATCAAGACTATCCCAACTTACATGGATAATAAAGAAATAGTTCTAGCCTATTGGGTAAATCCTGGGTTTCCAGGACCAGTAGCACTAGTTTTAATACTAATCTTCTTCCATGATGGGCTTTGGGCATGAGCCAGACCCACTTCCATCCTTTTGCTGAAGCCCTGGCTCACTCTCTGATTTTTCACATATTAAGTGGTAGATTAGATAGACTCGAATTAGAGTGGTACAGGTGGTGCCACCTGCTCCAACCCCTTACTGCAGCTTTATTTGGTCTTCTGCTTGGTTATTTTGAGTCTGAACAAAGGACAGGCTGCCCAAGCTACTCTTGGCAGTGGCCTGGAACTAGGCAGATAGATTGGCAAGTGAATTACTGGCCTGCGTGCAGAAAGATCTATAATATTTATAATTTTGTGAAAAGATATTGAAGTTTAAAGGCAGTCCACTGTGTTAACTTCAAACTGGTGTTTGTAAGTGAAAGGAAGGAATTTTCTTTTTAAAAGTCAAAACAGTGAAATAATGATAAAAACCACAATAATATGAACTACCTATTAAACAATATACATCAGAACCTTGACCTGCCAGAAAAAACACAATTCAATTAATACTAATACACTAAAGATGTCTCCTAAAAATCTATGAGATAAAGTAGGGTTAAAAAAGTCTAGATTTCTTAAAGACGTCCAAATTCAACTTCCTTAACTATAGAAGTTTCCTATTATGAGTGGCCCAAACCCCACAACGAACTGTCAAATATGGGCTGTCTATTTAATTTCACAATTTAACTGTAATAAAGTTTAATGTTATAGATTTTGTGAAAACAAATTTCTCTGGATACACATCAGAGATGAATCCAGCACTCCCCTCTTCTCTGTTCAGTTCTCTGTTTAGCAGGAGCCAGATCATAAATTCCAGCTATCATTTCCATGAAGTCAGAAACATAGTGTCTCTATTTGATGAAGCACAGCTGCTTCACCCACAGCCCAATTTCTTTTTTGATACTAACTCTCCACAGATCCAAATCATCCTATGTTATAGAATAGAGATGAATTTACCATGAATGATGCTTAATAGCCAGGAATGTGTGGGGATGAGAAGTGGAGTTGTGAGTGTGCTTTGGTGGGAGGGTAGGATTTCAAAGGCTGGACAGGCTAGGTTTCCTCAGTTAAGGTACACAGCAGAATCTAGCTAGGGTAGAGACCTGACAGAGGGCAGGAGTGAGGCAGAGAGGCACAGGCCTGATTCGGATTGCGAAGACTAGACTTCATACTATTACCAACAAGGAACCTCTGGAGATGTTTACAGTAGGAAACGCTAGAAGAAGGGAGGAGGAGGTAAAATGATGAAAACTGTATTTCAGGAAACTTCTGACAGGAATGTTCAGAGACCAAAAGAACAATAAAGAGGTAAATAAAGAATTTTAGATTTATTGTTGTTCTGGAGAACCTAGATGCAGACAGAGACAGTGGAGATAGGGTAGATAAGAGATCAAAAGTCAAGAACATCCTAAAGGAAAATGACCTTCATAAGGTCTTTTTTATACAGAAGATCAAAATCCACAACAAAAAAACCCCAGTATTTTAAGTGACTTTATCTATAGAAGCAATCAGTCCTCATATAGCATAATGCTACTAAAAGTATAGTACAAAATGCACATAGATTTTTTCAAAGACTAAGAGAGCAATCTTGAAATGATCTACTCATCATGGGAACTAAACCCAGGAATTGAGACAGAGCCCATAAACAAAGATGGGTAACTGAGATGGAAGAAAGAGCAACAGGCGTTTCTTACAGATATTCAAATTTACTGTAATTACTTTACAATCAGAAACACTCAAAGTAAATATCAGCTGTCATATATTTCCATCGTGTACTGGAGGTAACTAACAGTAGGGACATGAAACTAGAAAGCCCATTCTAGCCCATAAGACAGGATGTCTGTCCTAGAATGTCAGCCAGAAATGCTCATTGAAAGTTTTGCTCTTACAAGAGTCTGTCCAACTCCTCTCTCCACCCAAGTGTTGGTCTGTACTGCCCCATCTCTGTTTGTGAAACAATTCCCAGACTGTTTTGTGTTTTGCCTCTTCAGTTGTAACTTCCTGATTAAAAGAACACTTACCCTCCTTGGGGTTTTTACAGGCAATTTAAAGTATCCCCATACTTTATAATGTATCCATTTATTCATTCATTCCATTAATAGTTGATGAGTTAATATGTGGACGATACTCTCTTAGATGCTGGGGTGGGGGTGGGTGGCAGGGAATTATGAAATTATGAATTTCAGAGAGTTTACAGTCCAAGAGAGGAGATACAACATATCCAGAAGTGATAGAAGGTAGATTATTGTGGATTTGGGTTCAAAGGAAAACTATAACTCAGCTATATTTCATAAAAGATCATTTCATCTGTGTCTTAAAAGATAGGCAGAATTTTGAAATATAGAGTGAATACAGGAAGAAACAAATGCATGAGCACAAGCGTGGGGTATAAGGAAGCTGATTAATGAAGTGTGTGGCCAGGAAGTAAACCCATTAAAAGTGATCAGGGAAGTTAGTGATCAGTCAACAGCCCCTGGACATCACGTCTGTCCCTCCCCCAACCACGTGACCTGGGAAAAAAGAGGAATTGTGGCCTTGAGGTTTAAAAACTGACCACATTTGGGGCCGCCCTGGTGGCACAATGGGTTAAATAACACACTATGAAGCAGACCACAGCCACTGCAGCACAAGTTCAATCCCTGCCGCCTGCCAGGGAAGTGACCCACATGGCACAACAGACCTCTCCTGTCTCGCCGCTGCTCCCCTCAGCAGGGTGTTTCAGTAGATCTGCCTGTTCCCCACTCTCTCTCTGGTGAATCCTCTCATCTCCTACAATTCTGGCCTGTACCTCAGCTCTTGTATGCATAAATAAATAAATAAAAATAACTGACCACATCTTACAGTTCCTCTCTAAAATGCTGGTCTTGCATTCCCAACAGTACCATCAACATGATTCCTGAAGGACACACCTTTAGCATTTTAGTGCACATAATAGGTATTTAAATACAAGATTTAGTAAAAAACTGAAGTACGAACCTGTAACAGAGTTCTTTCCTGACTGAAAATTATTTCTAAATAATTTTCTAAAGCAATACTGAGGTTCATTTAAAAAAACAATATAAAAAGCATACAAGGGCTTACTTTAACCATCTAATGTTTTTATAGGAGAGAGATTTAATCTCAGATTTATACATAGCTAGAAAATAAAGCCTTTACAGTGTAAAAATTCTGAAAGTATCTCAACACCAGAAGACTCAGAAGCAGCTTCACGTGACAGTCATCGGAATGGATGGTACAACCGATGTGGAAGAGAAGGCACAAAACCCAGAGACCACACTGGCCTGAACAAAACGGGACAGTCCTCTATCCCACAGGAAGCTCCAAAATCAAGGATTCCAAGAACCGCTCCACACACCTGCCCTACAAGAGGTTCCTGAATGGCTCTGCCTTGCTCGTTGCCTCACAGTTGCACCTGGGCTTAGAGCAGCCTGGTCTGCTGCTGTCCAGGAGCCCAGGTCCTCACCCAGGAAAAGAACAAGGTTCCAGAAAAAGACAAGGCCCAAGGGTCAACTATCAACCATGTCCTACAGCAGGGAATGGGTGGGAGTGATCAGAGCAGGGGAGAGAGACACGGTGGAGCTGGGTGGTATGTGGGTGGATTACTGGTGGGAGGGGTGCACCTAAGGAGAACAATAACTATAGAAGATGACCCATGATGAAAGAAAACAAATGTTTAAAAGCATTCTGAAAGAATAACCTGATTTTTTAATAGGGTTCATTAAAATTATTTTGTTGGTGGTGATCAGAGATTGCCTGGTTTGTATCATATATGGGACACTAGATGAGGGATAGCTATCCTGGAAGTGATGAAAGGACTATGTGTAAAGGACAACTATGCTCAAGAAATTCTCTTATTTTCTCTGTAACTTAAACACCCAGTACAGCAGTCTGGTGTATTTTCAAGGCCAGAAAAAGAATGTCTACCTCCACCAAAATGAGGCCAGATTGTTGGCAATGAAAATTAAGAGGGTTCTGTGGGATTATTTAAGATAACAGATGTGAAGTAAACCTGCAAGTGTTAGTCTATCTGTAGAAAGTGATTAAATACTTTCAGATTTCAGGAACATACACAGTGTTCTACACTGCACTGTTATTATGGAATTATATAGTGCATTGATTATTACCGACTTGGGGAAAAGCAAGAGGAGGGAAGGATGATGCAATAAAACAGGAGGGAGTACACTCTCTGTAATAAATGTTACCACTATAAATATGCCAACATGGAAAGAATAAAAGGAAACTGGAATCAGGAGACGATTCATGACTGACATGATGAAACCACAAGCTGACTTCCAACTGTTTTAGAATAGCGGCTATTGGATTCACAAATACAAGTGAAAAATATTGTAGCTATCAATTGCTAGAGATAAAATGTGAAAATAAATTGCATAAATTCTGTAGTTCTAATTCAACAAAACTGAAAAAAATAAGCTGCTACTTTCATGCATATAAACCCAATAGAGAGAAACTACAATTATTATAATGGTAAAATTGCCACTATACAGCAGGACAGGAGCTATGTACTGAAGCTTTAGAAATTAACTGTAATATTTCTAATGACAATTTTTCTGAAAACAATTCTATTTTCTTATCTAGAGTAATACACAGAGGTACAGAGGTGATGAAGTCATTCATTAAGTGACTATAATATAATCAAGTCTAAAATCATTCCCAAGGTCATCTCATACTAGGGACATTATGATTCATGTACTAATGCAGACAAACTGGATTGTGGCAGCAAATTACAAACTTTGCATGTCTCGCATGTTCAAGTAAGAATCCTTTAAAAATTCAGAAAGCAGTGTTACTGTTTGCTCTCCACCAAACAGCTCTCAAAATTTCTAGATATGCCTGATATGTGATAAAGAGCCTACTAAATAATATCAGTAAAATCATTAAATCAAAATTTACATGAATAGATGTTACCCCCATATGCTCTGGAAACTGCCTCTTGAAAACTCTGATGATGATAACTTGCATGCTAAAAATATGTAAACACAGAAATAACAGAAGAAAAGTTCTCATTATTTTGAAGAAAAAGGGCAAAAATGCTTAAAATTAAATATAATTTAAAGCTTGCTCATTCAGTAACTAAAAATGTATTGATTATGCATTTATTGATTATACAAAGTGAAACTCAGTACAAGTGTGCTGTTACCTACAAAAAGTAAGTTTTAGAAGTATAATTTCAATATCAATCTATAATGATCAAAATATATCTACAGTGAGAAGAGGTCAGAGCAGCCAAGGATTAAAAAAAAAGAGTGTTCTCTACTCTTCTTCATATTGCCTTTTACAGCAGAAGAAAACTTTAGTTTAGATCTTCAGAGATTAACACCAGGACTATTTAAATGAATCGCCTAACTAATCTACCTTGCTCCAACTACATGAATACTCTCATTTCCTGTTCAAATTTTTTATTGGTTCTGCACAAAACAAACCTCTAAATGCCTTGATCTATCCAATCTTTGGCATGAAGCAATGTTTCCGAACTCTCACCCTAGTCTCCGGCCCTAGGAACCTACACTTCTCAACTTCTCCCCAAGGCCAATCACACCAACAATATGGTTCTGAATGTCTTCATTACCTACGTCTTCCTGAAGGATCCTCTCCTTTTCCTCATTCCCATATTCCTGAGTTCTACCCACAAAGCCAATCTTCCCCAGTCATCCAGGCTACAGTCCCTGTAGCTGATAACACTCATAAAGCCCTTTGTATACACCATTTCCTATATGCTGTTTTTTTCTAGCACATTACTTACCATTCCAACTGTACTGCAAAATTTAAGGCTGTTTCTCATGCCACTTCCTTATATTCTAGCACTGCTGCCCCAACCCCTACCCTCATTTACCACAATGGGTAGCATAGCATTTTTCTGACTCAGTCACTGAGCATCTACTGAGTCAAAGATACAATAACAATGACACATGGAAAATAAAAATGTACTATCCCTTAATAACATAAAGACAATTTGTACTATCCAAGACTTTTGAAAGACATTAAAAAAAATTCTGAGTATTTAGACTCCAAGATTGTGGCACTAAATTGCTTTCATCTAGCAGAAAGTCATAACTTTGTCCTGAATATCATGTTTTTCCAGTGTGTCCCCCCGAGGACCTCAGCTCACCCCATGACAATTGACAGCAAATGCCTATTCTCTTGACACCAGCAGCTCTTCAAAGCAAAGACAGTGTGCTCCCTTTCTGATCTCTATGTATTAGTAGTTCATATAGTAGGAACTTAGTCAAAGATTGATCTAATACCATGATTACCTAAAGTAAACACAATTAAAGAATAACCTTTACTAGACACATAAATGTTAAGTAAACTTAATTCATGACTGTGCAATTTCAAGTGAGACATATGACCCAAATTCTAAGAATTACATTTATGTAAGTATCAACCACAAAAATGAACATACAGCTGAGCAGGGAAATCCTGTACAGACAAATGTATATGCATGTGTGTGATTTGTACACCCTAGAACATTTCTTGAAGAAAGCACAATTTTAGAAAGGGAACATGAGAGAATAAAGAGGTACTTTCTATTTTCACTCCTGTTTTTCTTCCTGTTTAAATAAAATGTGACTTTCTAATTAACTACTACTGCTGCTACTACTACTAATCTTTCTCATAGAAACACATACATACATACAAGAAGTAGTGTAATGGCAATTGAAACATTTTTTTAATGAGTAGGTAGTGTACCCATATATAATGGGAATGTTAGACATTAAGGGCTGGGTATGAAAGAAAGCACCTACTTAGAGTAAAGGTTTAGAGGTCCAGTGGACAGATTTTGTTTTGGTGGCTTATTTGATGTACAACAAAGGACAAAGCCCTTTTCGACTTACTTTTTCCTAACTTACATTCTTTCATCTATGTGTCCAACACTTCTATATATTTAAGAACAGAATTGCCCAAAGGAGTAATCCATCCTACCAAGTAGAAAAAAAAGAGACAGTAAATCCCTTTTCCCGATGTAGAAGATATTAATAAAAACTTCTCATTAGAAGTCTAACAAAGAGAAGCAATCCTCCTTCAAAGTGATTTTAACTAAAATACATTTTAAAAGTAAAACATTCAGTCCACACAACAGAAGGTATACAGTGAAAAATGTTTAGACATCATATATCTACTCCTTACCCTTTCACCAGAATAAAGAAATCTGATCTCCTTTGGAATATTTCAAACCATTTGATAACTTGAGGGCAATGATCTTCTCATCTTCACATAAGAAGCTACTAAAATAATCTCCCAAATTATAGGTTCTTAGTGATTATTAATTTGGTGAAAATCAATTCCTCATACAGCGTATATTTTTGAATTATATATATATAATTATAGGTTCTTAGTGATCATTAATTTGGTGAAAAGTATTTCCTCATACAACGTATATTTGAAATCAACAGGATAGGATAGCTCTGATAGGTAAGGAAATAATTTCTATACACACTAGGTTGCCATTTTTACTTTAAAATCTGTTAAAGACATAAAGGATAAAGGTCACCTTGAAATGACTACCAATCCTGTTTGGCTTTATTTTGGCCAAGAATCATCTCCTGAGCTTATCTGACAAATTTCAGGAAGTTTGGCATAGTACCTTAAAGAAAAGGATGGAGGCGAGTGATCACAAGATTTTAAGAATGGGAATCCCCAGTTCTGTCCTAATTTCTCCAGATAAGAGGTGTCCGCACATAGTCAAGCTTCTATCTCAGTGACCGATCAGAAAAACATTTTCCTTCCAAGAATCTGGATTCATCTTTGGACTTTGCAATGTTGCTGGAATAACTGCCTAGGTCTCATCAGCTCACCACCTCCAGAGAAGAGAGTTGTTTTTCCTAGCACTCCTGTCATCTGGAAGGCCCTCTCTGTTTCATTTCTTCTCATAAATACTCCATATGTGCTCAAATCTCATGCTGAAGTGTATCCTTGATCCTTTCCTCCACCTCTTAATTTCCTTCTGCTTCAGGGGTTGTCCTAAGATTGAATATTTCTACCTCAAGCATATTTTGTTATGCCAGCTATATCTTTCTGTTTAATCATTGGGGGTGGGGGTAGGGGAAATGTAGGATCAACTTCCTTGAAATAATAAAATTATGCTTCTGAGACTCAATTATGCAACTGAAAGTCTCATAACCTTCATAGTAAAGCAGTAAACTATAAGGTCATTTCAGACTCTTATGAACACAGTTATTTTAGAGGAAGAAGGGAAAAGATAAGAAGTTTCAGAAAACTTTCCATATTTATACATTTAAAAACTGTTGAAAAACCAAATAACAATTCCAAACAGTTTCAATCTTCTCAATAGCAAGATCAAACCAGGTCATAAAAAAAAGTAAGTTGTGAAACAGCAATGCTCCTACCTGAGGGTATGGGGAAGTCCTGGATTTGGACTTCGAACTGGAGAGTCTGGCTTTGGCCCCCTTCCTGTTGTCAGTCATAGTAGGAGTAGAGCTGCTAGTGTAGGAGAAGGCTGGTTTGGAGGATGAGATCTGATCCAGGGAGAGCTGCAGTCCTTTGTATTCTGTGTCCCTGCAGGTTGGGAGGACAGAACCTCAATCAACCATCACCGAAAATGGATTTAGTGTGCTCTCTCACCAGGAGTGAGAGTAATCACTATTTCAAAAGGAAGCAAGCAGAAGTTAGCCATGTCATTGGCTTCCACAAACTCCTCAATTATTTGAGGAAAGCCTAACATTTAAAGTAGTGTGTATGCATCTAGCTCTCACATATACCAAATTATATAAGCTCATAAAAATGTCTTGATCAAAAGATGCAGTTTTCTGTGGTGTATATATATGTATATGTATATACATATACATACACACATACACATATATAAAACACACATATATGACTCGCTTTCTCTCACATGTGGAATAACCAAAGCCAACAAACTAATAAATTATAACAAAAACAAATCAATGACTCTGAGAAATACTTAGTGTTTATCAGAGGTGGGAAAGAAGAGGGATAGGAGGGGAGGGTAGAAGGAATCAATGTGATAGTGGAAAGGACACTAGAACCTTTGGGGTAAGTATCATGAGATCAAGATGTACCCCCAAAATTTATATAATTTGTTAAATGTAAATTTACTTAATAAAAATATTTTAAAAGCATTTTTAACTACCCTAGTAAATAGGAAGTAAATCCATAATTCAACTTTTCTGAGTTTTTGTGTTCTCACTGGTGACATATAGATTATAAAACCTAGTCAAAGATTTCCTGGTGGGGTAACTCAACAGAAAATTGATCAGCTGATATTAACTGATCATTGGCAAGAAGGATATTTTATTTTATTCATGCACACAAGAGCTGGGCTATAGGCTGAGGTGTGAGGGTGAGAGGATTCACCAGAGACAGAGTGGGGACAGAACAGTCAGATCAGCTGAAACACTGCTGAGGGGAGCAGTGGGCATGGCAGGAGAGGTCTGCTGTGCCATGTGGGTCACCGCCCTAGCCAGCGGCAGGGATCGAACTCGTGCTGCAATGGCTGTGGTTTGCTTCATATTGCGTTGCTTATCCACTGTGCCACCGGGGGAGGCCCCAAGAAGAATATTTACTATCAACTGTTCCAGGATCAAATATTCCAGTAAGCATTACAAATATTTTTAGAGCTAGCTTACTAGTATAACTAGGCATATATTTAGGTAAAAATCTCTTTCACCCATTTAGGAAATTCCGTTACCTTAGAGTACATTTTATAAAATTTATCCATTCCTTCTTTCATTCAATGAATATCTGTTAAGCTCCTGCTACATGTTGAACTTTGTACTATGTGGAGACGAAAGGGTAAATAAGATACCTAGAGTTCCTGCTCTCATTTGTCCCATCTCTAGCAAGTGTACAAGTCCTCAAGGCAGGCATTTTGTGCAATAAACTCCTTTAGTTTCCTTTTCTTCTTCTCTAATGGGTTTTTTTAAAAATTGTATATGCCTTATTAATACTCTGGACTAAGATAGGTATATGGGATATAATCAAGTTATATGTGTGTGTGTGTGTATGTGTGTGACTAGCAAATTTCTTTGGGTTATCAAATGTTCAACTCCTTTTCTCTCTGTGTTCTTCTACAAAGAGATCAGACAAAAGCAAAGTATAACTCAGGCCACTAGCCCTTCAGTTAATTAAGAATAGAATCCAGTTAAAACAATAATATCACTGTCACAAATACAGTGGACTAATATATACTAGCAAATAATATATACAGCAAATGGCTTCATATTAAATGGTTCATCAACTCAATGTAATTGTAAAAAATGCTCCTACTTGAGCAACAGAAATTTAGGAAGCCATGCAATTTGTCTTCTAGGCTTAGGAAGTCTGACCATGTTACTACTGTAATCAACTCCAAAAGACAATACACACCACAGACCTAGCACTTTCTGGTCAGAAATTCAATGCCCTCCAAAATGTGACTCCAACTTATTTTTTGACACTATTTCAACAATTTCCTTCATCGGACCCTCACTTCATCCAAAATAGCTCTCCCCAAATTGACCTTATGCTTCCTTGACTCCCTACTCAAACACATGTCAGCTCTTACAAAGAACTTGTTTCCATGAAACCCTTGCTGATGTGGAATCTATTCTTTTCTTCAGTATTTGTTTATTGAGTGGCCCCTGTTTAAAGGACAAGAGTTGAGAGATACTTTGCTGTATTCCAATGGCCATTTGCATAGTATTTACATAGATGGAAAATTTTTTTAAAATGAGGATGCAACTAAGAAAGGATTGTGTTCCCCGCTGACTACTAATACAATCAACCCAAAGGCTTTTCTCTGTGGGAAGAGAGTCCCCTGAGCCACCTGCCCTGAGATTGCCTGGGTGTGACAGGGAGCCAGGAAAGCTTGGTTCTCACAGGAGATGAAGCAAACCTCTTGGTTGCTTATCCCATATCAAATGCATATTCTCTACTAAGCAGCAGAGTACCCAGGCAGTCCCTGCTTCACAGGCCCAAGCCTGGCAGCAAAAATCATGCACCCCTAGAAATATGGCCAAATAATTTCTAAAAACTCATTCTTACTGCAACATTTCAGCACAGGGATTTCATGCCTATAAGCAGAGAATAAACAAGGACTCATTTTTCTCTTGTATGTTTTCAAAAAATGAAAGTATGCATCTCAACTCACTGAGTCCAAAATCTGCATAGCTTCCGATGATATAAATACTCCAAATAGGTTTAAATAAAAATTTAAAATCGTTATTTTATTTATCACATGAAAATGCTAATAGAGTTATGCAAATATTCTTGATATATCAATAAAACATTAATTTTTTAAAAATCCACCAATTTTTAACAGATCAGAAAGCTGAAGGTTTGAGCCTGTTGCTGTATAACAACCAGTGTAGACTTAAGTTTCCTCTATAATTTATAAGAATGTGGTGAGATATAGATGAAATACATGAAAAACAAAGCATAGTACCTGGACCATCGTAAGTACTCAGTAATAAGAATTCTTTCTTAATTCCCATGCTTTGAGACGATGTTTGATCCTGATTTCCCCTGAACAGTAAGTAGTTTCACTTTTGTAACAACTATAATGCATTTCATTACAAATACCACCTTATACTGTGGTTCTTTGCTTTCTACTACAAACTCATTTTAATTTTCTCTCTTAATTTTTTTAATCCTCTAAACTCGATTACAGTAAAGTCAAAATAATTATTAAGGTCTTTATTTTGAAGTCACCAAACCAGGACATTAGAGCAACTCAAACCCGACAATCTAATGAGAGAAGTTTGATTTTCCTGTCCCTCTGTTCAAACTCTAAGAACACAAAAGATGTGCCAGGATGGAAAGCACAATTTAAAAAAAAACCAAAAACAAAGACATTTCAAGCACAGTTGATGAGATGCCTAGAGTAGCCCTCAGTGGTAGACTCACTAAGAACAAAGCATTTGTTTTACTATTAGAATTCTATTGAGTTTTCAGTTGCATAGATTAGATGCTGTAAAGGTTGTAAAGTTTAGATTGTAAAGGTTACATGCTGATGGGAATCACATTCCCAATTCCACTTCTCTCCTCCAAATTCAGACAAGAGAATGTGGTCCTATTTCTCTCCCTTCCCCTTAAGGGAGGTATATTCTAGTATCACACAGATCCTCAAAGTTAGGTGTGTGTTTAGTAATACCATTCAGTGCTTCTTCATAGAGCAGGACAAAATAAAACACTTGGGTACGAAGTCAGGCTCTAAAGTGAGTGTGGTAAAAACAAAACAAAACTTAATTCACCTGACTTTAATAAAGGAAAGACACAGACCTACTCCACTTCCAAGATTTCTTAAAAAGTGTCTCATTAGACCCTGTCAGGACTCCGTAAGTGATCCTTCAGGGCAGCTGAAGCTGTTCTCTCAGACATGATCAGCATATCAAGAGGAACTGTGGCATATTTTCAAAATGACTGTTGATACCGATTTACATTTAGTTTTATCTTTCCTTTCATGACTGGTCTCTGAGCTGCAGACATCCCAGGTACCACAGCTCTGAAGGCAATGTGAAATAGGTAAATTTCAATCGCCAATACTTGCAGCTTGCCAATCTCACCGATATTTGCACAGACAAACTAATCCTCTAATTCCATTATGGACAGTCAGAAATCATTCAATTTGCAGAATTAACTCTCTGAGTCTACTCTAAACTTTATGATAGTTGTGTACATATTTGGAATGACTCAAATTCCAACAGAATAAAGGGGGCCTTTTTTTTTGCCTCATTGGCCTCAGCATTCCCTTAATATACCCTGCCCACTCATGAAGTAAATGCCAACCTGCCTCATGGGAGGCTCACTGGGACCCCCTTGCACAGCAAATACAAGATGTCTTCATTCCTGAAATGTATTGTCAACTTCAGATAAATACATTAATATCATTTCTGTCATTTCAACTGGGAAACAAGCTACTACAATGCTAACAGTGACACTAACATTTTGAAAACCTTCAGTTGAGCTAAAATGGTATCAGAGAAGCAGTTGAAGTATCTTATCAGTTCCTGCTAAGACTGCAAGAATCTTCCTTCTTAACTCTGTCACACTCTATTCCACTTCATTTTGGACAACTGTAGTTTTGGTTCTGTCTTTCAGTTTTAGGGATGGTATTCTGGAGCTTCTTTGTCGGCTTTACGCAATGTGGCAATTCTTAAAAGATGTTGCCAGATTTCCCAGTTGAGCTATTTTTTTAAACAGCTGAAGGTGATCAAATTACAGAGGTGAACGTGGAAACAGAAACATACAATTGATTTGGCTCCAAAGGCACTGACTGAAATAAGCAGAGGATTGCATTAAACCGTGATCGGATTAAGTGGGAATGACTGTGCCTTATTCTAAACTTTTTAATTGGATTCTGGAGTCACTGTTACACGAAGTACATGACCTCCTTTATATTCCGGCAGAGTTACTGCCCAGCCACTGCATAAACCTCTGTAGCAGAGAGACCTACTTTATGTTTCATTTTCAGGCTCCCATGGAGCCCAGCAGAGATAGACGATAAAGAGGATCTCATACTGTGAGGGGCTCACAGACTAAGTCAATGTGCTGAGAAATTAGGCTAAGACACCTTTGGAAATGTAATAGTTTCATACTAATAAGTGGATTTCTGTTTGTGCCTTGTGGTTTTCTCCATTTGATTGTTTTAGTAGTTCCCCCAAAGTCTTTGGGTTTACATAAACATTGTCTCTGCCTTTGTAGACTTCATCCAACATGATATGAAGTGGATGGCACCACAAGGGTAAGACATAGTTAGACACAAATTTACCAACACATGGTGATTCAAGAAGTAAAGACACGGACATAAATAATAGGCAAACAATAACAATCAAAAAGTAAGTCAAAGCTGTAATGTTTCAATAAGATGTGGCAAATTTAACCATCCTTACAACAGGAACTACATAATACCTTCAGATCAAACAATGACACAAGTCGAAACAGCTAGATCAGACCTGCCACCACACTACATCCTGATTTGATTCCTTACCTCCAGAGGTCACCGTGATTTCCTTCTGTTCCCTCCCCTGAGATGCTATGCCATTCACTGCCTGCCACTCATTTGACATTTACAGCTCTGTCTTATTGCCTGGTAAATGACATATCTTGATAATAACCTCCCAAATTCCTTCTCTTATAACAATCTTGATTTACTGTCGAATACAGTATCTTCAATATCTTACATAGAGCAGATGCTCACTTGCAAGTGATTAACAAAATAATTCTCATGGGCCTCCCTGGTGGCGCAGTGGGTTAAGCAACGCACTATGAAGCAGACCACAGCCACTGCAGCCAACCAGGGAGGGGGACCCACATGGTGCAGCAGACCTCTTCTGCTTTGACCCATGCTCCCCTCAGCAGTGTTTCAGTCAGTCTGCCTGTTCTGCTCCCCACTATGTCTCTGGTGAGTCCTCTCACCTCCCAAGACTCTGGCTGTATCCCAGCTCTTGTATGCATAAATAAATCTTTAAAAAAACAACAACAAAACAATTCTCATTGCAATAAATTTGCATTTGAAATTCAAAAGGAGGAAGGAGAAGGAGAAAAATGAGAAGGAGGAGAGGAGGAGGGAAGTGATGGGAAGGGAGAGGGGTAGGGGAGGGAGAGGCCCTGAGAAACTGTTCTATATGAAAGAGAAAGACATTTGCTAATTAAGCAAGTCTACGTGAAGGATATCTTAACTTTCATATTGTAATTAATAATGATCATTCTGAAATTCTGTGATAGTGTAAATCAAAGAAACAATTGTGTTACTGTTTTAGGGTTAAGTATAATAAAAATATATATATTTTTAAAAAGATATTACAGTCACAGCAAATGTGATACTTAGGTAAATTAGGATATTAATGTCATCTCAACTATTATTATACTTGCATTAAAGGAGTTTCTAAATCCCCACAGGAAAATCTCCTACAAATCAATAATGAATACATCTAAATATCAATTAAAAACAAAATAATATAAACAATGCACAAACTGCTGAAAAATAATTGTTTAAACATTTAGCCTCACTAGTAATAATCTATATGAATTCAGGCAGCTATTGCATGCTGTTTTTACCTTTAAAATTGCAAAGACTTTTTAAGTGATAATACATCCCAATAAAGGAATTGGATTAAATGGGCATTCGTATATATTCCTGGTAAGAGTAAACTGGCAGTGTTTATCAAGATTCTTGAGAATGTTCAAATCTTAAATCTAGTAATTCTACTTTTAGGAATATGTCTTAGGAGAATAATCAGAGATAAGTATCAAAATTCTATATTCAAGGATACTCATCAGCATAATTTCTTACATTTAATTGTAAATTATCAAATAAGAGTGAATACTAGAACACTAATTACAGTATATTCACGTGGTAAATTATGCAAGTATTAATTTTTTACCCTAATCATGGGGAAAATACTACTTGTAAAGTGAAAAAATTATTTCTTTTAAAATTAACAGTACAGTATCTACATGCATACATAACATGCACTATATCTCCATATACATATAGTGAGATAAAAGAAAATAAAATGTTAACAGTGGCTATCTAAAAAATATATTAAATGTTCTATTTCTTCATTATCTTAATTTTTCTCTATAGGAAACATGTATGACTTTAATAGCTGAAAATATTTCTTTAAAAACCACCAAGGGGGCCTCCCTGGTGGTGCAATGGGCTAAGCAACACACTATGAAGCAGACCACAACCACTGCAGCATGAGTTCCATCCCTGCGGCTGTCCAGGGAGGGAATCTACAAGGCATAGTAGACCTCTCCTGCCTCTCTTGCTGTCCCCTCAGCAGTGTGTTTCAGTTGATCTGCCTGTTCTGTTCCCCACTCTGTCTCTGGTGAATCCTCTCACCCCCTACACCTCTGGCCTGTATCCCAGTTCTTGTATGTATAAATGAAATTAATCTTTTAAAAAACACTAATTTAGGCAAATTTAGGGTACTCCTACCTCATATTTAAATAGCTTCCCATTCCTTTTCTTTATATTTCCAGGTTCCTCTTTATGAGTGATATTAAATTACAGAAGAAAAATCACCATTAAACTTCTTTTCCGGGGCCTTTCTGGTGGCACAGTGGGTTAAACAAAGCACTATGAAGCAAACCACAGCCACTGCAACACAAGTTTGATCCTTGCCACAGGCCAGAGAGGGGACCCACATGGCGCAGCAGACCTTTCCTGCCTTGCCTGCTGCTCCCCTCAGCAGTGTGTTTCAGTCAGTCTGCCTGTTCTGCTCCCCACTCTGTCTCTCGTGAATCCTCTCACACCACCCCCAGCCCCCAGACTCTGGCCTGTACCCCAGCTCTTGTATGCATAAATAAAATATTTAAAATAAATTAACTTCTTTTCCTATGGGTTTCACTTCTCAGGCACACCAGCTATAATTTTTAAATATCCAAATCTCCTTATGCTCTCTTAGCTTGTACATTTCACATACTTTGATCTATTTTTCACCCTTCTACCTTACTGAATTATCTGTGTCTGAAAGTTTTCATGTGAACTGTGTGACTTTCTACTATTTCTTTGGAAAATATCACTTCAATTATGTATAACTGAAAAAAGGAAGTCTTGCCATATAGTTTCTTAAAACAATTGTTTCATGTGAATTGTTTAAATGGGGTAAACACTACCCTGGGGACAATGTTTCTTGTTTTAAGAAACTTTATTTTTTATGCTTAAAAACTCATTCTATAGCTACTACAGTATGGGTATATTTATGAATTATCCAGGTCTAAGATCCAAATTTTATGGATATTATAGATTTTCTGTTTTTTATTTTCTTGAGGCTAGGACACTGGAGCACAATGCTGTTCTTTAAAAATTTAAATGCAAAATGTGCTGCTTCTTTCATCAAAGTTATAAATTAAAACTTATCATCCTTCTGTCCCATGATCAGAACCTCTAACTTTAGCTCACTTCTAGAAAAAAAAAGTCAAATATAAAGGGGAAAAAAGTGATACCAATAACCAAGCTTTTCTTACCTTTAAAAATTTTCAACAAGATAAAAGGTCACATGATATTCTGGCTCCCTCTTTTCCATCTCCTTCCATTTGTTCCCACCTCCCCACTCTGTGACCCTTGCCCTTCCCTTCACTGTTTTTTTAAGCCAACGTCTTTCAAATGTGTGTCCCCTTTAGAATGCTTCCAAAAGTTAAAATAGATAAATACTAAGAGCCCACCGCCCAACATTTTATATTTGAGGTTCTGTCTCAGAGGAGTTTTATCACATAGTTCTTTCTGACCACTATAATGCTAACTCCTAAACCCTAAAGAATATCCTCTGGCAAAGAAGGTAAAAAGAGCAGATCTATTTTCAACTCTGCACAGACTCCAGGAACAGAAGGAATAACAGAAATAAAAGAGTCAACACTCCTTTTCAAGCCTGAGAACTTTGGATCCCATACTCAAGATCACTAGGTCCCCAGATTCCCAACAGGTTTTCATGTGGGGAATCCCACAAAGCCAAATCTCAGGGCATTGCTGGAAGCTTTACCCTTTCCACAAACACAAAGGCACTGGCATTTCTGCAGATAACTGAAAAGCAGAACCTCAGGCGCTGAACTCCCTAGGAAAAGATACAGCAAAACAATGGCATGATAGAACATTTTCAACCGCACAATTCTTCATTTGTTTGACTTCAACATTTTAAATATGTCTTACAGTATTTATCTTATTAAAGCTCTTCCAGCTAGTTCATCATTAATGTTTTTTTTACAGTTGCTGAGCAAACAGTTCATTCATACCTATGACATATATCAAATCTCACAGACATGTTCTTTAATTGGATTCATTTATTTCTAATCTCCTTAAGCCCTTATTACTGTAATGCTTGACTAAATATACATTAAACTCTATTATTTAAATGGCTAAGATAAATTTGAGATGTATTTTATTAACAAAAATTTACAATACAACAAAGGTTCTACCATTATTATTATTGCTTTTGTTGTTACAAATCTCAATACACAGACATTACTTAAAACTGCCTGGTAGTTAAGTGTATTTAAACAAAATAAGATCTGACTTATTAGATATTTTGAATATCCACTAACATGCCATTTTCTGCATATTTGGAGTCAGAGAGATTGTATGATACTATATAGAATGTATAGTTACCAACAGAACCCATTACAAAGACAGAATAGGTAGCTACCTACTTTTAGGATTCTTATCCCCCATGAAGATGTCTCAGTAATGATCTACTGACTGATGCTTAAAATCTACCATTAGATATTTATTTATTTAGTTTGAGCAGGTAGTTCAGAATGGAGATAAAGTAAGCCTCATTGGTTACTTTTCATTAATTCAGTTTATCACTCTTTTCTCTGGAGCAGAGATTCTCAAACTTCAGCGTATACCAGACACCTGAAGAATTTTTTAAAACATTTTTCTGGGCCCCACACCCTTAAAGTTTCTCATTTATAAGTCTAGGTTAGAACCTAATAATTTTCTTTTTTAAATAAGCTCACAGTTGGCGCTGATGCTGTCAATCCGAACTTTGAGAACTAGATCGGTTGTTATATGAGATGAGAAAAATTAGAGGAATCAGATGAAAAGGGAGACCATAGAAGAAAACAGAAAGCCACTGAAAATTCAGGGAGTGAGCATTCAAAAGACAAAATTCACTTTCCTAGGACCTGACCTCACTACATATCTTTTACCTAGTTTCCCCCATGCAAACACCCTATTTCTTACTCAGCCTCCTTTTGGGCACCTGTTCCCAACAGACCTCATAATGCTGATGAGCTTCAGGTCTTGCTCATCAGATTTTCTTTCTATTAACATCCTCTCTGTAGTGATTTCATCCACTCTGCTGCTTTAAATTATTTATGTTGATGACTCCCAACCTCCAGTCCAGACATCCCCTTTTCATGACACCCCCACTCCATGATACCCAGGTACAACCACTTACCTGACACTTCCACTCTGATGAGTGACAGGCATCTCGAACTAAAGGTGCACAACACTTCCCTTAATATCTGCCCCTATCTACAAATCTGTTCCTTCCCACCACTCATCGAAGTTGCTCAGACTATTCTAAATACCTTGTTTTTTCATGACTCATATCCAATCTATCTGCAAACCCCACTGGTCCACCTTCAAAACATCCTGAATCTGACCCATCCTCTTTCAAATCATCATCTTGCCTCTGTAGCAGCAGGAAGGTGGTGGCACTGGAGCAAGGTTCGGGATGGTTCTGGGCAGACGGGTCAAGGAAGGAGAGTCTTGGAGACCTCGGTGGCTTTTCATGTTTTATTTAGTAGAGGTGGCCAGGTACATGGCAGGCAGGGGGGCCGGGAGGCTGGCAGGCCTCCCAGCCCCCAGCTCATCTCACCCTCTCGGCTGCTTCTTCTCTCTCTGCTGCTGCTGCTGCTGTCGGTTCTCTCGGTCCGTCCTCACAGTTCTGTCTGTTGGTCCTCGTAGTTCTGGCATCCTCATGACGCTGCCCATTTATGCCCGTGCCCAACTCAGGTGTGCCCACTTGCGCATGCCCACCCTGGAATGCTCGCAGCACCACAGGTGTCCATCATCACAGTGGTGGGAGGATGGAAATACCTGATCAACATTTACCCTACACCTCACATACATGACTGCCATCGTTTCCCAACTGGTCTCCCTGCCGCAATCCTTTACTCTTCCCAAAGCCTATCCTTCACACCAGAATGATCTCGTGTTTTAAATTAACCCATGTCAGGCCTTTGATCAGAAATCTCCAATGATTTCCCAAAGGCTTCAAAATCCAACATGATATTACTATTCTAACGTCATCCCTTTCTGCTCTTCCTCTTCATTTTACCACTCCAGAGGCAGTGATCTTCACCAACTTGCCACGCTGGTTTGTATGTTAGGGACAATCGCTTCTCTGCCTTTTGGCTAAGGTCTAGTGTAGTATCTGTTCTTACCAGTTTAATGTATGCCAGGGCCATTGCATATACTTCCCACCACCTGGAATGTTCTCCCTGTCGTTCTCAGCATGACTGGCTCCGTCCCTATGTTGAGAATTCAAACACACCTTCCCTGTAACTCTTTGTCCTGCTTAATTTTTCTCCTTTCATTTCCTGACATTATATTCACTTGTTTATCAAGTACCACCTGTTTCTTCCCACTAAAATTTATGCTTCATGAGGGTAGTGACCTTAATTCTGTCTGTCTTGGTTGCAACATAGCCTTACCACAAAGACTGAGACACAGTAGGCACTGAGAAAAAGCTTGCTGAGCAAATGCATGAACCACTCTCAGTTTTCTATAGAGAAGATTATTCTCTACAACACTTTTTACATGCTCTTAATTATAGCAATAGAAATTAAGCTGATTCTAATGACAGAAATGTTTCCATAATGAAGGTCCTATTGATCCAATCGAGAAGAGAGATTATAATGTAAAATGCCAAGTTGTGGCTCTAAATATTTTCTCCTGATTTTCAATTAGCCCTCACAATATAACAGTTCCCCGCTCTTTGCTATTTCTTTAACTGTTCTAATTGGAGGAATGAAATTGACACTCACTCTGTCCTCCTTTTTGTGGGCTTCATCCTTCCAGCATTCCTGAGCCATAACGCTGCAGGGGTCCATTACCCAAATCCAGCACAAGGAAGACTTCACTTTGCAGGATTAGAGTAAGATTTCAAGAGCTAATAGAAATGCTGTGACTTCCAACACTATTGGTCTCTTAACAGCTTATGAAAATTAAAATAAAAAACTGTGTGTTGCTTTTGGTTAGTTCTGAAATAAAGCTGCTCTTTTGCTGTTTCACAGGACAGGAATATCAACACCAATATTAATTAATGGGAGTGATGAAAGAAGTAAATCTCATGGGTTCTTACCTTCAGCCACCAGAACATATTATATCATCACAAGTACAGAGAGTCAGTGAGTGGAGGAGGAGGAGCAGCAGTGAGCCAAAAAACCCCCAAATGCTTAGAGCCATGGATTCTATTTTTGTAATGGTTTTCAGTGGGAGGAGGTGAAAGAACATTCTCAGACTATATTACCAGAGAATGTTGCTATTCTCAGAGAGATGTAAAAAGAGGCAAGGGACTTGGGTTTAAAAGTACAAACACAGAGAGAATCCCACCTTAATGGGTACCATTATAACATCCAGTTCAGTATAATGAGGCTATTTCCACAATCTGGCCAGCAGCCCATATTAACATGGCTTTGCTGATGTGGATACAACAAATTCTGTTTGAACAAGAAATCTCCAGGGGGAAAAAAAAAGATCTTTTCACAGGCTCTATCCATTTAGCAATCAATCAAAGGGAAAAATACCCTCCTAGTAAAGACAGCAGCTCCCATTTGAATCCTGGTAAAATATTAGACCTTATAAATAAAATACTGTTCCATGGGTGACACGTATTGATTGCTATTTTGTGAAAATGTCATAACTGTAGATGGTTAAACTACTGACAGGGAGATGGGGTCAAGCTGGGAAACAAGCTTACTGCATGTCAGCTGACTAGGTCTTGGGTACACCCTAAACTCTGAAGTAACTGAGTCACTTTGTGGAGACCCCATAAAGAACAAGAGTATAAACAATACACTTCTCAAAAATCTCTGTAAAACATTATATCTTTTCCTAAATAATGGGTAGACTCATGGAATTGCCAGTATTGACTGTTTTAATGTATAGAAGTGGCAATTTCATATGGTATATCCTAGTACATTACCAGCATAAAGAGAACATACCAAAGAGAAAATCAAGTGGATACTGGAGTCCTGGACCTGAGTTGGTGTGTCCACTCATTACCTGTGCTATATTGCCCAAGCTACTTGGCCTCTCTGGTCTACGGCACAAAGTATCCTCAAATGTGAATTACTTCCAACCTTTCTAACCATGGCAATGAACAGAACACCTCCCCAGTCCTCCTCCAACCTGGATCTGACAATCTTTCCAATTCTCCAGGGCAGAGAAGCAATGCCTGGGAATTAACTCTTGCAAAAGAAAAGTAAAAAAAAAAAAAAAAAAATTACAAAGACCTAAAGTGATTAATAACATCACTAAATGTAATAAACCTGCAAAGACTATTTTGAATCTAGTGTGACTCTTCTATTCGAAAAATCACTGAGACATATAATCCCATTAGAAGTCAACCCCCAAAATATTCAAAAGTTCCATTTGAAGCAGGACAAAATTTTCAGATCAACATCACTCCAGTAAGACACAAATCAACTCGGACACAAATGCTCTCTATTCAAGGTAATAAGACACAGAGAACCCAAATTGGGCAACATCCTTGTAAGAGTTAAAGTAGGGCCAGTTATTTTCTGCCAATTAGAAGTTATCTCAGAACACACACACACAGCACTCCCCAGAGGTCCAGCTCCTCCCACTGCCTCCACTTCCATCCTACCATGTAAACAGAGCAGAGTGTGACCATACCTGAAGTTGAAGAAGTCCCCCAGAATGACCCAGGCAGTGCCTAGGCACTTCTGTGCTCTTTTAGTTGTGAGTGGAAATACCTCCCTCTGTGAAGCAAGCTCAGGCATCAGCATGCCCATGGAGAAATCAAGCTAGGATACAGCTTGTTCTTGTGTTTAATTCGTTTCTCTACAGAAACAGTCTTATCCCCTTGGATAGTTCCAGAACTTGGCATGGCAGTTGGCACGTAATAAGTGCTCAATAAATCATTTATGAATGTTTAAAAATCTATTTGTTTTAACCAACAAAAGGGGTATCTAATAATCCTTTCCATATGTTATCAGAATGTTTGGTGATTTCCCATTCTTGGCCAGCCCTTCACCTTCCTAAGACTCATTCTTTCCCTCTTTCAGCACAGAGTTATTTATATTGTAATTATTGGTGGTCCAGAAACTATGTTATTCAATTTCACTAAAATATCCACCTGTAGCATTCACTTATGCAATGTCATTTTGTGTCAGGCACAGTGCCAATAATCTCAAACATTGTATCAATTAAGTTCACAAGGACTCTATGAAGTAGATATGATTATTACCCACATTTTATAGATTAAGAAAGGGGAGCAAAAGGGGAGAAAGAAGGAAAGAGAGCAGGAAAGAGAGAGAAATTAAGCAAACTGTGCACAGTTCCAGAGCTAGTAAGTAGTAGCACCAGGAGTTGAATAGACAGTAGACCCAGAGTCCAAGCTCTCAACTTACAAGTTATGTTGAATATTAAAATGTAGCAATATCTCATCTCATAACACATCATTTTCAAATACCTTGTAAGGCATCACTATTTATTAAGGTTCCAAACATGTAAGAAGCCTAGGGTTTAAACTGCATCATATTCTAATAACCGTAGAATTATGATACCAAACCCAGCACTGGGGAGATCTTCTGGTTCTGAAAATCTGAAACCAATCATGTCAGTACTTTGTTGCAACTCCCTCTCCTCCAATCTGCTGTTGATTGTTATCCTGTACTTCCACTCACAACTAAAGAGCGCCATCCATGCTTTCTACAAAATAATTTTTTAAATACAACCTTACACGTGTGGTATCACTGTACTTATTCAATAATATTTTATACTCAGGGCCCTCTCTGGTGGTGCAGCAGGTTAAGCAATGCATTATGACGCAAACCGCAGCCACTGCAGCACAAGTTTGATCCCTGCTGCCGGCTGGGGAGGTGACCCACATGGCTCAGGGAGACCTCTCCTGCCTGGCCCGCTGCTCCCCTCAGCAGTGTGTTTCATTCCATCTGCCTGTTCTGCCCCCTGCTCTGTCTGGTGGATTCTCTCACCTCCCTGCACCTCTGGCCTGTACCCCAGTGCTTGTATGCATAAATAAATAAATCTTAAAAAATATATTTTATACTCAATTAGGAATACTAACATTCCTTAAAACTTTAAAACCTATGCTCTATGCCTACATGCTAAAAAAGACATACTCATTCCTAGAGGAAGGAGAACAGGTTGAAGATATACCAGCACTAATTTGGAAAAGGTAAGAGCTTTTTCAGTCCTGATTCACTCAATTTCAATTTAAAAAGTTCAAAATAAAGAAAGAAACAAAGCTCAGTTTAGACTACAGACAAGTACTGCTAAATCTAATTAAAGGATGACAGTGACTGTGTTCCAATGAATATTTAAGAAAAAGAACAATGTGACAAATGTATATAAGTTGCTGGCACATCTCAAAAGATCCTACCTCTGATTCTAACCATTCCTCGTCCTCCCTGGTAATTCCACCCTTATTTCAAACTCCTTTGAGTTCTGTGCACTAAGCAAACAGTTTCTGTACTGTATCATTTCAAACTATTAATCTAGGTTGGTAAAGATTTAAATGGAACTTTTCCACTTTGCAAACTAAATTGTAAACTGTGCAAGAGATTCCAAGACTTTTGTTTCATGTATTCATGCACTAGATCATTTCAACTGTTCTGAAACATCAGTAGAAGCTGGGGCCTGTAGAACACAATGCCACTGATCACCACCGGAAATGCCAGTATCGTAAGTTTTCAGCACTTTTGTGCACTTTATGACAGTGGTAAAGTTAAAAATACCCTTGTTCCAACTAAAGTAAGCTTAGAAATTTGATAAAAGTTTCCCTAGGAAGGTAGCCTAAGTAAAGCTCCTTCTGCTTTGCCCTGCACAACAAAGGCAGGTGGTTATTTAAGTGCTGGCTTACTTCTCTCCAAGCAGAAATCTCAGTTCCCTTTAGCATATACAAGACACCAATGAAAAACAAATGAACCTAACCAAACTGTAGAAAGCAGAACAGTGTTCTCCACATGAATAGGTAAGTCAGAAGATGAAAACACTCTTCTGGAGTTCAGGTAAAGGTCTTTTTTGAATCTGTCCATCCATTCACAATAACGTGTAAATCTCTGACTTCACATTAAGGTAGTGATCCACATATTTTTCAGTGATGTGACTTAAAACTCAGAAACTTTCCCTCTTAAGAGCTAGGATGATGGAAAGCTAGAAGAGAGTGGTTGGGTTGGTCAATTTGCACACACCAGTAGCCTCCACACTCCTGCCCTCCAGGTCAGGGCAGCAACAGAGAAGTGGAGACCAGGGAGACCTGGGGAGGGTGTAGCATTGCCATAGGGCCACAAGATGACAGCCTATTTGGAGCATGCTGGGAAGCTCTTCATCCCCAGCTCCTGAACAGAATTTCTAGGCAGAAGAGTAAATGGGCCAATACACATACACACCACCTAAGAAACTCCCTGCTGCTACATGATCTGGGCCTCACCTGATAAACAGGAAAACATGGGTCGCCAATCCATTGAATTTGGGTTTAATGCATTTGTTTAAGAACTTGAAATCTTAAACTTGGTTGCAGAAATTAAATAATTAGTAGTAACAGTACTGTGTCTGTGTAATCTAAAGCAAGTAATTGAGAGGAGAAAATATTTTTCTTACAAAACATTTACTTAACATTTTTTTCTTACAAAGTGAAAATGCCCTTAATGAGACTTATGAGGGAGATATATTCTTAGTTGAATGTCATTAGAAGATAGCACTGCTGGGGGCCTCCCTGGTGGCACAATGGGCTAAGCAACACACTATGAGCAAACCACAGCCACTGCAGCACGAGTTCGATCCCTGCTGCCAGCCAGGGAGGTGACCCTCATGGTGCAGCAGCCCTCTCCTGCCTCGCCCGTTGCTCCCCTCAGCAGTGTGTTTCAGTAGATCTGCCATTCTTCTCCCCACTCTGTCTCTGGTGGATCCTCTCATCCCCTGGGATTCTGGCCTGTTCCCCAGCTCTTGTATGCATAAATAATTCTAAAAAAAAAAAAGAAAGAAAGAAAGAAAATAGCACTGCTAAATTTAAACCACTAGGGGCTTCCCTGGTGGCACAATGGGTTAAACAATGTACTATGAAGCAGACTGCAGCCACTTGTAACCCACATGGCATGGCAGACCTCTCCTGCCTCGCCCACTGCTCCCCTTAGCCGTGTGTTTCAGTTGATCTGCCTGTTGTGCTCCCCACTCTGTCTCTGATGAATCCTCTCACACACACCCCCCCACACCTCTGGCCTATACCCCAAATCTTGTATGCATAAATAAATAAATCTTTAAAAATAAGTAAATAGATTTGAACCACTAAATTGTCACTATCCATATATATTTGTGAAGAAGCAATACAGAGGAAGACTTTTAATCTTTTATCATGAGATCAAGTGAAAGTTGATCCTGAAGTTTAGTGGGCTGAACACTACAAGTTTTCTTTATTTAATTCCACCCTCTCGCCCAGACTTTACACACACACACACACACAAACACAGAGACACAGAGACACACATACACATACACCCCTACCCTGACTCCCATCCCCATCAAGAGAACACGGAAATACAGTAGTAAGAGTGGACACCCCAGGTTTTAATCCTGGCTTCACCACTTTCTCAGTATCTCTAACCTGTGGGTCCTCACTAGAAAAATGGGGACTGTTGTCCCTGCCCCAAACACCATAAACAGTTGCAAAGGAGAAAACTAAGCAACAGACGTGACAGCTCTTTATTTTTTTTTTTTAAAGATTTATTTATTTATGCATACAAACACTGGGGTACAGGCCAGAGGTGTGGGGGGGTGAGAGGATTCACCACAGAGAGCTGGGAG
>JAGFMF010011446.1:7163009-7204636 GCA_019455555.1 Galemys pyrenaicus | reverse complement strand
TACTTCTGTTGATCTGCCTGTTCTGCTCCCAGCTCTCTGTGGTGAATCCTCTCACCCCCCCACACCTCTGGCCTGTGCCCCAGTGCTTGTATGCATAAAATAAATAAATCTTTAAAAAATAAAATAAAATAAAATAAAACATGAGCTTTGAAAACATAAAGAGAATCAAGACTTCATTTTCTCTAGAAATTACTTTTCACATCTATTGGGTGTTCCACATTTTCAATTTTCTTCACATAAAGTACTGATGTTTTCCATCTGAACTGGCTATGAATAGTTAATACTACTAATTAAACTAACTCAAGAAATATGAATTCAAAAAAATCAGCTTGCTTTTCTTCTACTTGCATACTTTCCTGGCTTTTCCCCACTATTCACTGTTACTAGACACTAGTTCCTGTCACCCAGCTTCATGATAATCAGGGAGCAGGGCTTGTCATACTTAACAACTTATTTCAAAGCCTGTAGGCACTCAAAATTTCTAAAAATGTATTTTTTTAAATGTAGAACATAAAGCTAATAGGATATGCATATCACAGAAAATTATGAACTATTTGGTTTTTAGTTGTGTTTTAGTTTGAGGGTTTTTCTTGTTTTTTGATTTACTGTAAGATTTGCAAGGAGAGGTATTTTTAATTGAGATTTACAGAAACTTCAGGAAACCCCAAGGAGCAGAGACAAACTAAAAGATGATGTGTGTTTAAATATTCACATTATCTCTTCTCAGTCTCCAGAACACCTTGTGTATAGAGGTCATGCAAAAGGCAGTAGAGCACCAGGATATACACACCTTCCGCTAAAATCCCTATACTTACTGGGACAACTGCTTATTAAAAGAAGATAACTGAATATTCTATTAGTAATTGCTTTGGTTAGATAAATGACTACATTTTCTAGGCATATTAATTTTGTTGAGGTAAGTAGCTATATTTTAACTTCAATAATATACCATCAGGAAATGAGAAAAATGGGTTTCTGCCAAAAGGTCACAACTTCATAAGATTAAAGCTTACTTAAAATCCTCTCTACCTTCATAATATAAAAGTCCCTACAAAATGTATTCTATTAAAATCTCTAAATTTGGAAAACATCTGGTCTATCAAATTATTGAGGGGATAGTTTTGTGGTCTGAAGTACTTTGAGGCAGTGTATTTGGAAAGAATTCACATCATTCTCAGGCTTCATAGAGAACTAGCCCTGAAAAAAAATATAGGTGGTAGTTCACTGCTACCATAGAGAATCAATAGCCATCTATTTAATTTGCTAAGACAATGTAAATTAGTAACTTCCAGCCAGATGTGTGATATACATATCAAACAAACTGCAACCTGTTCATTATCAAAATCCTGTCAACATACACACAGAGCCTCTTGATGATATTTCATTTAAGACAGTTTTCACATTTGCAGCTATAAAAATTGTCCTAAGAATTTTTATACAACGAATTGGAGCAAAGTCTCATAAAAGGGTAATAAATTTCAGCTTTTCTTCATGTGTGCTTCTGTATGTTTATTTCAATTTCCATTCAGAGGCATAAAACATTCAGAAAAACATGAGCCATGTTGGTTTTCCTTCTGTAAATCATTTATCCTCATTACATCTTTTTAAGCTGATATAGAGATGGTACCCTAATCCTGCAGCTCTGAAGAAGTGTGTAAAATAGAGAAGGATGGTCAACAGAAGAAAGAAAGTACACTTCTCCAGTGGAAAACAAAACTGAATATTTCCAAATGACAACAAACATAAATTAAATATACCCATTGGGAGGTCTTAGTTTCATCCTGATCTTTTATATGGTCTATGTGACTATATACCCTGCTGTTTGATAAAAAATAAATAAATAAAAATGATTACTAACCACAGGCACCCACCAGAGAACAGACTGTATGTATAATGTTCAGGATGTCTCAGACATACAAAGCACCTTCATAAAGAAAGTCCATTTCCTTTTCATGGTAAGCAGACATAATTTTTCACTCTTTAATACTTCTGCTTCACAGAGTGACTTATTTTAAGAATTATGCTTTGCCATCTTTTCTAATGTTTATTTTAATAATGTGAAAAACCATGTCCATAAAATAGATGATTTTGCTTCATGATATCCAAAATATGAGTTTTCTGTTCTGTATTAAAATCCTCAGCTTTCTTGCCATTACAAAAAATTAACAATATTTATTTTGACATTGTTAAATTTTTTTAAAAAAGTCTTAATCACCAGATATTTTTGAGTACTGAATCCTCATCTAAGTCATATTCATTCTCAAAGTCTATTGAATTAAATTTTCTTATTAAACAGAGCATAAAGTAAATAGTATTATTGTCAAGCATATTTCCAACTACTACATTTTTAATTTAGCAATTTAACAGGATGTGAAATGAATCTAGTACCCGTCCCCTATAGTGTAACCTGATTGCAAATAGCACCCCTTAACCAACTACCTAATGTCAAAAAAGAATTTCTACTAAGTGCCTAGTATGTCAGGGCTCCAAAGTAAGTAACTCCCAAGGTCCCCTAAAATCACAAGCATTTCAACCTCTGCTAAAAATAAGTCAACTGTGCACACGAAAGTGTTCTTCATAAAGGCTTCAACCCTAAGCAACTCGACTTTCCCAAACAGTACACAGAACGTGCTTTCTTCACCAGCCTCCCAGTAGACCACGTGATCAGTCCGTAGGGCCACACAGGCAACCAGAAAGGATTATTATTTCTAGAAAGAACAAGGCTCACTTGCGGTCGCCCAGGCAGTTCTGCCCGCAGGTGATACGGCGAAGCCGGCTCCTCACCCAGGGACGCGGTCACACACCGCGCGGGGTCTGGGCGCCCGCCAACACTTGGAGCATTAGCTCGAGTCCTTTTGCTTTCTGGAGGTTAAAGTCAGACCCTCCTGGTCACTTAACCCCCCTTTGTGGTTCAGGGAAAGAATCACTCTCAGAACTCTAACTTTGATTGGAGACTCTGGTTAAAATTAAGAACTTCAAACCCAGATCTGAAAAAGTGAAACAGATGTCCTGTTTGTTAACCATAAATGGCTCCGTACGTCGGACCCTTTCCTCTCTCTTTTTTTTCTTTCTGGCGCATTAAGTTTTATTTAATGCAGAGTTCGCTTAAAAGGTTAAAAGAGAGAAAATAGAAAGCAAATATGGACCGTGGATGGAAACTCCTAAATCTTTCTCTAGAATATAACGAAGGAAGCCTCTTCGTAAAGATGAAAGTACTCGAGCTGCCAGCTCCCAGCGCAGCCAACGCCGGGGGAGGGGGGGAGGGGGGAGCCAACCCGAGTTCCCAGCGGGCCCCAGACTCGGCTACGCCAGCCGTGCCCGCCACCTGCAGCCCTGCAAACAGCGGTGTCGCCTAGAGCGGGCGAAGGGGTCCCAGTCTGCACTCACGTGAGGACGTAGTTGACGCTGACGATGCAGTGTGGCCTGGAGGAGCGGCTGTTGTGCACGATGGTCGCATAGCTCTGCACCCACACCCAGCCGCCGTGCTTCGCCAGGAACCTGTAGTATTTGGTGGTCACCTGCCCCTTCACCAGCACTGAAGGAGAAGACGAAAGCAGCTACTGGGGGAACGAGTCTGCTTGGGACCCGCCCCAAATGCAACCTGCGGGGTGGGAATGCGGGTCCCCCGCGGGCCCTAACTGCTGCGCGGTGGCTGGAGGGAGATCCGACCTGCCCTTTCCCAAATGAATTGATTGTTCCGTTAATTTGCATTGAGTCTTCACTTCCCTCCATTAGCGAGGAGGGGAGGGGACGCTTAAAGTCGGGCTAGTCCCTTTCCCATTCCTTTTTCTAACTCCGGAGGGTAGGGTCTGGGCGGCTGCATTCCAAAGCTAGTGTTCCCTACCTGGGGAGAAAAAGCTCAAAGCAAGGCCACATCGGGAGCAGGAGCAAGTCAAGGCACAAAACCAAATGGGCCTGACTGGTTTTTGTTCCTACCCTCAGCGAAGTTTGGACGGAGGGAAACATACAGGAGAATAAGAACTCTCCCGGGAGTATTTTGCCCAGAAATTCCACCTCCGCCCCCGCGAGCAGCCGTGAATGTCAGAGAAACTAGGTGTGCGGCTCAGAGTTTAAGCAGCCAGCAGCAGTAGCAGCAGCAGCAAGCATTGGACCCTTGCACCCAGTCACCACTTCACAGCGAGGGTTCTGGCGGGCCTTCAGTCTTAGGACTGGCTCAAATCACACCCTTCTCCTCCCCACACCACGCACGCACAGTCGGGGTGAGAGGCCGGGGCAGCGTCTTACACAGGTGGTGGGCACAGCGCAGGTGGAAGGTATCACAGCCGTGCACGTGGTGGTACAAGGTCTTCTCAATCAGATCCTGAGGTTCATACCCGGTCAGCTCTGCCACTCTGTAGAGAGCAACCCCAGGGGATGAGCATGAGGTTTGCCGCATTCCAGACAACCAATCTCAGACCTGGGTTCCCACCCCTACTTCAAGGCCCATCAGTCACCTATCTGCAAAATGGGCCCAAGAGATTGAGGAGGAGCTCTCAATCACTGAGCATGACTTTCCTCCCTTCTAGAAAAACCTCTCTTGCCCTGGCCACCCACCTGGAGTCCAGGAAGATGAGCTTCATATCCAGGCTGGCCCTGAACATGAACATGTTGCTGTGCAGTTTTATCTCTGTTACTGCGCTAGGAGGCAGAGAATGGCCCACTGCCACCAGGCCCACATTCTGGTAGCAGCCATCGAAGGGGGACATATCCAGACTGTACTGGCGGATCTTTAGGTAACCGCTACAGTGAATGACCTATGGAGGCAGGGCAAACAGTGAGACTCAGCAGTAGAAAACATCCAAAAGATGGGAAGGGGATTGAAAGATTTTGAAACTCTTCTTCCCAAAACACCATGTGGGCCAGGCTCCTGCACTGAGGTCCAAAGTTATTAGCTCCAAGGTTTTCCAGGGGAATATCTGTACTGCTATACTGGGCTCAGTGGGGTAGGAGGGGACTGGAAACATTTCAGAGGCTTAGGTCCTACCTACCCTATAGTACCCAAATGGCACAGGGCCTGGGGTCTGCACTCCAATCATGTTTACTCTTTTTTTTTTTTTAAAGATTTATTTATTTATGCATACAAGCACTGGGGCACAGGCCAGAAGTGTGGGGGGGTGAGAGGATTCACCACAGAGAGCGGGGAGCAGAACAGGCAGATCAACAGAAGTACACTGCTGAGGGGAGCAGCGGGCACAGCAGGAGAGGTCTGCCACACCATGTGGGTCCCCCCCCCCCCAGGCTGGCAGCAGGGATCGAACTCGTGCTGCAGTGGCTGCGATTTGCTTCGTAGTGCGTTGCTTAACCCACTGCGCCACCAGGGGAGGCCCAATCATGTTTACTCTTAAACAAGAAAAACATTCCAGCTAAAGCTGGGGCTCTTAATGGGGGAAAGGGGGGAGAAGAGGTGGAGAACTTATAAAGAATCTGACTTTATAACTAAACTCCATGAATCCATTCAAAACACTGATCATTTCAGATGTTTAACACGGTACTATGGCCTAGCTATACGCTCAGGTGGGGCAGGCAGTATCCAGAAGCAGGAACAGTGTGTTTAAATGAGTTCCAGGTGTGCAGGGGCCACATGGTTCCTCCAAGTCTAAGGTGTTCTGACACGTGAAGGGGCAGTCTTAGCCACAGGAAGATCCTCCCACACCTCAAGTGCCTATTGTCCTGCCTCTTTCTCTTAAAGGGACCCCGCTAAGTGGCTGCTAGTGCCAGGAGCATCTATTCCCCCATCAACCACTCACTCACCTTGTAGCCACCGCAGGTGAGGCCCGCGTTCCTCTTGGCTAACACACACTTCATTCTCAGGAAGAAGGAACGCTCAATCTCATACTCTGGGAGAGAGGAGTAGAAGGAGGCACAGGACATGAGGGTAACTGGGGAAAAGCCACAAGTGGATGTGAAGTGCACCCCAGGGTCGCAGCCCACTGCCTTACCCTGGACAAAGTGAGAGTGGTAGGGCTGGTGGGCTGTGAGGACTGCGGTCATCTCATCATGGTCAGCGGGGTGGATGTATTCGTAAATGCTGTTCCCAGTCAGTTCTACCTGTAAAGAGGAGGGTATGGCCATCTCCGAAGTGGTGAGTTGCTCTATGGAGAGGCTGCAAGATTGGGTCGGGGGATCTACAGGACTGTGAAGACAGTGACCAGAACTCCAGCACCCACCCAGAGTTTTTATTCCAGTTTGCTGCCTGCTAACTATTGCAGCTTGTCTAAACCTCGGTTTCTTTATCTATGAAAGGAAGTAGTAGTAGTAGCCGCAGCAGCAAAAGTTCCTGGCTATGTTCTGGTGAAAACAGTGACAGCTATAGAAGCCCCTCCCATTGTGCTTGACTTATGGTATAGACTCAAAAAAGTAGCCACTGTTTGGGTCTGGGGTAGATGCTAAAGATAAAGGAAGTAGAATTCTGATGGAAATCCTGACCTCCTACCAGCTGAGATATTCCCAGTTCCAAAAATACAGATACAAAAGCTTTGAGGGAACTCTCCCCTACCTCTACCTCCTGCCTCTGACTCTAGCTATAAACTTTGAAGGCTGGAGGTATGGGCCACTCACCTACCTGAGAAAGACCCAGGTGGACTGAAGCTGTCTCTGAGATGTACATGATCTTCCCATCTGGGGCCACCACGAAAATGAAGCCATCCAGGGTCTGGGAAAATAGAAAAAGAGTTGGAGAGTCCATTGGTCAATGGAGAAATTGGTAGTTGGGGAAAGTGGACGGGGGAAGTTAGGATGTTCATCTTAAAGTTCAAAGAGATGCAGTAGAGACAGGCTAGAATAGGACATAGAAGCCAGGCACAAGAGTCCTATGTTTTGTTCACTCCAAATTCATAAGCATATGGATATGGACAGTAAAATTATGAATGGGGCTACTGCCCTTCAAACACATGATCCACTGAACTGGACAAAGCACATACATGTGTAAAACACACACAGGGGAGCAGAGGAGTCACAGCCTTTGGTTGAGGTAGGTTAGGTTCCTGGGATGATGGTCACTGAAAGAAATGTCAGTTTCCTATGTCAGTCTTGGAGGACTCCATGGTGGTAATGGCCTATAATGGGAAGAGTATTGGCCGGTTTTTAAAAATAGAAGGCACTGGATGATGTAGAATGGCTGACAATCTGAGTAGTTTATAGACTGGCCAGTGGATCTGCAGAGTCCAAGAGAGGGGAGGTTTAGGAGATGAGAGGCTTTCAGGGCAGCAAGTCTATAGAGTAGTGCTATTGTGTATATGCGTGTGTGTTTACAGTGATGCATTGAACTGACAGGCTCTCCATAAAGGGAAGTCATAGACATTCACTGTTCCTTTATCTCTGTGAATAAGGCTTCAGCCCAGGCTGTGGAGATGAGTCAAATCCTCCTCTCAAGTTGCTGGAAGTCCAAGAAGGACAATTGGCTTGAAGACAGACACAACTACACGGCTGCTAGACAGTGCTGTGAGGGCCCAGGGCTAAGGAGTCAGAAGTTTGGGGGAGAATCAGAGAGGCCTTAGAGGAGTTATTTGAGCAGCAACTTGAAGAGAATGTTTGAACTGGAGAAGAGAAGAAGGCATCCTAGGCAGAAGGAATGATGTGATAAAGGTAGGGACTGAGAGGAGGGATTTTCTGGTGTTTTGGGGTGTGATGAGTTTGGTGTTTTAGAAATGGATTTGAGGATGTATACTGGTACAGGTGTTCTAGAGAGTTTGAGATGTCAACCTGAGGAATTTGGAGTTTTTTCTATAGACATCAGGGTTTGAACAGAGGTTTCTTTCTAAGCAGGGAATAATAGCAAGTTTAGATGTGTTTCTCCTGGTAGTATGTGAACAGTGACCTATAGGAGCTAAGAAAAGATCAGAGATGATGAAATCTGAATTTATGATCACAAGGGGGATTGGGATTCAAGAGGTGATTTAAAGAACCATTCAAAGATGGTTCTGACATTAGAATTTTGGGTGGCAACAAGAGAAGTTGAGACTGATTTCAAGATTGCAGTATGGCATTGAGTTGAGGGTAATATCATTAACCCAGATTTAAAAATTAGGAAAGCATACTGAGGTAATGAGGTGTTTTTGTTTTGTTTTGTTTTGTTTTTTAGTGAGTGGAAGTCTGGAAGAGGGAGATGATAAATTCTTGGATTAGAGATACTAAATTTGAGGGACACATAGATTTTCATTTGATTGTGTCCAGTTAGCAAAAGGAAATTAGAGTCTGAAGCTCAGGGGAGATATTTAGTCTGGAAAACATAGCTGGAGTACTGTGAATGTGGGGAAAGGGACTGAAGCAGAGGTTTTGTCTGAGATCACTGCGATGTCTTAAAGTGTGAGAGAAGAAACAGAACTGGACCCTCCTTTGGGGAAAATGCCAGCATTTATAGTCAGCCAGTGGTGGGAAAACTAGAGGAACAAGCCAAGAAGGAGAAAAATTCAGAGAATTGTGCTACTTTGGAAACCAAGAGAGAAAGAATGTCAGTATACAATGCTACCTCCATCAGGTCTTTGCCCAGTTATTCACCTGATTATGGTCCTTTGTACAGGTTCCCATTTGAAATGGCACCAAACACAGCCCTCCTCCTTCCCCTTCTTTTTTTTTTCTCTGTAGCACCTATTCCACCTTGTAATTTATGAAGTGTACCAATGTTAGTTTGCAACACTAGACTACTTAGAAGGTAAACTCCATGAGGCCAGGGCTTTCTAGCACACATTTGACCCTGCCATAATTGTAGAATGAATAAGGTCAGGTAGAATAAGAGATGACTATGCTAAATATCAAAATGTAGTGGAGTTTGTATGGCACACAATGATGAGAGAAATGAGCCTGCCAAGTGTCAGAGTACCCCAACAAGGTGATCAGTGGAAATTGAGAGTGTAACTAAACACTGAGAAGTTTGGGATAAAGAAGAAGAAAAAATTGGGCAAGCACTAGAATGGATAAGGGATTGTTTGGGTTTTATTTTCTTGTTTATGTAGATGAGGGAAATTAACTAGGAAGACTGAAAGATGGGATTGGGGAATGGGGATCAGTTATTGAAAGATAATTGAGGAAGACACAGCACCTTTCTAATTAAATTGAGAAGTGTGGAGGCCAGGCCTGGGAAGGAATGCTGAAGCAAGGCCTTTCTTTGCTCTGTTAAAGTAAAATCTCTTTTATTAGAATGGAGTCAGGGACAGGGTAGCAGTGGGACTGGAAAGACCAACTCACTCACCCCTGCCAGGAGGTGCTGATCATTCCTGGCCAAGAAGGGAGAACTAGCCCGGAGTCCCCCAATGCTGCTGAAGGCTTGAGGTTCTGCCTGAGCAGCTGGAGGCGGACTTTAATAAAGAGGAGAAGGGAGTGCAGTGGGAGAGTGGGAGACCAGTGTCAAGTCGAAAATGCCTTCCTGATTTTTAGTATTTTAAAGATTTGCTAGTCGAGTAGGCAGGCCATGGGCAATTTAAAATGGGACACACTGCAAATAACAAGGTAATGGGCCCCTCCCCACATTGGTTAGCTCATCTGGAGAGGTGTAAATGTGTACTCAAGAGTGTGTGCATGGCCTGGCCTGGCCTGGGGTGAGCAAGGGTGGAGAGAGGAGAAACCCAGGAACTACAGGAAGGAGATGAAACGAGACCTGGAATGTATGGACTTAAAGCACTGACCGGCCTTTCTACCAGATTCCCGTTACTTCCTGTGTAAATCCCTCATTTCGATGGTTTTGCAGCCGGGCTTGGGCTTGGGCAGCTTGGGCCGAAGAGCTCTGGTTTCCTGGGTCGACTAATGTCGAACGGCACGCCCTTCCAGGTTCATCAGCCATCTGAATTAGGGTATTTTCAACTCAATGTGAGTGTTTACCTTGCCTCACTCTCCTCCTCGAGAGGTGTGATCACTCACATAATGAGGTAAAAGTTAAACGTTTGAAGTTTGGAAGGGCTCCGAGAGAACCACTTCCGGTTTCATTTTTCTGAGAATCCAGAAGTCCTGCGCGGTAGCCAGACACCCAGACGCTGCCACAACGCCCGCGCACGTACCTGCAGCAGATGCGAGCCCAGTTCTCTACCAACGTTGTCCAGCGGACTGGTCCGACTAGAGTGGCCCCACGCCTCGCCCAGCCCTGTGAAGACACGAGGGACGCTTTAGTGATGGGTCCAGTTAGCAGTTTGAGAGTAGTCAGGTTATGCCACACTGAAAGTTCGCACAGGACGGCCACCCACTCACACCTGGACGCCTGGGAGCTGGTTAATCCCGACCCAGATCCTCAGTTTCTGCAGAGGTTAGACTGGCTCCCCGTTCTGGTCAGACTTTTTCGAGGTCTTGGTTGGCCCTGGCAGGACCCCAAGTGGCCGGGTTTGGGGAGTAGCTTGTGATCTGAAGGGGATCCTCTACACCACGGTCCAGGGGTGACTTTTTTGTAGGTTCACCAGTGTGCTTGCCGGGATGGGAGCTGGGGGAGAGGGTAAGAGGCACTTTCTCATCCAAAGTTTTCACCATCTTCCTTACAAGAGGTGGCAGATTTCCAACCGTCCCAGGAACCGCTGTCCTGCTTAGAGCGACCTGAGGTGGTGGGGCAGGTCCTGCGGGCCCCTAGTGGGCTTTCTGATTGGCTGCGCGGCTCTCCAGCCATCTCCCTCTCCTCCGCCTCAGACTTTAATCTCTTTCAGAAAAATCCGTGGCAACAGCCCCTTGCAATCCTTCTACCTCTGCCTTTGCCCCCTCCAGTCTCTGACTTACATGTTCTAAATTCATGCCTCCCCCCACCCACACACGCTTTTAAAAAAAATCAGTTACTTTCAAGTGCTAATGCTCTGTTTACTATTTTTGTTCCCTTCTGAACAGAAAGAATATTTCTGTTCTCTACTTTTCTGGTATCCCGTATTAGCAAAGACAAGTTCCCTCTCCTTTATGGTACCTCCTAAGACCTTTATAGAGTTTGCCACAAATTATTTGTACGGTGATGCCATAGCATCACCTGAGTTTTAAAATTTTAATTATGGAGTATGTTTTAATACCTGTTTGTAGAAGGAAAATGAAAATTAAGGCAGAAAAATCTTGCCCAAGTCAAGGTAAACCTATTTATGGGGAATATATTTTGAAGTATTGCTGTTGAAATTATTTTTAAATAGGTAGTTACACACTTTTATGCTTACACCATTCAACAATGTTTAACATCACCCCCAAAAAGGTGATTTACCGATTGCTTCGTTATGGAGCAAACGTAAGTACACTGTAAGTACACAATGACAAACACACTGGTATTGTGATATGAGCATGGGGGTGGATCTTTCCGAATAAAACATGGAGTTGGACTCTTATTAAACTACGTTGGCCAGGAACTGCTTCCTAAGCAAGCGATCAAAAAACCCTGGTAACGAGTAACCGTGAGCGCCCCTTAAGCTCAAATGGGGTCTTTCCGGGTGTTTGCACATCTAAATAAATCTAACGATTTCCTCACTGCTCTGCAAACACTGATGCTCCCCGCCCGCACCCGCACTCCTCTCCCTCCCAAGCGTCCAGGCAGCCCTTCCTGCCTCTAGCCAGTTGCAGTTTTCCTCCCCACAGTGGCTCCTGCACTCCAGTCTGGGTCATCCCGGACCGCTCTGGAGGGCGGCCTCCACCGTAACCTGTACACACCCCTTCCTCTAGTCACCTTCTTTCTCCTTGCTCCTCCTTTCCAGACCAGCAACCCTCCCCGGCTTCTGGCACTGGCAAGTTGCGTTTTTCATCCCGTTTGCACAACCCAACCAGAAGTGGCGGGAGGGTTTACCTTGAGGAGGCCGTAGGGGGTGGGGGAAGGATGTGAAAAGCTCCTGAGGGTGGAGCCGGCCAGTGGACGCCTTGGGTCTAAGATGAAACACAATGCTTCGCAGGGTGCTAGTGCCCCGGCGCCCCCGCTCGCCGGAAGCTGACCGAGGCCGTGATGTGTCTGAAATCAGTGTTCCCCAGCACCCCCATGGGTGCGACGTCTGTGCTTGGGGCCAACAGATGTCTTTATTCTAGAATTACACAGGCTTCCCCAAGCGGCTGGAAGACTACCGGGAGCGGCCTTCTGAACCCAAGCATCTGAAAATCCCCGGAGCCGGGCTCCGGGTTAAGTACGGGTTCCGAACCCGCGATGCCAACCGTGGCTATTTGTTGTCTCGGGTTGCGGCCTCATTAGTATGCGCCTACGAGGGAAAAATAAGACTTCCCTGCAGGTTAATAAATAGCCCGTTCTGTTGCAGGTTAACGGGGGCCTCCCTCGCCCTCTTCTGCTCCTCCCCTCCATCTTTTAAGGAACCTTTTGCTTTCACGGAGCACTGCCTTCTCTTTAAGTTCCCGGTCGAAATCTCCGTCACGCGATCATGTCTAGGTTAATGTTTTATAAGGAACTGGCTATCCTCAGGTACCTGCCGGGCTTACCTGACCTAATACAAGGGCTAAACTCGCCCTTCAGCATGTCGAGGACACCTCCCGAAGCTTCAGCCATGGGTTGTGACTCCCGAAAACCCCGGACCAGAGACCCCTCTCCTCGGACCCCCTCACCTCCTGCCTGCGGTGACGCGCTCCCGCACCCAGTTTCAGTTGGCAAGGGGGGTAAGCTGAGATTTCGTTTCTGCACTTGACCTACCGCAGAAAATTCTCAAATCCTTTGATTGTTGGTTAAAATGAGGAGGAAACCAGCTCCCTTTGCAGCAGGATTACAGTGGGAACAAGATCTAAAGATTCTCTTGTAATTCGGTGAGGCCAAGGGAACAAGGTTTTGCAAAAGAGAAAAGGAGCTCTGTGAGGGAGGCGATAACTAAACCGGGTTTTAGACAAAAGGATTTTCCCTAGCTAAAGTGGTTGAAGACAAAGGAAAACATAATCTATTTTGGAAGATTTCCAAGATATGCCACATTAACCTTAGCAGATAAATGTTGCGTCTTCCCACCCCCCTCTTCCCTTAAAGTCTGGTTTATCATATTTACATAAGTAGTATTAGAAGGGATGTATCTATTATGGATCTAAAGGGCTAGCTCACATTTCATGTGAAAACCCAGGAGAAGTTTCACTGTTGCTTTACCCTCAGTGCGGTTGAGCCATTTCCATTTAAATACCCCCTGACCCAAGGATTACCTCAATGGACTGACTGCATGGGTTTTGTAATTTCCTGAAAATGAGATTTCGATTTATAAAACAAGAAACCAATTAGTAACCAAATGAGGCGAAGTAGATCCACTAAAATTGACCTAATCCCACAGGCACAATTTAGGCCCGTTCTTGGCGAATGAATGATGAGCCCTAGTCTAGTGTGAGCTCAAAGCATCATCCAGCTGTGTTATTGCAAGCAGCAAAAATAAATTGATCCAGCTTTTCCTTCAGAATGAATTTCATACCCTTGACAAAATATAGATTACAGACCCAGCGTCATGGCCTCCCTCACTCAGTGAGAGAGCATGAGGAAGAAATGAGCTTGTTTTGCTGTTTACTTATTACTGTAATTATTATTTAATAAATAAACAGTATTTCAAGAGAAATGTGTTTTAGAAGTTGGCCCAGGGAACTTTCATCTCTCCGATGGGCCGTGGTATGCCTTTTAGAGAATACCGGGCTGGGTGTTGGGGGAGCCTGAGACAGCTCTCCCAGGACCTGAACACAACTCGGTGACTGAGGTAGAAAAAGCCTCTGAGACTGTGCCCTAAATTACGGTCCAGGAGGGCCCTGTCCCACCTGGATTTTCTGCTGAGCTTGCAGCATCAGGCTGAGCGCACAGTCCAAAGCCCTCTCCCCGTGTAGCAACCAAGTGACCTTCGTTTCAGGACTCCAGGAGTCTCCACGGTTGGGTACTCTGGGGAACAGAGATACTGGGATTGAACGACCTTGCTGAGAAAGAGTGGTCACTGGGTAGGAGTCTGCTTCAGGCACCCAAACATCGGCTTCCACGGGTTGGATCCCGATGGCCCTTGCCCTAGACCCTCTCCCTACAGCAGTCGGGTGTGGTCGACCTCCCAAGGTATGGTGGAGCCAGATTTTGTCCCATACAGCTGCTTGGGCTCTACAGTGTGTGCCTGCCTGTGTGCTGCAGTGGCAATGTGTGCCCTCCCCTCCCCTGCATGGTGCAGTGGCCCTCCCACCCCCCTGCCACGCCCGGAGGAGAATTCACTACCGTTAACACAAATCTGGGGTGGAGACCATAGTCACAGCGCTGCCTCTCTCGGAGCCCTGTGCTCTGGCTTTTCAAGCTAGGGCTAGCCGGTCAGGACCCAGCCTACTGGTCAAGCCGGCTGTGGGCACCAAGGCCGCCACCAGAGAAAGAAAACTGCAGGAACGTGACACGGGAGAGGGGCGTCGTTCAGGTCCCGGCTAAACCGTGGGACTAGGAAAGTGCCATTCAAGGCAACTGGAGCTCTCAGCAGCTTCGTCCCAGGACTCCTGCCCTTACACTGTGGCCGGGCTGCGGTGCTGCCGCCACCCCAAGGCAGACAAGGGCTGCACCGAGGAGGCTGCCCTATCGCGTAGGAAGGTCAGCTTCTTGGCAAAAGGGGCCTAGCACCGAGCCTACCCTCCTGGGAACCACCGCTCAGGGGGGGACTCGGCTTAAGGTTCAGAATACAGCACCTTCGTGGGGGCAGTGAGGGCAGTACGGGGGACAGCGGGCCCACGCCGACACCCGTCTGTTCACTCGGGTGAACCCTGGAGGGCAGAGACCTGGTTGGGCTTAGAGAGGGAGGAGGCACCATGCGGAGGCCGCCAGCTGGTGCGCCGAGGGCTGCGCACCCTGAGCAAAGGCGTGCGGGGTCCTGGGAGGCCGAAATAGGAACCCGACCTGAGGGACCCAGCGGACCTTGGCTGATTTCTTGTCGATACATCTCTCTGCAGAGTGCTTCCATCGGTGCTGTAGGCTCTTCGACAGGGTCTCTGTCCCGGGTCTAATCAGAGTCACAGAGGTCGAGCGACTCGGAACAAGAACTAACCGCTGGATGCGGCTAGCAACAGAAAGCTCCTCGGCAATTCGCAGACACCGCTTTAACATTATCAGATGAGCAGGCCATTGCTAAGTAACTGGCCCGATCCGCCCCCTCCCCTGAGTAAAATTCTATTTATCAGAAACGGGTTATGGTTAGACCATCAAAATGTCAAAACCATCAGGTGTTAACTGGATCCAAATCTCATTTTCTTGAGAAATGCCAGGCTCACAGATCGAGAATTTCAGCAAGAATGTACGCCTCGCATTCTGTTTATACATTTCTAACTGTAAAACCTCGAAGCAGCCAAGATTTCATTGGAAAACAATTCCTCTAGAAACCAGGTTTCCTCTCAAAATTTATCCCAATTTTAGCTTAAAGTGGGCGATTATATCCTGCTTTACAAGCATAGCTTATGATGCTCTGTTTTGTGTTGTTGTTTCTAATCGTGATCCCTCCTTTTAAAGAAAAAAAATAAACTTTTCATTTATCTGATCTACAATTTCTAGCACATAAATCTGCCTTGCAAATGCTCTGCATGGAGTTTAGTTCTGCACTTTACATTTTAAATCAACATCAAAACTGGAATTAAACAGAGAAAAACAGCGTGGAGCATAAACTGCTCTTAAAGGCTTTTAAATGAGAAAAACTTCTGTAAGAAAATAAACATGGAAACCTAATGCTCAATCATTTCCCCCAGCAGCAAGAAAAACAGCCTTAAATCACCCATCCACGTGGGAAATGGGGGCCACTTTTTTCTTTCAGTTCTCAGCCTCAAAAAGTAAGGTGATTAAGGATTTCGATCTTGAAACATTATAGAGAGGATTTGTGGAGGTTTGTTTAATCATCTTTGTCCTTCCAGCCTTTGTAGAGCCTCTCTTTCCTGTAAAATTGCTAATTTCAACTCTGTGACTATTTTTATTTCCCCAAGCTATGTTGACAATGAAAGGATAGTGTGATGTTATCAAGATTCTGAATGGTTATAGACTTGGAAAACATGTCTGATATTTTCAGAGGTTATTCTGTAAGCCTGTACACCACCCAACCAAAAATGTACTATTTCTGGATAACAAATATATATTTCTTCTTTGTAGTTTGATTTGGTCTATTTTGCACACAAGAAAAATCATGCCATCTTTTTTTTTGTCCTACCTTTCTGGCTTTGATAACAGCAAAGATATATTTTTACATGCCTCTGTTTCCTTTGCAAGGCTATTTTAGAATAGAGTGTTACAAATGAAAGATAGGCAGTTTTAATATTCCATAGTAACTTTCCCTGAGGTTTTTTTTATTATTAAAACTCAAATGTTTTATTCTTAATTATTCCAGGCACACATATTCCATTCCTGTTTGTATTCTCTTCTCTCTCTGCAACAGCTCAATTTCATGTGCTAAGATAAATACAAGCTGCAGTTTCCCTGGTGGAGAACATTGTATGGAACAGTTGAGGGCGGAAGGGTATGAGTTATAGTTTTAAGTACTTAAAAAAATTAATATAAATATGGAAGCCCTTTTGTTGATGTAACCTTTGGGGTTACATCATTATAGGGTACTACTGGTGAAATGTAGTATGACCAAAAACAGTGGGGCTTAAGTCATTGTTAAAGTCATTGTTTGAAGTCAAGACCATGTGTTACCTGGACTAGGATGCTTAACATGATGAACTGGTTCTCTTTACCCCATCCTTAAAACACAGTTTTATCTAAGATCTAGTAACCACTAGGATGGCTTCAAAATACAAATATCTAAATGAATTTTATCTTCAAACAAATTCTTTTCACTTCTCATCACTAAAAAAAGATGCCCCTTTTAGAAAGTGCTTAGTTTTCCCACTGTCATGGACCCCAATCTTGTCCACCCTCTTTGGCTTTCCTTAAGAACTGAACCCAAATTTGGCACCCTCTGCAGGTTGTGCCTGGTTCTGCGACTTGTGATAATATCATTTCATTGAAAGCTGGTTTTTTGTTTTATTTTGTTTTCTCTAATATTCTAAAGGGCTGTGTTTGGATTTTTTAAAAGCTAATCCAACCTCAAAATTAAAACCTCATCCCTATGAACCAGATGTTCTGATGACCCTGTCTAACTCACCAGGTGGAGGCTGTGAGTTATGAGTGCAACAGTAGCTAGAGAAATAAATGATGTGCCCAGAGTTCACACATTGTCCATCCCCTCTTCCCAATAAACTCACACTCACCGACTGAAGAAGGGAGAGGAGGGAGGGGCTCAGCCCCGGGCTCGGGAAGAAGGTGTGGGGGCCTGTTACGGCTGGCAAAGGGGACCGCCTGGCCAGCAAGGGGACTCCAGCGGAAGTCTTCACCAGAGCGCTTCTTTAAAAATAACAATTTGCCTAGGAGCAATTTTTTGTTGTTGTTACATCTATTTATTTATCATGAAATTTATAACTTGGGCGTTAGCACTTAACCAAAAAAGCTCGCTCTCTTGAAAACAAAAACAAAGCAAGAAAAGCAGCCGGATCCCTTCCAGACCGCGCCTGCCCGGGGTCTGCACGACAGACAGCGGCCCCGGCCCAGCGACTCCCTGGGTGCTCCTGTCCCTCTCTGCGCCCGCCCGGGAACGCAGACCTGCTATTCTTTTCCTCCCGCGATTACTCAAAGCCCCACAAGCAGCACCATATGCTTCTTCTGATCAAACAGCGAGCGACATCGGCACCGATAATTGACGAGACCGGCTAGAAATCACGCAGAAAGGGAGCCCACTGAGACCGCAGGGGCTGACAAATCACTGCTAATAATCCTGTTAGGAACAGCGCGGCCAGCGGAGTTCGCAGTAGCTTTATTTTTATAAAGTAGGCGCTGACAGTATAAAAGACAATGAGATCTCTTTTTTAAACACAAGGCAGTGTAGCATAATAGCATTTCCCCCACCAGCAATTCTCACCATTCTGAATGGGGATAATGGGTTTTAATATATGTTTCCCCTCCTTTTTTTCGTTTTAACTTTTCAGGTACTTGAGGCTTTGATTCCTCTCTCCTGTGGTTTCCAGAGTAGATGAGATTGTTCAAGGAACTGCTTTAAGACACTGGTAGTATTGGGGTAAATTTGAACTATAATTTGGACGTTTGCTTTAGTGCCCCAGATTAACTTGAGTAATGTATTTCAAGCTTTTGATTCAGAAACTAACTTTTAGTTAAGATAAAACAAAGTGAAACTCCAACCCCAGTAATGACTACCCTCTTCCCCATGTCTTTAAAGAAACAACAAACTGCAAACATTCGAAAATCAACAGCATCAAGAATCTCTATGGGTCAAATACAGAATTCTGGTTTGTAAATAATAGGATTCTTTCAGACTTTTTCTTTGTTTGTTTAATATTCTCTCCTATACATATCCAAAATCTGCTACCACAGCAAAAATATATCTAATTTAAAAAAAATCTGTTCATGTTATTGAATGTGAGTAGAGAAAAGGATGGAAAATGGAATAGAGAAATTTCCTTTTCCTAGTGAGTATAAATGGTTTTATACAGGACAATGTTCATGAAGGCTTCACTGTCCTCACACAGTGAATCTCGATCATCCGATTACAAGTTTTAAATCATGTCAATAGCTCAGCTATTCTAACTTGTAGGCCTTATAAGATAATTTTCCCAGGATCTGTTTGCCAACCTGCCACCCAGAAGATATTTTCTAAGCCTGCTAGTCATCTAAATTCAATCTTATGTATTTGGGGACTAGCCTATTATCTCAGAGATAATATCAAGCCCAGAATTGCAAATCACCAAGACCTAGGGTTAGTTTCAGAATCTATGAATGTCTCAAAAAACTGAGAATAAATTTGCTATAAGCAGTCGAGAGACTGGGTTAATCCAGGACATATTTATTCCTGAATGTGCCTATTCTTCATTTGCAGAATTATAGACATATTGAGAAATTATTTCCTGGCTTAGCTAGTGCAATGTACATGGGTCTCCATACATAGCAAAAATACAAGAATTTGGCAGTGCTCCTGCTTTCTAGTAGATACAATTCTAACAAGAAGAATAAAAAAAGAAAGTCATGTTTGGATTAGTAGTACTTTCAATTGAGCCCAGTATCTGAAGTGTTGACAAAAGCACTGTTGGGCTGCTTCCCAACCAAACATATCTGATGGAGTGAAGAGAAAGTAATAATGGAGAAAGTAGAAAGAGTCACAAAAAGGCAACAGGAATTCTAAGTTCAGAAAGGTCCTTAGTCAAGCAGCCATGCTAAAAGCTCCTTTGCAGAGTATGTGTGTAAGTATGAATGCTAGATGTCCCTTTGCAGGGAGTATGTGGGTATGAACGCACTTTTCAGCCCAGAGGTGCAGGTTCACTACTCACTGGCAAATCCCATACCCCTTCTGCCTTTGAAATTCCATCTGGGCAAAGTCACTTACCTTCTGGGAACACTACTCTCATTTTGAGATAGCTGGTGGTGAGTCTGATTATGGATGCTTTGTCCAGCTGTGAGGTGATAGCCGAAGGCAAAGGCAATAATTTAGCCAGTTCATAAAATTCACTGTTTTCCTTCTCCCTCCTAGTCCGGGCAGCATTTTTGGACTTCTCTTTCATTGTGTCTCGTTCCCCCTTTCCTCTTACAACATAAACTCCACAGATTCATCCAAAATCAAAAATAAACTTTCAACTAGAGATCATATTTGGCAAAAATATAAAGCATACTGTGAACGAAGAGACTGAAGTCTTTACTTTTGAGTGTTGATGGTAATAAAAGACCAATGAGGCAAGCAGAAAATATTTTCTTTAAAAGGCGAGATGCTAATATCGGAAAGTTGCTGATCCCCGGCGACCTGGGCAATCCTAGGAGTCTCTAGGCATCAAATGCCGGCGGGGCCCGGAAGAAGCCAGCCTTTCCTTCTATTTCGTGCTGCGAACCCGGGTCCTCGGAAAATCGACATAATGATCCCCGACGTTTGCTCTTCAGTCCGGGGGCTTTTGAGGCAGCTCCAAGCCTCTTTGGGGAGAACAGGAATGCCGGATGACTCTTTCAGGCCACTGTAAAGACAACAGCATCAGAGCATAAGAGATCTGCGGATCCACAATCGCTCACGCAATCGCCCCAATTCCGGAAAAACCTCCGTTAAGGGCCTCAGCGCGCCCCAGCTTTTCTCGACAGGCTCGATGGTTTGGTTTGTTTGTATTTTAGCAAACGGAGAAATCAGCAGCGAGACCGTGCCCCATGCAAATAATGCTCGCATTCCCTCACCCTTGCCAGGCACATTCTGCAGGCCCCTGGGAAGTTGCCCAAACAACCAAACGCGTGTTTTGCAAGGCCCTTAGGGGACCCTCAGCTGCAGGTTCCCGTGCCCGCACGCCAAGCCAGGCGCCAAGTCCCGGGAAAGCAAGTTTCGGCAAATCAGAATTCCTCCACAGTACTGCTGGCGCCTTTCGGTCCCCCCATTTTGGCACATCTGGAATTTGGCTACTACTCTAACTTGGGTCTCGAGTCTCAGGGATTCCTCAAAAAGTGGCACTTACACATCAAGTCCCTTGGGATTCCCGAGACGACCCAGCGCTCTCCTGCCCAGCAGGGGCGGCAACACGCGGGGCAAGGCCGCGCCAGGTTAACAGGTGGCATATTCACGACAGCCCCCCGCAGGCTCAGGGCGGGGGTGGGGCGTGGGGCGGTGTCCCGGCCTCTCCCCTCGGCAGCTGAGCTGCGGGTACTACTGGGTGGGCGCAGGTTGTCTTCCGCTTCACCTACCTTCGGTCTCCGCAGGCGGCAGAGGGTGCGGAGGTGCCCACCTCTTAATTGCACTCATGCCCACTGTCCAACTAAGCAACTCTGCCGGCCCCTCGGCGTCCCACCAGCAGAGAAGAGCCCAACGCGCTCTGGCTGTTTTCTTTTCTCGGTCATGAATTGGGGGAGGGGTGCGTGAGAGAAGGGGGATGCAGGCTTTGGGACGGGTGAGGTGGCTTTAGAATCCTCCTCCTCCTCCTCGGTAGTAGCTACGAAGCCAGTATTATTCCTAATTGGAAGCCGAAAACGCCCCCCTGTAACTTCTTTATAGCTTACCGGGTTTAGCTTCAACTTCACTCCCGGGTTCCCTTTCTCCCGCCCTCCCTTAATGCCACTCACAAACTTCCTCGCCTCCGGTTGGCCCGGCGCGCCCAGGGCGCGTCGCTCATTGGCCGGCAGGGCTGAGTGATGCGAGCACGCCCCGCGCCGCCTCGCGCGCGCCCCTGCTCGCCGCTTGCCTCCCTGTCCCCGGCGTGGCTGCCGCGCTCCAAACCAGCCGGGTGCGCTAGGGTCCCCGACGCCCGGCAAGCGGCAGCTGTTCCCGGCCTCCGGGGCCTTGTCGGCAAAGTGCAGGATCAAGAGCTCCCCAACGTTCCCGAGGTCCCGGGGTACCGAAGGCGGGAGGCTGCAGCCCCGAACCTCACAGGTCGCAGCAGCGGGCTGGGGCTCCCAGCACGCGAGGCGGGAGACTCGAGACTGCGGGCGGGATTCGCCCCCAGGTCCACCCGGCCGCCGCCGCGCCCTTCTCGTGGGCGAGTCTCGGGTCCAAGACCTGTGCAGGCCGGTGTTGGGCTTTATTTCCTGTTTCACGTTTCTCTGAAACCACAGCGTGCCGAGGAGATTAATATACCTGCCTTTAATCACAAAAAGGAGAGTCTTTTACGAAGTGGGTCGAGTTGAGGGCTGATCGGTGGACAGCACAGTCGTGTGGAATTTTCCTATGGGGAGCAGATGGGGGATCTAGGGGGAAAGAGTTACATTTCAGGCCAAAATTGAGTTAGCTAGGATGGTTGATACAGACGTAAATATCTCGCCGCAATCTGTTATCTTAAACGTGAGTAAAGAGTTTTTGTTGGTTTTGTCTCAGGAGGCAAAAGTCCAACATATATAGTCCTTAAGGAAAGGATACAGTCTGCGTGAATGAATGTGTAACATTCATATTTCCCCCACAGGAGTCGTTTAAATAAAAACTTTGTAAGTATTATTGCTGACAAAGTAGATGTTAGAGACCCTCTAATTTGAATCTCCTTCTCTCTTATCTGAGAAAAGACAGCAGCTAGCAAGGAGGAAAAGTTGGCTTGCCCCCTCCTCCCCAAGACAATTATTGCTAATCACTCCCTTGGTTTTGGTGCTGCTGGTGACAGCAATTCTACTCCTGGAGATGCGCTTGGAGGCAGTTGTCTCATCAGTCATAAAAGACAGTGAGAGCACACTAATGTTGCACTCCTCCTCTTGTTTGTGGCACTAATTGCTGCTGAGAAAACACAGACTCTGAAGAGGGGTGTGTGCCATGCTACTGGTATTCGGAATAACTTCGAGTGTTTGTTCAAAAATACAGACATCTGACACTTCTTTGCTGCCCAATGGCAGTAGACTTGCAGATGGACAGCCAGAACTTTCTGGAGGTATTTATACATCTGGGAAACACCTGGCAAGAGGAGGTGAAAGTTCTGGGTAGAAAGAAAAAGACGAATGAAACATGGTGATTTTGTAGGTGTATCAAAATGGATTCAGCTAATGGTCTCTAATGTAGAAAAAGGAGTATTTCCCCAGAGGCACAGTCACTTAAAGACTTGGCTGGGCAGGATCCCAAATCCCAACCGATGCACTTTAACAAGCGAATGGTAGGAAGCCAGAGAAAGATGTTGTGGATCCCATATACGCAAGATTCCAGAAACAAACAAACAAACAAACAAACAAACAAACTGATGTCAAGTTAACTAGTACATATAGAGAGATGGATGAAAGAGTATCTATCATTTTTCTTCTTCTTTTCCCTCCACCTCCAACCAAGATATTTTTTGGGGGTAAAATAAAATCGCTCTGCTGAAGCCATGACACTTTAGGGTAGGAAGCAGTTTTCTATTCCGATTCTGTTCTAGGAAGGATTTCAGTTGAGTCTGCGGTTTCTTTAAATCCTATCTCTACTTCAAACATGCAGGTGTGTTGGTACTTTTCTGGGGTCTGAAACCCACTGCCCACAGCAGGGGTTTTGGGAGGTCAGCAGAACCAGGTTCCCTATATAGGGCGCTTTTCTTGCAGACGAAATGCAGTATTTTGCCTTCCGAAGCAAGACGGGCAAAATGCGCGTGGAAGTCTTCATAGCAAAGATGTTGTCCTGGAGTTCCAACCGGGCTGCTCTAGCGTCCCACTGTAGCTCGGTTGTTGGTGAACGGAGTGAATGTTTAATAAACAAAGTGAATGCACGACCATGTGGTGACGGCTCGCTAAATCCTCCGCACACAACTGTCTGAGCCACGTTTACTGAGAGAGTGAATTAGCATGGCGACGTAACACCTGTTTTTCTAATCTTTGAACCTAGGCTGGAGCTGGAATGCATCTCCTCACTCCCCCGCCCGGGCGCGGAGACCCGGCCTTGCACCCTCCGGGCGACCCCGCCCGCCGGCCCCACACACGCTCCCTGCCAGCCGGTGCGTGAACTGACACTTCAGGTTCCTCCCATGTGTTCTCAGAATTTGTGTTCGCCGCTAGCACGATTAATTTTAAATAAATTTCTTGAAGCTAAGAGGCTCATTCTATCCAACTCCTTTCCATTGTAAAGAAGAAAGTTCTAGAAAGGAAAGAGACAGGTACACAGGAACCAACAACAAACACGAATGCTAAGTGGGTCTAGGCCGTCGCCGGCTTGCGCAGGTGTCTTAAAATGAACTCGGGTTCTGTCTGCTGGGCCCCAGAACTCGATGCTAATGGGTGAAGAAAGCGAAGCCGATCTATAAACAAACATCTTCCTCTCCCCATCCAGGAGAAAAAACAGTCCAGCGTGACCACGACATTGTGCTCCTGGGAGCCTCTCCCACCGGGGGTTGGGGGCGGGGGTTGGACAGATGCTGCCCACCGGGAACCCACGTATAACCCGTGTGAAGGCAAAATGGTGCATTGGCCTAAGCGGTAAGTCCCCAGCGGAAAGGCGCGTCCGCCGTCGTGAATTGCAGACTCGACGCGCCTGTGCGTGCGGAGTCCCGCGCTGCGCGCGCCCTGAACGAAGAGGAGGGGGCTTCCAAAGGGCTGCTTGACCCGGTTCAACATCATCCAAAGTCGTGACTGTAGAAGCGGAACCCATGGGCTGTAAAAGAACGAGTGCAGGATACCCGCACGAATCGCTGAGCTGACTTTCTGCGCAGCGCGCCGACCCCGGCGCCTTGTGGGTGGGACCCCAGGTTGGGCACACACCTCTGTCTTGCCTTTGACAGCTCTTCTCTGCGCGCTGCTGCTTGAGTATCCTGTCAAAACTACATGGGATTGTCCTTCCCCGTCCCCTTAATACACTTTTTGTTTTTGTTTTTACAGACTGCTAGGGACGCGCGCAATGCATTTTTTTTACACGTTTGTACCTCACATCCACACAATTGTACAAAGCACTCAGGAACATATTTTACTCAATGGCCAAGGTCAAGATGAAGACTATTTGTAATCAAGATGCAAAAATTTGAAGATGGTCAGTTAAGCATCTCAGTGTGTTATAACCAGATGTTCACTACCCACCACTGCAAAGGAGAATTTATCTAGGGACATTCTAACATTTTTCTTTTCTTCCATGTATGGAAGTGTACCCTGCTCTAGTCCCATTTTATTGCCACTTTGCGGCAGTAAAAGGGGCCCCTTGCAACTTTGATCTGGTGAAGATAGTGCTAGTTACAAAGGATAGATGCACCCCAGAATATAGAGCCATATGCAATACTTTTTTAATTATACATTTTAAATTGGTTACTTAAAGTATTTAAAATACTTGTTTGATCAGGACATTAGAAAAGTATAAAGTATTAGAAGGTATTTTATGCAAACAAAACCAAAACAAACAAAAAACCCTTCTGACATATTGCTTCTCAGTCGCATGCCTGAGCTGACTACTGAAATGTAAAATAATAATAATAGTTTTAGTAGCTACTTGAGGGAAAAAAGACAAAGAAATACACCACCTTGGAAAATCAGTGATCAATGCAAGTAAGGGTTTTATACAGTTTCTCTAAATGTATTATTTACCAGTCAGATTGAAACCATCGTCTAAATAACTTTAAAAGCCAAACTGTGTATCACTTTCTGAAAACTCTATTATTCCGATATTAACAGCATGCTGCTCATCCTGCGGACCCGAGAGGGGTGGATGCCTGCCGCTCCACTCACCGGCACTTTCCACACCTTTCCTTTCCAGAAATTGAGTTTGGGTGATGTGCGAATTTAATTCAGCAAACCTGGGCTCAAGAGTACACCTAAAAAAAAAAAAACCTGAGGGGCATCATTGGTTTGCGACTTCGGGTTAAAAGACACTTCGATTTCCGAAGTCAAACCATTCTCTTGGGATCTTCAGAAGCGCACACTAAGGCCTGGGTTTGCAAAGGCGTATTGGGTGACCAAGACGCGCCCCGGGTTGGCGAGGTGGCCGGGAGGGGGCAGAGTGAGGTCAGTGACCTCGTGAAGGGCGAGGACCGTCCCAACGGGATGCATCCAGAGGGCGTGTGTTTCACCTCTCCAGGTTTTGAGAATCTTTGGATTAGGTTTCTAGAGTCTCCCCTTCTCTGACCCCCTACTTCTCTTCTAAGCCCTGGCACGGATGTATTCCGAGACTGTGGCGAGAGCCGGAAAAAGACCCCCTAGCTCTGCACTCTTGAGGAGGAGTGGTGAAGGCATTCTTATGCCGCGGATCTTTTTAATCCATGAACAGATCGCCGCTTTCCAGACCGGTGGCGATTCAGAATCACCTGGGGTGGAAGTGGTGGTTGAGCAACTTTTATATATGGCCTCCTGACCCCCACCCAGATTTGGGAATCAGAAGTCGCTGTTGAACTGGGGAATTCGTACTGCATAAATTGTGCGAGTGATAGAGACGACTGGAGCTGCCGGCAGCAGCCAGAGCCGCGGAAGCCGGGAGAGGGCAAGCTCCTGGCAGGGGGAGGGGCGGGACGGGCTCCGCCCGGGACCTCCAGTGCGGGCGACTAGAATCGTCCCCGAGACCCGGAGGCCTGACTCGCCTGGGGGCGCCGCCTAGCAAGGCCTGGCGTCAGCAAGACCAGAGCCTAGTCAAAAACGGCCGCCCGCGCCTGCCCCGGGGTCACCTCAGGATCCCTTGGAACTACCTCAGCGCTCTGGGCCTCATTAACGGGTTCCACTTCTGGACCCTGGGATTTAGCAATCTGCCTTTGAAAATCTGGGTACAGTTGCTCCTAGTCTGGTAGTTTGGGAATTTGAGCTTGTGGGGGAATTGCCTGGAGAATCTGTTAGAAGAGAGATTGCTGATGTTCACCTCCAGAGTTTATGGTTCTGCAGATCTGGGGTGGGACCCAATATATTGTGTTTCTAACAAACTGCTGGACCAAGGTGATGCTGCCTGTCAGAAAGCAACACTTTGCTTTCATCTGCTTTTTCCCAACTTGTCTTAGGAGCAGACTAGAGAAGGGAAAAGATTTGAAGTGACTGGCTTACTATTGTAGGAACTTGGATATATGGCATAAAATGATGTGTTTGTCTAGGTCCATTCCTGAGTCTCTCTAAAGATGGGTCAATCCTGCCTCTTTAGTAAAGAGGGTGGCCTTAGGATGAGGGAGCAAAGGCAGGGACTTCACCAGACCTTCCTTTAGTGGAGAATTTGGTCCGAAGGGCGGGAAGTGCCCAGTCCTCTTCCTGTTCCCACCAAGATTCCAGAGTTGTTACTAGGCTCCAGGTAAGAAGTCTGGAGGTTTTGAATCAATAGACCAGGGGTGAGACATATTGGAAAAATAGCAGATAATCAGTGCTTCTCCTTTTGCCTCTGAAACTGTTGCCTAATTTTGCCATAGTACTGGGGTGTAAAGGGCCTAATATGTGGTATTGGTGCAGGCAGCTCTCCCTAGAAAAAGATACCTTGCTTGGGTCCATTGGGCTCTTAAGTTCTAAGTCTACTCTCAGCTGTCCAGTACTCCCTTTTGCTCAGGGTCATGTCAGGACGTTATGCTTTTGTCAGCTCATTGTCATATATTTATGGGCCTCTTCCACCATAAGATTTATAAAAATTGTATTTTACAACTCTGTTGGCATCAAGATGCATGTAATTCAGGCTGGTTTCATGATCACATATTCATTATTCTTATTTTAATATTTTTCTCTGGATTATAATTAAAACATTTCCTTTTTTAATTCATCATAAACCTATTATGGGCCCACAGTAGGCACTGAGCCTGCTGTGCTGAATGGAGAGTCAGTGGGCATGCATGGAGGATGGTGATGCCAGATGTGCTTTTCCCAGCTGTGGCTCCTAAACCTCCTTAGGAAACCTGGGGAAGGAGGCGTTTGGGATGAGGATGTTTCCCCTTGAGTCACAGTTCCACCTCCTAGCGCAGAGTTCCTCCATCCTACTTTAGATATGTCTGAGGTATGAGCCTAACACTAAGTGAAAAATCCAAACCAAGCTAGGTTATCAATACTAGTCCTTAACTTCTGACCAGCTTTACTTCTTTCCTTACCTGAAAATCAGATTTTTAAGTGAAATGCAATTTTAAAATTTTGTGCAAACCAAGCAAATGCAGTTTGGGGCAGCCAGTTTGTGCCCTGCTGCTACACAACTATTTCATCTCTTAGTATCTTTCTAGGGTTGCTGTATGCATATTCAAGAACACTGAGTGATATTTTTTCTACTGTCCTGAATCCTGATTTTTTCACTTCCATGACAGCAGCTCTCTCATCCTTTCTTTCCTAAACATCTCTATAGCTTTCTTTAAAAAAAAAAAAAAAGATATATTTATTTATGCATACAAGAGCTAGGTTGTAGGCCAGAGATGGGGGGGGGGTGGATGATGAGAGTATTCACCATAAACAGAGTGGGGAGCAGAACAGGTGGATTGACTGAAATACACTGCTGAGGGGAGCAGTGGGAGAGACAGGAGATGTCTACTGAGCCATGTGGGTGAGCTCCCTGGCTGGGGATCAAACTGGTGCTACACTGGCTGTGGATAACTTCATAGTGGTGAGACTTAACCCCTTGAGCCACCAGGGAGGCCCCAACATCTGTATAGCTTTCTATTTCAAGAATAGACCACTCCCATTAACCTGTCCGAGGCTATTGCAGTGGCAATGGTGGACACTGCAACCCATTATTGCAGTGGCAAACCATGCAGCAGTGAGTCACACTGTACACATGTCATTTACCTGTGACCAGAGGAAAGATTCCTAAAAGGAGGTGCTAAGTCAGGGGTAACAGGGATTTATACTCCTATTGGATATTGCCAGATTGCCCTCCACACAACTGACATTCCCACCAACAATTTATAAGGGTGACTGTTTCCCCATAGCATTGCAGTGAAGCACATTATAACTTTTTGTTGTTTAGTCAGTCTAGTACTTGAAAAAAAAAATCAATCTACTTTAACTTTGTTTTTCTTTCATTGTGGTGTTGAACATCTTTTCATATGCTGTAAGACCCTTTGAATTTATTTCCTGTGAAATGTCATTTCCAAAATATTTGAGGGTGGGCTTCTCTTGACTTTGAAGTGGGTAAATGTCCCTGAGGAAAAGGGAGAGCTGGGACCTGACTTTTAATGGAAATGAGGGTTTCTGGAACCCCTGAGGAAGAGCTCACTAGTCAACCGCAGGAAGTGGTGACAATCAGAAATAAAAGGTCAAGGTTCTGTAATCTACTACCAACACTTTTTCCCCCTCCTACGAAACATTTAAAACTCTTTAATGCAAGACACAGAATAAGATAAATTTACAAATATAATTTTAATGTGCCTTAATACAACAGATCTCCTGACTAATTATAGTCAATTATATTGTACATTTGTTAAAATAGTAGTTAATTTATGCATTCTGCATGTGTTGAAATTCAGTCATCCCAAGTTGATATTTAATCAATCTGTTTTTATATTTTACCTATAAACACATGGGGACTTCACTACAAAACAATTCGAGCATGAACATATGCCAGCCAATCATTTCTCATGATTTAAACAAATAACCTGGAGGAAGCAAGGGGGATAGATTCTCATCCTGGCAACATTTTCACAGGAGGAAAATCTGTAATTGTCTGGTTAAGAACCTAAATAAAAATGATACATAGGAGAAAATAGGTGTACTGCAAATGTGCAGCCTATCATAGTTTAGATCTGCTTTGATATTTATTTTCACTCCCTGAGATCCGATAACTTGTTTGTAAAGATAAATGTCATACAATAAGCCATGGTGGATGCTCCCTGAATAATCAGAAGTCATAGAAAAGAACCAATGATGGCAATGTAATTGTTTTACTCCAAGCCAGACAGCAACATAAATGTGTATTAAAGCTGATATGTGTGATAAAGCTCTACTGTAAAAATTTAATTTCTTATTCATTTTAGGACCTGAGGGCATTGGAATTATAACATAGTTCTCTAGCAAATAGTCTTTCTCTGTCTCTGTCACTCTTTCCTTCTCTCTTTCTCCCCTCCCTATAAGAAAGAAATGATAATGAGAAACTATTCCAGCAGGAGGAGCTGGTTTAGAAGCAAATGGATTCCATGGCAACACCTGACTCCACATGACTTCTAATAACCAGCGTTTCAGTTGGAAATTGTCTGTGTGATATTCTGTCCAACGCTGGTGCTTTATATGGGGTTTTCCCTAGTTTACATCTCGGAAACGGAGTCTTAACCTTCAGTTTCATGAATAAGCAGCAGCAATATGTCACCACCTGTAACCATGAGGTGGCCAGTGATTTGTCAAGTGTTTCTGGTTCCAATTTTCAGACTAGCTGACAGAGATGAACACTGAATGAGAAATGTCCAGAGTTGGTATCACATAGTGGAGAAAATCTGGGAGGTGAGTTCCACTGCAAATTGACACAGAGAGTCAAATGTTCTCATTCAACTCAAGAGAATGTGTGCACCAGGCCCCCAGCTGCAGGTCATGAATCTGGGACTGTGAATCACAGACCACTGTACTGGAAGAAAGCGAAAGGACAAAAATAGCCAGTGTTCCTCCTTCCTTCTGATAGGACACCACACCTAGAGCTGAGTGACCTGCTCATCTCCCAGTGAGAGCTGGCACTGCTGTCACAGTGACAAAAAAAAAGAAACTTGTAACAGGATGAGTTTGTAAAAACTCATGTCTGAGTATATTATAATTTTTACTGTGACCCAGGGAAAAATTGTGTCACAGAAAGGTCAAGTGATTGCTCTTAGAAATACTGAACGTCAATGATGGAGTCAGTGCAAAGGTGAGGAATAGCTGAACTTGTCTCCCCAAACATGTTCTGGAGCTCTTGTGTAGGGGAAGCTGTGGTCCCCCAGCCCTGTGGGTAGACAAGAGGGAAATCTGGCTTTGTTTGAAATCTGGCAGTTGCATCTTAATCAAAGAGGCTGCCTTGCTAAAACTCTTACACGGACACTACAGTTAACCCTATGAACTGCTCAAGTGTATATACAGATTTTTTTGAAACCCCTCCTCTTTCTCTTTAACCTACTCAACATGGAGATGATGAAGCTAAAGATCTTTATGATGATCTGCTTAGAACTGTCTTAACATTTTCTTTCTCTAGCTTACTGTATTGTACAAACATAATATATAATAGATGTACCATACAAAATAGTGTTAATTTGACACTGGGCAAAGGTGAGATGTCACGGTTAGTGGGTTTTCACCCTTGCACTGACAACTACAATTGCAGGATGAGACTCAGGCTCAGGGTTCAAAAACAAGAGGATTTCTTTGCAAAGGAGAAAGAGAGGAGTTAGGAGAGAGGAAAGAGTTAGAGACAGGGTGGCAATGGTCAGGCAGTGGTTTTAAGCAAATATCAGGTCTCGAAGATCTCTGTAGAGATCTCCAGAAGTGGCACTACAGCAGTCAGCAAAAACAATTCAAATACTGGGCCAGGCAGCACTGGACACCTGACTGGTGAGCGCAAAAGGTAAATGTGCTTGGGATTGGTGCCAGACATATCAGAGGCAGGGACCGATGTTATAACTTTTAGAGATGCTGGGTAGAAAGCCAACAATGAATAGATCTTTCAGAGATACCCAACACAGTATCATTCAGCAAACAATATCAGAGGAAGAGTCTGAGGCCAGGTCAGCCAAGGAGTGGTGCCAGGGACCAGCATTACAGCTTTATGAACTTCTTCCCAGGAGGAGATCCAGATGAATCTGACTGACCTTGAAGAACTACAAAAAAACCATCCTGCCATCACATTGCAAGCTGGCCTTTTTATAGGAAGTTAGACAAAGACAGTCATAAGCAAATAGTCCATCACAGTTGATAACTTATATACCCTTCTGGGTATATACCCATCTTTCAAACCTGATTGGTCCTTTTTAGTTGATTGGCACCCATAGGAAAAATCAGATTGGTCCATTTACAATGTCTGCTATTTGGTGCCAGCTGGACTGTATCAGTGTGTTCAACCCGACCTATACTGTGATTGAACACCAAACTGAACACCAGGAACAGTCAGGTGGGTGGCTCCAATCCCAGCTATTAGTTGCAGGTCAGTCCCCTGTCAAATCTATGTTCAGTCTGATGCGGGCCCATTTTCAATCTCACACTGGTTGTTTCACAACTAAAATTGCACCAGTATGTCCAATCTGACTTATATTGAGTTTGGGCTTCAAAACTGAACACCAGAGGACTTTTGACACTGATGCAAGCTTGAACCTGATCGGTGTCCTTAGGAGCTCTAATCAGATTGGTCCATTTTCAAAGACCCCTCTGACAAATTGACTGCTTTTGTTATCAGTAAGACTTCTAGTCAACAGCCAGATATTAGTAGTTATGATAGGGGGTTGGGGGGAGGGAAGAATAGCACATCTAGTATAGAAATCTGCACACCTAGCACAGGCTGCACATATACACTATATGACTAATGATCTTGTCCTTTAATTTTTTATAAAGATTTTATTTATTATTTTTGTGTAGAAGAAATGGGGTGTAGACCAGAGGTATGGGTGGTGAGAGGATTCACCAGAGGCAGAGTGGGGAGCAGAGCAGGGGGATGTACTGAAGTACACTGTTGAGGGGAGCAGCAGGCTAGACAGGAAAGGTCTGCTGTGCTATGTGGGTCACCTCCCTGGCCTGGATTGAACTCAGGCCATAGCAGTGATAGCATCTTGTATAATAATGGCATGTATTAATTTCAGGAAGCTAATATTGGTACAATCCACAGAGCTATTTAGGTTTCTCCAGTTATACATTTACTTCTCTTTCTCTCTCTTTTCCGTTATATGCAGTTCTGTCACCTATTTTAACCATCACGATTATTTACATATAGAACTGTAACATTACCACCAAGTCCTAAACTCAGGCAACCACTAATAGCTTTACATTTTTGTATTTTTATTTGAAGAATGTTATATAAAAGGAATCATATATGTTGTAACATTTGAGGTTGGTGCTTTTATTCAGCCTAACTCCCTTGAGGTTCATCTAACTGGTTACATGAATCAATACTTCCTTCTTTTTTATTGCTGAATAATATTCCATGGTATTGAGCTACTCCAGTTTGTTTAACTATATACCCATTGAAGGGTATTTGTGCGATTTATAGTTTTAGGGCATTATGTGTAAAGGCATTACAAATATTTGTATACAAATTTTTGTTTAAACAATGTAACATTTCTCCAGGCTGGATGCTTCTAATGTTCAGGAAATCCATTTTTAGTTTGATGAGAAATTGTCATTCTATTTTCTTGAATAACTGTACCATTTTACTTTGTCACCAACAATGTACGAGTGATCCAGTTTTTCTTCATCCTAGTAGCACCTTGGTGTTACAATTATCTTTTTTTTGTTTCAGCCATTATGTTATATCTAATATCATATTATTAATTTGTATCTCCTTAATGGTTAACAATATTGAACATCTTTTTTTTTTTAAAAGATTTACTTATTTATGCATACAAGCACTGGGGTACAGGCCAGAGGTGTGGGGGGTGAGAGGATTCACCACAGACAGAGCGGGGAGCAGAACAGGCAGATCAATGGAAGTACACTGCTGAGGGGAAGCAGCGGGCACAGCAGGAGAGGTCTGCTTCGCCATATGGGTCCCCCCCTGGCTGCTGGCAAGGATCGAACTAGTGCTGCAGTGGCTGCGGTTTACTTCATAGTGCGTTGCTTAACCCACTGCGCCACCAGGGAGGCCCATATTGAACATCTTATCATGTCCTTATTTGCCATCTCTATATCTCCTCTAATGAAACATTGTTCATGTCCTTTGTACACTTTCTAATTGGATTCTTTGTATTTTTACTGTTGTATTTTACATTCTTTATATATTCCAAGTATACAAATCCTATGTTGGATGTGTGATTTGCAAATATTTTCTTCCATGCTGCAGTTTACCTTTTCATCCCCTTTACGGTATCTTTCATATGGCAGACGTTTTTAATTTTGATAATGTCAAATTTAATTTTGGTCATTTTGCCATTTTTCCTTTTTAAAACTTGTTTTCAAAGAAGGTTTAGAACATCATTATCATAAAGGCAAAACTTAGTGTCAAAATCACAGTTTTGTGAGCTGTTTTGGAATTGCAACATGGGAAGGAATGGGAATTTTAATTCAATAGGTATTTATTAACCGTCTCTTGTACACCAAGTACTATACTGAGTTATTTGCTATTTTTCAGTCAACAACACAGCAACAATCCCAACCCTTGTGGCACGCACTTTCAGAATGGGAGAATCAGACAATAAAGGTAATAAAACTTAATTACAGAATAGGAAAGTGGGTGTAAGTACTGAGGAAAAGACAAAAAAAAAAAAAAAACAAACAAAAAAAAAACGGAAGGGTGCACTATGCCCTTGGGGGAAGTGTGCATTGTTAGCTGACAGCAGGGAGGCTTTGTTGAAAAGCAACTTGAGCTGACTTGAAGGAGGGGAAAGAGTTAGTCATGCAGATATCTGGGTGGAGGGGGCTGTTGGAGCAAAGACTTTAAGGAGGGATGTGCCTGGAGGGAACAGCAAGGTCAGGGTCCCGAGCAGGGTGAATATAACAGAAGAGGCAGAAGTTGCAGATCCCAAAGGACCTGGATGCCATCCGGAGGACTAGTCTTTGAATGAGGTAAGGAGCTATTGCAGGCTGCTGAGCGGAGAGATGCAGAGATCTGCTTTGGTTCTAACAGAGTTGCCTTGGCTGCTGCATTGAGAAGAGTCTAGGGAGGCTAGAACAAAAGCAGGGGATGTGTAGGAAGGGATTGCAGGGATCCAGAAGAGTGGTGGTGATCACTTCTACTAAGCAATACCAGTGAAGATGCTGAGAAGTGGTTGAAACTGGGACATATTTGATTTTTGTTTTTAAAAAATTATTTATTTATGCATACAAGAGCTGGGGTACAGTCCAGAGTCATGGGAGGTGAGAGGATTCACCAGAGACAGAGTGGGGAGCGGAACAGGCAGATCAACTGAGATACATGGCTGAGGGGAGCAGCAGGTGAGGCAGGAGAGGTCTGCTGGCCCATGTGGGTCCCTTCCCAGGCCATGTGGGTCCCCTCCCTGGCCAGAGGCAGGGATAGAATTAGTGGTACAGTGGCTGCGGTTTGCTTCATAGTGCTTTGCTTAATCCACTGCACCAGGGATTTCGGGCCACAGGGAGGCCTGAAACTGGGAATTATTTGAAGGTAAACCTAGCAGGGTTTTTTGATGACTTGAATGTGGGAAAAAGAGGGAGAAGGAAGATTTCAGGATTAAAAGTAAAACATGGCATAAGTGACCCAGATGAGAACAGAAAGTTAATGAAAGAGAAAGAGGCGGGAAAGATGGAAACTGTCAATAAAAAAGTTCAACCTTTGTGGGGGGAATTTAATAATATTAAAATTTAAAATATATATGATTTGTCCCAACAGTTTTTCCTTTATAGTTATTTACCTCTAAGTGATACTTGAACATGTGCAGTTACATGTAAAGGAATTTCACTATAGAAATATTCATAATAGTAAAAGGCAGAAAAAACCTCAGTGCCCACCAGTAGGAGAATGGCTTATATATTATGGTACATCCAAGCTATAAATCACCATGCTATATAAAACTGAGTGACAGTTAGCTACATAAAACTCTCCAAACTACAATATTAAAGAAAGTGGTGGCATGAAATATGAACAAAACTCTCTTTATATACACATTCACATGTCAGCATATATGTGGACACATAGGAATGGGTCTGATAATAGGAAATTCTTTAAAGAAGCAAGGAGTGGGTTTATTCTCTGTATGTTTAAACATTTAGTAACTGTTCCAATTAAGCACATTTTAAAAGACTGAATTATAGCTGAAGACTTTTTTAAAAGTAGTGTGGGAGGATTTTTTCTTGTTAATAAATCAGAATTTTTACTACCTTCCTGGAGATCCAGACCTACACTCGAAAATCCCCTCAGTCCTGCCCCCATGGTTAGGGAGGAGTCTAGATGAGGGGCAGTGTCTAGGTAGCTGAGACCGCTGTATTCAGAAAGGCTCTGGAATGGACTATGAATGATAATCCCCAACAGAATTAGCCCTAACTACAATTCTTGGATAACTTGGTCACATTCTGCTTTATGTTATGTAGCACAGAATGCAGAGAGACAGAACTTGCAATCCAAAAAGCAACTCCCTGCCCCTGAAGTGTCTCCGAGCTTCTGCTTCTTCATCTGTGAAATCAGGGACAAGAGAGATGAACAATGTGAGCTGCGACTGTGGAAGACCATTGGGCTGTCAAAGCTTTTAAGGCAGGGATGAGTGTCTTTATTGTAGGGACTCTGGATATATATTTCAAATAAATGCATCTGGCATAATTATATGAAGTGTGTACCCAGATGAATTGGACTAAGTATTTTGTGAAATTAGGTGTTCTTTTCCTTCATTGTAAGTTTGTGTGGGGATGTTATTATTAGATCCATTTAGGGTTTTGTTTTTTTTTTTCTCCCTTTAAATTTCACTTTTATCTCCATCCCTAGTGGCTTGTTTGCAAGGGTACTCAGGAACAGAATGCCAGAAGTGTAAGTTTGCCACCTATAGGTGGATATTTTCATTACAAGTGGTTTCCCAAGACATTGATGGATAGTGAAAAAACAAAACCAAAAACCTGATGTGCGCAAAACACCATGACTTTACTCTGCCTTACTTTCATTATTCTTATAAATATTGGTATTGATTAGAACAGCCAGCAATGATTTTTAAGACAATAATCAGTGTAGCTTTTGCTTTATGAGAATTCTTCATTTTTCCTGTTTGATCAAGATAGTTTACATTTTGTATATAAATGTATTTCTTCAGAAAAAAAATTTAAAAAGAACAGATCTAGATCAGTCCCCCTGTTTGTAATACTAGTGAAAGCTTGGGCTTGCACAGGTATAAACTACCATGCACATACTCTTATGGAACACTGCCCTTGTTTTATGATATTTTAGCAATATTTGATCATTGTCTGATCTCTGAACATTCATTTCTCATTGTTGAATGAAATTATTGGGCTATATTTTTTCTGAAGTTACTTGTTGCTCCAATAAACTGAACTCAGTGTAGTAACATGAACAATGCCAAACATTTACTAAGGCCTCCATTACCTGTCAGGATAAACACTATCTTTTTTGGCTCCTGTAGTAGAGACAGCGCTATTACAAAGAAAGAAAACTGAGACAGAAAGATTAAGTAACTTGTCCCACATTATAAGGAATTTAAAGCTAGGGTCAGAATTTAAACATGGACTGTCTATTACCTTTACCTGCTGTAATACATATTCAGGTAAGTGCTGACCCTTCTCATATTGTTCCTTTCTAACTCTACCTAGATTCCCATAATGCCCCCGCTGCTCCTTTTGGAGTGCTGTTTTAGGAATGACAAATTAGTCAGAATAACTGGGCTAATTTGCATCAAACAAGAAAACTGACCTTACTGATTTTTGGTCACCTCCAAATTATGACTACATAACTATTTTAATACTATTTTAACTACATCAAACATATATGGAACCGAATGGTAACAAAACTGGTCACCCCAAAATACACATATTGGGAATAAACATTATTTTAGTATGGTTATTTTTAAGAAACAACAAAGGGAAAGCTTTGAAAACACAGTAGAAGTTCCCCTTTGTAAGAGATATTTATATTTACAAGGGAAAAATTTCCATTTGTAAGGGTATCTCACTTCTTGTACCAAGTAGAAGATGGTCCAGTTTGGGGAAACTCTTATCAGTGTTTCTATCTGAATCTTCCTGGGACTAGGTACAAAAGGCCTTTTGGAAAGAAAGATCTGGTAGTAGCTTGTTGGGAAGATAGCAGGGATGGGACCTGTTGGATGGGACCCATCCAGAAAGGAGTTGTGAGGGCGGTTTTGCTGAGCTGGAGGGGCTGAGCTGGAGGAAGCAGAGCAGAAAGGGTAGAAGGGAATTGCTGTTTGGCATGTTTGCCTCTGCGACTGGCTACATTATGGAGATGACTTATGTGTTCATGACCTGCACTGAAAGCTAAATTCCACTTTCAGGTTACTGGGAAATTGAACTGAACATTTAATGGGTAAGCCCAGTGCCAACGAAGTGGGACTCCTATTTTGTCTACTCTGTCCCTGACTTGAGTCCGACTGTAGTTGATGCTGTATTTAAGTGTTTCTCTCCTGTCATAAAAAAAGGCATCCTGGGGCCTCCCTGGTGGCGCAGCAGGTTAAGCAACACACTATGAAACAAACCGCAACCACTGCAGCAGGCCAGGGTGGGGCCCCACATGGTGCGGCAGACCTCTCCTGCCCCGCCCGCTGCTGCCCTCGGCTGTGTGTTTCAGTCAGTCTGCCTGTTCTGCTCCCCACTCTGTCTCTGGTGGATCCTCTCACCTCCCGTGACTCTGGCCTGTACCCCAGCTCTTGTATGCATAAATAAAGAAATCTTTAAAAAAAATGCATCCTTCATATTCTCATTGCATTTCACGAATACCCTGGTGTGCAGCCAAGAATCTATGGAAGCCAAGTTGGTGTCTAGGATGGGACACTGGCTGGGAATAGGCGTGGATGAGAGTAAAGGGCAGTGAGTTCCAAGTTGTGGCAGAGCCCATGTCCATGAAAGGTGTGGGAAGACCCAGCTTTGAAGTGGGTAGCATGAGGAAAGTGAAAGGGAGCTTTAGGAGGAAGCTAGTAGGGTTGGGCCCTCATACTTGTCAAGATATCACAGTACACAAGAGACAAAGGTAAGACTGATTCCCTTACCCAGGATGCGCTATGCCTCTTATAATTCTGGCTCTACAGAGGTAGGCAATAAATGTTATGTTGGTAAGTAAAGAACACCATTGGGGCCTCCCTGGTGGCACAGTGGGTTAAGCAACACACTGTGAAGCAAATCACAGACACTGCAGCATGAGTTCGATCCCTGCCTCTGGCCAGGGAAGGGACCCACATGGCGCAGCAGACCTCTCCTGCTGTGCCCGCTGCTGCCCTCAGCAGTGTGCTTCAGTCGATCTGCCTGTTCTGCTCCCCACTCTTGTCTGGTGAATCCTCTCACCTCCCACGATCCTGGCCTGTACCTCAGCTCTTGTATGCATAAATAAATAAATATTTAAATAAATAAATAAACCTTCCTTTAAAAAAAAAAAAAAAGAACACCATCCACTGTTCATGCTGTTAATTTGGCCAATGAATCATTTCCAAAGACAGTTGTTGGTGTATTTTTTTGAACCCAAACAGCAATATGGTTTTGAATTTTATCTTGTCTCTTTCAGGAGCTGTTAAGATTGATTGACAATACACAATTACTTTGGGAAGGACCCAGGATGGGTTCATCCTTGAGTTTCGAAAGGACATAGACAATAGTAGATCCTCACAAAATACTTATGGAGTGGCAGATTGGAGAATGAAGTAATTGTTAGTGCTTAGAATTGTCTACATTTCACCAAAAACGACAGCCTATGACGATCAGCTTTCCCATCATGAATCTGAGGTTTACTTTCAGTGGAACTTTCCTAGATGAAGCATCCTTTGCACTCTATTCTCTTTTCTCTGGCTTACTTTATCTTCATCCTTGCATCTTACTCAGTGACAGAAGCAGAACTTGCCCTGAAAAATATGTGGCCACAGGAGGAGCCACAGATCAGGCCTCGTCATTTTGCCCTGTGGGTTTTCTCCCTTTCTATTCCCTTGGCTCTCACTGCCTGCTTTTCAGGACTTGGAAATGCATTGTAAAGACTGTCCTAATCGATTCCTGGATTAGAAAGGATGGTCTGAGAATGCCGTGATAATCACAAGAGGAGAAGGAGACCCTGCTCCAAGTAAACTCTTTCCTTTTTGTTTTCATGTTTTGATCTTATGAGCCTTGACTAGGCTCAATTGAAAACAATGGCAACATCTTCAAAGGGGGATGATCAAGCCCTCTGAATGGGCTAATTCTGCTCCAGGTTCCCGCCATAGATCTGCCCTTGACAAGCTCTAGTAGAAGTCAACAGGTGGTTGTCCAAATATAAATGAAAAGGCTTAACTCTAAAACATCGCTGTCTGAGGGGATTTTTAGAAGACTTTGCTCTGTGGTTTTGGCAGTGACTATATGTTTCTTTGCCAGTGTAATCTGAACTGTGTCACTCAAGAGTTAGAGATTTTCATCACTACTGTCTCCACATAAGACCCACTTGCCACAAAACCACCTCAAAAATTTACTCAAAAATAAAAAGTGAAGAGAAAGATAGGGAGATAGAGAGGTAGAGAGCCTGAAGAAATAAAGGGGTGGGATGATTCAGAAATATGTGGTGAGTCTATATTTACCATTATTAAAGTCACAAATATAACAATAATTGAATGTTTTGATGTATGGGCAGAATGGAAGCAGAGACGTTTTGCAAGCAGATTTCTCTCAATAAGAGTTGCTTTATGCTAACAATACTTTGACAGATTATTTGAATTAGCTATACAAACAATACATATTTAAGTCACTGCTGGATTCTGAAGTGAGGATTGAGAAATTAAGCAGCAGGGATGCTGAGGAGGCGAGGGTAGACCATAAGATACAGTCATCTAGCTTGTCCTTAATTTTCTTTGGTGCTTTCTCTTCTTTAAATTTCTTGGAAACCGGTACCCAGAGCCAGGTCGTGTGATCCTATAGGAAAGCCTTGCCTCCAGGCAAAACTCAAAATCAGAGCCAACTTGTGAATCATATAAAAACATTATTGAGAATTTGGGATTCAATTCAGACTCTATAATTTTCATCGTCCTTAGCAAATACTTCACTTGATACTAGTTTAGAAAAATAACCTTTCCATTTTGGTGAGCCATAGCATTCCAACAACCACTGAAAAGGAACAAACATGACACCTTTTGAAATAAAACCACCAAGCTTTGATTTTATAAGTGAAAGGTTCCAGTTCAACTTACATATATAATATTAATAACTAAGTTACAGGAATCAAATACAGAAGTCTCAGGTGAACATCAGTCTGAAAGGTAAACACTCACATTAGGAGTAGACCAGCATGGAGTCCTTCATCATCCTTCTTGTCCAGGGATGGAAAAACCTTGACCTCCAATCCCAAAATATCACGCTGGGTCACTAAGAGGAACACCTGCCTTTAGGAGCTACCATGTGAAAAGCTCATGGCAGGCAGGTCCCTGTGCCTCTTAACTCTGAAGTTTTCTAAGATGCCTGAGGCTTCTTCTCTGAGCATTCTCCCCTGAAATGGCCAAGGGAACACACATTCTGTGTTAGTCTGATGCCAGTTTTGGATGGGCTCCTGACAGCTGACCTCTGTAGAACAGGCACCCCTCGTAGCCGGGGCGACTCCACTGTGTTCCCAAACACCAGGATCCCATCTCAGTCGGCTATGGCTGGAACCTCAGCTTTCAGTGCTGCAGGGGAGAAACCCAATGCTTGCTTCTCATTTGGATAAAAGGGGCAGGCATGGACCATGAGGAGGTGCACAGATGCTACAAGTGAGTCCAGAGAGAGCATCATTTAGAAATGACTTTATCCTTTTTCTTCCCATATGTACCCACTTTGATCTTTCCCCAGAATAAAGAGCAGTTGCCATGGGAACTGAGCCAAAAGCATTTGTAAACGCTGTGGGTAATGAAAGATTTTGTTTTTCAGCCCTGGCTATGGGATGGCAACGGTTAGCACTTGATAACCTCGATGGCTGTGAACTTTTGAAATAAGTAAGTGTCTCCTAATGAGTTTCTAAGTTAGAGAGGAGAGGAGGCTCTGCTACCCGCCACAGGCCATTGGCATAGGAACATGGTAAAGCTACAACTTAGCACTGATTGTAACAGCTAATGGAAGCCAGAAAATGTTGTCAAGAAAAGAATTCTATAGAGCAAATCCACAGTGGCCCCTCTACTAGTTAATTAGCTCTGTGGGTTCTCAGAGAACTACTTTTCTGTAACAGAAGTGAAAAAAAAAAATGAGTGAACCCAGGTGAAAGGGGAGATAGTATTATCAAATTGTAAATGTCTAAATAAAAGTTTCTGAGAAGCAGTAGCAATAACTGAATACTGAGATGTAGGCTCAAAAAGAGAAGACTCTTTTTGGCTTTTCGCACAGTGGAGGGAATACTTTCTGTCCTGGGAAGGCTACCTTCTCATAGAACAGCCTTTGCATGAAACACATATTCAAATTTCTCTTTGCTAACGAGCTTAAAAATGAATTCCTCCAGAATCTCAGTCTTATCTTGTTTTTGACCGAAGTTATTTTAACCTAAACTAATGCTAATTTTGGCCATTTCCAAAGATCAAAATCTCTCTCAGAGAATAAATATTTGCCATCACTGAAAAGAAATGCCTCTCAGGTTGTGGATGGAATTCTTTTTTTTTTTTTTTTCTTTTTTTATTAGTTATATTTGACATCATTTGTAGTCCCCAGGGGGTACCCTCCACCATTTCACCCGTGCACCATCACCTCAGTC